>VKKW01000080.1:0-600000 GCA_018350135.1 Citrus trifoliata
ATCGGGTCGGGTTTGAGCCGAACCAATCACAACCCGATCGAGTTTGTAAATTTCAATCCGATCGGGTTTCAATCCCGTCCCGATCTGACCCGAACCCGAAATTTATCAGGTCAGGTCGGGTTGGGTTGGATCGGATAAAATGCTCACCCCTAGTTGAGATTTGACGGATTAATAGGTGGATCGATTCGACCAATGCAAAAATTCGTATTCTACAACTTGTTTCACAAACCATTACACGTGGCACGTTCGTGGCCATTGAATCATGAATGATTGAGATTTAGTCAAAATTGTCAGGTATCCAATGTACTCGTATCTATTGTAAGCTTATTTTATCATCTAATCAGTGCCCGATCAATAGAAAAAAGTCAACTTTTTGCACAAACTCAATTTTAAGCCAGTCTTGACTCGTCTGAAGGTTTTCAGACATTCGAAATTCAAATTTAACATCCGTTTATCTGTTTGGAGCTTTGAATTACGTGAAATTAATATTTTACCTAAATATTAGATAAGCACAAATATAAATTATAATATAAGTACAAAATAATATTTTTATCGCTTGATAATCAAATAATTTTTAATACTAATCATAAAGGTTCTATGGGGGCAGCTACAGTACATGCATGTATCTTATACATGCATAAAAAATAACCGTTGGATTAAAAGAAGTGGATCCAATGGCTGAAATTCATCTTAGTGTTAAATAATAAAAAAATTTGCAAGAAATGGAAACCTGTAAAACCGATAACTTGAAACTTTGGACCAATAAATGTGAAACACATACCATTAATCTTGATATTATGACCATTAAACTTGAAATCAAAGAAACTTGAAATCAAAGAAACTTGAAACCAAAGTAACTTAAAACTTGAGGCAATGAATATGAAACTTGAGATTATAAACCTTCAATCCTAATAATCATTCAAATCGTGGACCAATAAATATGAGATAGATACCATTAATTTTTATATTAGGACTATTAAACTTGTAACTAAAGTAACTTGAAACTTAGGGTAATGAACATGAAACCTGAGATGATTAACTTGCAATCCTAAAAATCTTGTAAATCATGGATCAATAAATATAAAGCACCTACCATTATTCTTGACACGAAGACCATTAAACTTGAATCTAAATTAACTTGAAACATTGGGCAACAAATTTGAGATCATTAACTTGCAATCTTGAAAAACATGCAACTTATGAACCAATAAATATGAAACACCTGCCATTAACTTGATATTAAGACCATTTAATTTTAAGGCAATGAACATAAAATTTGGATTCATTAACTTGCAATCTTGAAAATCATGGAATTCATGAACTAACAAACATGAAATACCAACCATTAACTTGATATTGGGACCATTAAACTTGAAATCAAAGCAACTTGAAATTTAGGGCAATGAACATGAAACTTGGGATCATTAACTTGCAATCTTGAAAACCATTAAATTTTTGCACCAATAAACATGAAACACCTACCATTAACTTGATATTGGGATCATTAAACTTGAAACATAGCAACTTAAAACTTAGAGTAATGAACATGAAACTTGAGATCATTAACTTACAATCTTAAAAATAATTGAATTTATGGATCAATAAACATGAAAAGTCTACCATTAACTTGAACCAAGAGCAACTTGAAAATTAAGGTAATGAACGTGAAACTTGGGACCATTAACTTGCAATCTTGAAAATCATCAAATTTATGGACCAATAAACATGAAAGACCTGCCATTAACTTAATATTGGGACCATTAAACTTGACTTAAGGCAATGAATAAAAAAACTTGGGATCATTAACTTGCAATCTTGAAAATTATGGAATTTATGGACTAATAAACAAGAAAGACCTACCATTAACTTGATATTGGGACTATTAAACTTGAAACGAAAGGAACTTGAAACTTAGATCAATGAATATGAAACTTGGAATCATTAACTTGCAATCTTGAAAATCATGGAATTATCTGACTAATAAACATGAAACACCTGCTATTAATTTGATATTGGGATCATTCAATTTAAAACCAAAGCAACTTGAAACTTAGGGCAATAAACATGAAACTTGGGATCATTAACTTACAATCTTGAAAATCATGGAATTTATGGATTAATAAACATGACACAGTTGTCATTAACTTGATATTGGGATCATTCAATTTGAAACCAAAACAACTTGAAACTTAGGGCAATGAATATGAAACTTGGGACTATTAACTTACAATTTTGAAAATTATGGAATTTATGGACCGATAAACATGAAAGACCTACCATTAACTTGATATTGAGATCATTAAACTTAAAATGAAAAGAGCTTGAAATTAGGATAGTGAACATAAAACTTGGAATTATTAACTTGCAATCTTGAAAATAATGGAATTTATGAACTAATAAACATGAAAGACCTACCATTAACTCGAAATTGAGACTATTAAACTTGAAACAAAAGCAACTTAAAACTTAGGGCAATGAACATGAAATGTGGGATCATTAACGTAAAATCTTAAAAATAATCAATTTTATGGATAAATGAACATGAAACACCTACCATTAATCGTGA
Organism: Citrus trifoliata; assembly: GCA_018350135.1. Taxonomy (NCBI): domain Eukaryota; kingdom Viridiplantae; phylum Streptophyta; class Magnoliopsida; order Sapindales; family Rutaceae; genus Citrus; species Citrus trifoliata. The sequence goes on from VKKW01000080.1 coordinate 2,567, forward strand.
TACTTGAACCATTAAACTTGAAACTTAGGATAATGAATATGAAACTTAGGATCATAAACTTACAATCTTGAAAATCATGGAATTTATTGACCAATAAACATGAAACACTTATCGTTAACCTTGATACTTGGACCATTAAACTTAAAATCAAAGGAATTTAAAACATATGTTAATGAACATGAAACTTGAGATCATTAACTTGCAATGCTGAAAAAATTCAAATTATAAACTAATAAACATGAAATACCTACAATTAACTTGATAGTATGACCATTAAAATTGAAATTAGTTTTTTATTATTATAAAACTAAATTGTCATTATTATGAAATCTTTATTATTAAAATAATTATTATTTTATTTTTTATATTATTTAGTATTTTTATAATCACTTAAGGTGCAATTGGTTGCTCCCTACCGGTTGCCCCAAGTTTTTATTTTTTATTTTTATACATTTGTGATTAGTGTTAAAAATTGTATGTTTATTAAGGGATAAAAATGTTATTTTGTTTTATTAATGTAATTTATATTTGTAATTGTGTAACATATTGTGAATTTCTAATTATTTTTCTAAATATTTCATTTTGTGTATTTTTGTATGTTTATTAGGTAAAAATAATAATTTCATCCAATTTGAGGCTCCGAACAAATGCATGTATGTCAAATTTGAATTCTGGATGTCCAAGAAATTATTTCATTGTCGAGGAGGATCTAAGACTTTCGTTGTATTTTTTTTTTACGTTTTTACCACGGTAAATGTGGTAATTATAAAATTATAAGTTTTTATGATATTAGGTATGGTAATTGTTAGTGGAATGTGTTGGATATGCTTGAGTGGATAAATTAGGTTTATGTTTTATTAGTAAGATTATTAGTGGGACAAATGTAAGGTTAAGATATAATTAAATTTTTTTATTTGTGTGGTGTGGATTTACCATGTATTAGTAAAAATAGAGGGGGGGTGAACACACCTCTCCACACATTCTCTTCTCTTCTTTCCCTCCAAATTCTTCTTCTCATCTCTCCTTGTAATTTATTTTCAATCAATAATATTAGTTTTATTTCAATTTTCAAATTCTATTTTTAATTATGTGTTTTTCAATTTTAGTAATTTCCTTTATAAAAAAAGTTTAGCTAAATATTAATAGTTAGGGGAAGGTGAAACTCTTAGGAAATAAATATGATTTAATGAAATTCTATTTTAATTTTATAAATTAAATTATTTTCTATTTAATTGTATACATATTTTATATTATGATATTTTGATTTATTGTAGACAAATAAGGAAGTTTGGCACAATAAATTCTTTTTAACTAAATATAAGGTATGGTAAAATGGTATTTTGACTTATTGTAGACAAATTAAATTTTGGCATAATGAATACTTAATCCATCATAAAATTAAAGGGAAAATAATAATAATTTATATAATTAATCTTTTGGGCAATAAATCTAAAAAATGACAAAAAGAATTTATTAAATTTTATTTACTACTAAGAGTGAATCCAAAACCCTAACTAATTCAATTTCATAATTTTATTTAAATTAAGTTGTTTATATTTAAATTTTATTTTTAAATTTTAGATAAAATAAAATAAACAAATTAAATCTTTTTTCTGTGGATCGACCTCGGACTCACCGAGATATATTATAACTAGGCACTCTTATAATTAAGAGTAAATCAAACACTTTTAAGTCTTGTCAAGTTTTTGGCGCTGTTGCCGGGGAGAGTTATTTATATTTGTTTTATTTTTTTTACTTTTTGTGTAAATTTTTGTTTGCCCCCTTTTTCTTTTCTTAAATTCTCTTCTACCCTCACATATTTCATAATTCTAGTTTCACCCCAACAATTCTCGTTTCTTACTCATTCTTCTCATAATTACGTTTTGACCCTAAAAGCTTTTCGAATCTTCATTTTCATTCCATGTGGCTCAATTCTAAACTTCTAAATATTACGGTGTTGCCATAAAATTATAAATAATTTCAATAAAATTCCTAGATGAAATTTCTCACAATAATTAGACTTGGACTTATTTGGACCAAGAAAACTAACTACTAACACTTAACTAACTAACTACTATTTTTTTTATTTTAGTATTTAATTTTTCAGTTTTTTTATTTTTGCATTATTTTTATTTTTATTTTTTTTTATTTGTGGGTTCAACCACCAGTTTTTTTTATTTCGCATTTATTTTATGCTTTATTTTTTTGTTAATTTAATTGGTGGGTTCAACCACCAAAATTGTTATTTAATTTTAAGTTATTAATTTTCTTTTGTACACTTATATTATTTACGTATTTAATTTTTTATTTTTTTTTTATTTTTGTAATTTTCATTTAGTTTTTGTGTTACTAATTTGTTTGTTATCTTTATGATATAATTATTGTATGAGACATTGGTTTCGAACTTCAAGTGGCAGGTTAATTCGTAAATCTCAATCACCACCACCAATCATGGACGAGATCCAAGACAAAAACAATTTAGGTCAACTTAATCCTCCAATTGATCAAGGAGACAACCAATCTCAACATGATCAACCAAGAACTTTGAGAGACTACATGAATCCAACAAGAATTGGAGCACCGTCGTGTATAATATTTCCTCCAGAAGCATCTCGATTTAACTTCAAACCAGGTATTATCCAAATTTTACCAATATTTCATGATTTAGAATATGAAAATTCATATTTGCATCTAAGAGATTTCGAGAAAGTTTGTAATACATACACATACCAAAATTGTAGTGTGAAAATAATTAGATTAAAACTTTTTCCTTTTTCATTAAAAGATAAAGCTAAAACTTGGCTACAAAACCTTAGATTTGGATCAATAAAAACTTGGAATAACATGCAAGAATAGTTTTTGAAAAATTTCTTTCCACCTTATAAACAAATTCTTTTAAAAGGCAAATCACTTCTTTCACTCAAAAAAATGGAGAACATTATACCAATGTTGGGATATGTTTAAAGAATTACTTAACATATGTCCACACCATTGTTTTGAAACTTGGCGATTGGTCACTTATTTCTATGACGGCTTAATATCACAAACTAGACAAGTTGTAGAAATGATGTGTAATGGTGAATTTAAATATAAAAATCCTAAATATGCACTAGATTACCTTTACTAATTAGCTGAAAATGCACAACATTGGGATACTGTTGGAACTTTTGAATTGACTAATAAACCCCAACCATCTCCATCTAGTGGAGGAATTTACAACCTTAGCAAAGATCATGATTTACAAGCAAAATTTGCATCCCTAGTTAGGAAGGTTGAAGCTTTGGAAAATAAAAAAAAATTGATCAAGTAAAGTCTGTTCAAGAAATTGCATGTGATGTTTGTAGTTCTAATGATCATTTCACTCAAGATTGTCCCACTCTGCCTGCACTCAAAGAATGTTTGCATGATCAAGCTAATGTCATCAACACTTTTAATAAACCAAACCCATATTCACAGACTTATAATCCTGGTTGGAGAAATCATCCAAATTTCAGTTGGAGGAATAATAATAATGCACAATCTTCACAAGCACCACCTCCACAAAATTTTCAAAATACTCATCCGTATGTACCATATGTTCCACCACCATGGAAAAATTTGGAAGATACAATGCATTCATTCATTAGGAAGCAAGATACTATTAACAATCAAAATGCACAAACTTTTTCTGATTTAAAAGATACTCTTGCTAAAATTGCTTCTACACTCGCAATTCAAGAAAATGGAAAATTTCCAGCTCAACCACAACCAAATCCTAAGATTCAAAATGCACCAATGGACCGTGTTAAGTAAGTTATAACTCTTCATAGTGGTAAGGTTATTGATCGACCTATTCTTGAACCTTGTGAAAATGAAAAATCAAAGGGTAAGGAAGAACTAGATAAACTTACACCTAGTGAAGAAATAACTACTGTTCTATCTGAACTACCATTTCCGCATGCATTGAATAAACCAAGGAAATCAAACCACTCTTCTGAAATTTATGAAATCTTTAAGCAAGTGAAAGTTAACATTCTTCTATTAGATGCAATCAAGCAGGCACCTTCATATACCAAATTTTTAAAGGACTTATGCACTGTTAAGAGGAAATTGAAGGTAAAAAAGAGTGCTTTCATGGCTGAACAGGTAAGTACCATTCTGTCTACTAACAATAAGTTAAAATATAAAGATCCTGGTTGTCATACTATTTCTTGTATTATTGGAGATCACAAAATTGAGCATGCTTTGTTAGACCTTGGTGTTAGTGTTAATTTGCTTCCACATTTAGTTTTTCTTCAACTTAATCTTGGTGAGTTAAAATCAACTTCAACTACACTTTTGCTTGCCAATAGATCAGTTAAAATACCAAAAAGAATGGTGGAAGTTGTTTTAGTACAAGTTGATAAATTCATATGCCTTGTGAATTTTATTGTTTTAGAAACTGAACCTATTGTGAATGATTATAAACCAATTCCTGTACTTTTGGGTCGACTATTTTTAGCAACTGCTAATGCTTCTATTAATTGTAGGAATGGTTTAATGAATTTGTCATTTGGAAATATGACTCTGGAATTGAATGTTTTCAATATGTGTAGGCAAGCTAATGAGCAATATGAGGATGAAGATGAGATTGATGAACAAAAAGAATTGCTTGAGTCTTGTATAGAGGAGAATATTCAAAAAGGGAGTTTTTCTAAACTTAGTGATATTTGTTTGGTTAATTCAATTGAATCAAATAAACAACATGAACATGATACTTCTAATAAAAATTTATTGTTTGATTCTTGTCACACTTTGCAAACTGATGATGGGAAACCAAAATTTGAGGAGCTTGGAATTATTAAAAAGACTGAACAATAAGAAGCACCTAAATTGGAATTGAAACATTTGCCAGAGGGATTGAAGTATGTTTATCTTAGAGAAGAACAAACTTATCCTGTTGTGATTTGTTCGACCTTATCAAGCGACCAAGAAGGTAAGTTACTATCTATTCTTAAAAAGTATAAAAATGCAATTGAATGGACTTTAAATGACATTAAAGGTATTAATCCTTTAATTTGCACACATAGAATCAATTTTGAAGAAAATGCTAAAAGTCAATAACCTTAAAAGAATATTAAACCCACACATGAAAGAAGTAGTAAAAACAGAAGTTTTTAAGTTACTTGATGCGGGAATTATCTACCCTATCTCTGATAGTAAGTGGGTAAGTCCTACACAAGTAGTGCCTAAAAAATCTGGAATCACTGTTGTTAAAAAAGAAAATGGTGAATTAATTCCAACACGAATTACATCTAGTTGGCGCATGTACATTGATTATAGGAAATTAAATGAAGCCACTATAAAAGATCATTTTCCTTTACCATTTCTTAACCAAATCTTAGAAAGAGTAGCTGGACATCCCCACTACTGCTTTTTAGATGGGTATTCAGGTTATTATCAAATTACTATAGCACTTGAAGACCAAGAAAAAACCACATTTACATGTCCCTTTGGAACATTTGCATTTAAAAGAATGTCATTTGGACTTTGTAATGCTCCTGCAACATTTTAAAGATACATGTTAAGTGTTTTCACTGATATGATTGAACATTGTTTAAAGGTCTTTATGGATAATTTGACAATGTTTAGGAATTCTTTTGATGATTGCCTTGATAATTTGGAAAATATTTTAAAAAGATGTATTGAAAAAGAACTCATTTTAAATTGGGAAAAATGCCATTACATGGTTACTTTTGGAATTGTTTTGGGTCATGTTATATATGTTAAAGGAATTGAAGTTGACAAAGTAAAAATTGAAGTCATATCTAAATTGCCACAACAAAAAACAATTAGAGATGTGCGATCCTTTTTAGGGCATGCAGGATTTTATAGGAGGTTTATAAAAAACTTTAGTGTCATATCTAAACCACTTTGTAACCTCTTATTAAAAGGTGCACCATTTGAATGGACTGATGTTTGACAAAAATCTTTTGAGCAAATAATTTACCTTTTGACATCTGCACTTACTATGCAATCTTTTAATTGGTCTTTGCCTTTTGAATTAATGTGTGATGCAAGTGACTTTGCTATTGGTGCTGTTTTAGGACAAAAAAAGGATCGTAAGTCGTTTGTGATTCATGATGCGAGTAAGACTTTGGATAGTACTCAAATGAATTATTCGACAACTGAAAAAGAATTACTTGTTGTGGTGTATGCATTAAACAAATTTCACTTATATTTGCTTGGTTCTAAAACTGTTGTTTTTACTGATCACACTGCTGTTAGATATTTGATGACTAAACAGAATGCCAAACTAAAACTAATTCGCTGAATTTGTTACTTCAAGAATTTGAGCTCACCATCAAAGATAAAAAGGGTGCCGAAAATGTCGTTGCTAATCATTTATCAAGACTCACATATGAAATCTGCACTGATATAACACCCATCAATGATTCCTTTCATGATGAATTTTTGTTATCTGTTACTTCAATACCATGGTATGCTAACATTGTTAATTTCTTTGTTACAGGTAAAATGTCTTCGCAATGGAATACTCAAAAGAAGAAAAAAATTTTGGTTGAAGTAAAGAAATTTTATTGGGATGATCCTTACTTATTCAAATATTGCTTTGATCAGATTTTTCGACGATGCATTCCTGATACTGAGGTAAGTAGTGTCATTAATTTTTGTCATTCTGAAGCATGCGGTGGACACTTTTCTTCAAGAAAAACTACAGGTAAAATTTTACAAAGTGGATTTTATTGGCTTACCATATTTAAAGACTCATATGAAGTTTGCCAAACTTGTGAAAATTGTCAAAAATTAGGATCAATTACTAAAAGAAACATGATGCCCTTAAATCTCATACTTGAAATTGAAATATTTGACTGTTGGAGAATTGATTTCATGGGTCCATTTCCACCATCTTTTGGATTTATGTACATATTAGTGGCAGTTTATTATGTCTCAAAATGAATTGAAGCAATGTCTTGTCGAAATAATGATAGTAAAACTGTCGTTAAATTTTTAAGAGAAAATATTCTAAGTCGATTTGGAATCCCTCGAGCCGTTATTAGTGATGCAGGTAGGCATTTTTGTAATAACGCATTTGAGTCTTTAATGAAAAAATATGGAATTACACATAAAGTTGCTACCCCTTATCATTCTCAAACAAATGGTCAAGTTGAATTAGCAAATAGGGAGATAAAACAAATTTTAGAAAAAACAGTTAACCCAAACTGTAAAGATTAGTCTCTTCGATTAACTGATGCACTTTGGGCATACCGTACTGCATTTAAAACGTCTTTAGGAATGTCACCCTATCGGCTAGTTTATGGTAAACCTGGTCACTTACCTGTTGAACTTGAACATAAATCATTTTGGGCTATTAAAGCTTTTAATTCAAGTTTGGATGATGTTGGTAATGCATGGAAATTACAATTCAATGAACTTGAGGAATTAAGAAATGATGCATATGAAAATTCAAGAATTATTAAGGCAAGAACAAAAAATTTTTATGATAAAAGAATTTTTCAAAAAATATTTGAAATTTGTCAAAGAGTGTTGCTTTATAATTCTCGTCTTCATTTGTTTCTAGGAAAGTTAAAGTCAAAGTAGAGTGACCCATTTATTGTAAAAAATGTATATCCACATAGGGCTATAGAAACTGAGAATCCAAAAAACTGTCACATTTAAAGTTAACGGACTAAAGAATAAAGCCCTATCTGGAATACCAACCACGTGAACCAAATACCGAAATAAATTTGAGTGACCCACAAAATCTTGATTAAGTTTTTAATGAGTATTTTAACTTTTCACTGTTGTTTTACCGTTTGAATTGATTGACTGTCTTGAATGATACGCGTTGTGATGTTTCTTACTTAAGTGTGTTTAATAATTGTGTTTTCTTCATCATTATACACCATGAGCACCTCAATGAGAAAATTATTGTTCACACATCTTAAAAGATTTATGTGTGTGAAATTTCACTTAAGAGGCCTGATACAAAGCTGTAAATCACATCCACTTTAGGATCTGCAACCATCGGAATTTGTGTCTTATGTCGAGGATCTAGAAATACAACTCAGAGAAATAGAGCGTGGCATATATGAATTTCAATTGGAGCTTGAGGTTAACTCAATGAGAGGACGAATGTAAGTTCATTTTCCTTTGTACATATTATGTTTCTTTTTTGTTGTTCGCTTTCACGTTTGATTTGATTTTGCATATTTGATTTTGGTGTGTTTTGATTTATTTTCCCGTATAAATGGAGGATAACAGTACTCCGTGACTTCTTAAATTGGTATCCTCAGTTTCCCACAATAACTGAAATCTCGAAATCAAGCATGGAAGAAACATAACATAAATTGCATAAGAGTTTTCTTTCTCTCCCTCAGAATGCCCTCAGGAAAATTTACAAAGCTCGTTGTGAACGACTGCGTTTCTTAATGATTAATGGCATTCCTTCTGACATTCGTTGGTTAATTGAAGCAAATGTTCGATTAGCTGGTGAGTTTCCTGATCTATTTGTTTCTTACATGCCTGGTTTTAGTAAAAGTATGTTTGCTAAGAAAAGGAGAGCTAAACGACTTGGCTCAAAATGTCATAATTGTGTACGACTTAGTTGCAGACTAGAAGTTTGTAAATCTTTAAGAATGGTTTCTGATAGTCGAGAAGATAAAATTAAATTCATCAAAGATGGCATGAGTAAAGAATCGTTGGATGATATCTTACGATCTCTTGAGACGCATCGAAGCGGACATGTGCAATATAAGATACACAGGTTATGAAGACTATTCCAAAATGAAAGTGCATAGTTTAGTCTTGGGAATCTAACTCAAAAGATCTTGTTTGCTAGTTTATAAGAAAATTATATGGGAAGCCTATCCTCGACCTATAGAGGGCGTTCAAACCGTTACTGGACGTAAAACCAGAGGAAGATGTGAGCCACAATCACAACTACCAGTAAATATCTTTTTACTTTATTGCTCTTTTATCATTTGCATTATTGTATTTAATAGTGTGATTTTGTATTTAATCATTATTTATTTTCTTTTACTTTTTCTTTTCACTGTTTGCTTTTCTTTTTACTGTTTGCTTTTAAATAATTGAGACATGAGCTTTACGCGTCATCTGACAAATACACCAACCTATTTACAACTATTTCTCATTTTGTCTGTCATTCAGATATTTAAATAAGAGTTCTTTTTCCAAACCACTGACAACTTATTTTTGAAGATTATTCTAATGACAGCATTTTCAAGTAGACAATTCAAAAATATTTGCGTGCTCTCTAGATTTCATTATGAAAAATACAAAGAGTTAGTTCAAGCAGCTGTAGATCTTGGTCGTGTCATAATTGAGGAAATTACACCTTGTATATGGAAGAGGTGACCGCAGGTTATCAAAACTTGTCTTAGAAGTTGTTTTTATTAGAGGAAACCAAGTACTAGGTATCATTCCACAGGCCTTAAAACCTCTAAGATGCGGGTCTGATGTGCTAATTGGAGAAGAGTTAGTTGTCTCAAGTATGCAAGAGCGAATATCTGAGATGTTAGATCATGCTGACACTTTCATTTTCTTCCCAAGAGATCTTGCAACTTTAGAGGCATTAATTACATTTGTATATTGGCCCATTTGAACATCCATAAATGTTAATGTTAATAATTTTTTTGATGGGTTGCTCACATTCATTAACCATGCAATTAAGAATCATTTTATTCCAATCTCTGTGAAAAATCTTTTTGTTTGTTCTTCTACTGCTAATGAGTTACTTGATCTTTTACAAGCTTACAAACCAGAGCCAGATTCTAAAACCTTGGCTTTGGAATGATTGACTAATAATGGTAACCCTAGCCCTAGTAAGAAGTACAAATTAGATTTAACTCTTCGGTTGTAACTATCTTCTTGGAGCTATGAGGTTGTGTCTTCTAAACTCTACTTCTTTCCTTTAAGTCATTAAGTACAATGTCTTGTTCAGGTTGGGGGGAGGGAATAGTTGACAAATATGGAATATAGCAAATCCTAGTAATACTTTTGTCGAATATGGCAGAATATAGGGTGTAGGGACTGTTTCAACACCTAGTTCCCTAAGGTCAACTAATTTGGGAGTCACTGGCCTAAAGCTCGCTACATGTGTTATAGATATATTGTTTGCTTATTTATTAAAAACCCGAGTAATTAAATCCGTAGGGGTGTTTCAACACCTAGTGCCCTAAGGTCAACTAGTCTGGGAGTCACTGACCTAAAGCTCGCTACATGGGTTAAAAATGCAAAAAAAAAAGCTTGAATAATCTACTGCCTGAAGATAGAATTTCTAATGAGTTTTAGAATAAAAATATTGTTTTCTTTTAATAAAACCCTATAAGTATTGTGTTAATTACTTGAGCACAAAAGAAAGTTTATGATATTCTGGATAATAAGTGGATGACCAAGAGTTAAATTTTTTTTTTTGGAAAAGTTTATTTATTTGGTAGTTTAGAAGATAGATGAACAACTATTAACTTCCATGTGAATTTTATAAATCTTAATTTAATATAACGCTTTAATTGCTAGGGGCTAGCAATAAGCTAGTTGGGGGGGTGTGATTAGTGTTAAAAATTGTATGTTTATTAAGGGATAAAAATGTTATTTTGTTTTATTAATGTAATTTGTATTTGTAATTGTGTAACATATTAGGTAAAAATAATAATTTCATCCAATTTGAGGCTCCGAACAAATACATGGATGTCAAATTTGGATTCTGGAAGTCTGAGAAATTATGTCATTGTCGAGGAGGATCCAAAACTTTTGTTGTATTTTTTTTACATTTTTACCACAGTAAATATGGTAATTATAAAATTATAAGTTTTTATCATATTAGGTATGATAATTGTTAGTGAAATGTGTTGGATATGCTTGAGTGGATAAGTTAGGTTTATTTTTTATTAGTGGGATTATTAGTGGACAAATGTAAGATTAAGATGTAATTAGTTTTTTTATTTATTTATGTGGTGTGAATTTACCATGTATTAGTAAAAATAGAGGGGGGTGAACACATCTCTCCACACATTCTCTTCTCTTCTTTCCCCCCAAATTCTTTTTCTCATCTCTCCTTGTAATTTATTTTCAATTAATAGAATTAGTTTTATTTCAATTTTTAAATTCCATTTTTAATTATGTGTTTTTCAATTTTAGTAATTTCCTTTATAAAAAAATGTTTAGCTAAATATTAATAGTTAGGGGAAGGTGAAACTCTTAGGAAATAAATATGATTTAATGAAATTCTATTTTTAATTTTATAAATTAAATTATTTTCTATTTAATTGTATACATATTTTATATTATGAGATTTTGATTTATTGTAGACAAATAAGGGAGTTTGACACAACAATTCTTTTTATCTAAATATAAGGTATGGTAAAATGGTATTTTGACTTATTGTAGACAAATTAAATTTTGGCACAATGAACACTTAATCCATCATAAAATTAAAGGGATAATAATAATAATTTATATAATTAATCTTTTGGACAATAAATCTAAAAAAATGGCAAAAGGAATTTATTAAATTTTATTTACTACTAAGAGTGAATCCTCAACCCTAACTAATTCAATTTCATAGTTTTATTTAAATTAAGTTGTTTATATTTAAGTTTTATTTTCAAATTTTAGATAAAATAAAATAAACAAATTAAATCTTTTCTCTATGGATCGACCTCGGACTCACCGAGATATATTATAAGTAGGCACTCTTATATTTGAAAGTAAATCAAACACTTTTAAGTCATGTCAATTTGGCTGCTAAGTGGTAGCCAAAAAATTGCAATGTTTTTCTTATGGAAAATGCTACTTCCCCCAATTTGTGCCCTAACTCAAGCCTCGAATTGAAACTCATTGTTTTGATGAAGCAAAAAACTCACCATTTTGATTAAACTCACAGCCACAATTGCAATCTCACCATCGATCGAGGTCTTTAGCCAGTACTCACAACCACCATTGCCCACAACTCATAGCCATCACGCGAGGCCAACCACAGCTGCTACCATCACCAATAGCCACACAACAACCACGTGACAATCGACACTCACAAAGCTAACTCGAACCACATACCAAATCCACTCACAAAGCACCAGCCACTGCTCCCCACGACCATCACGTACCAGCCAACAACCACAACGAATGAGATAGTTCTGCACCCGAGGTAATGTTTTTGCACTTGATTTAGGTAGCTGTTGATTTATGTTTTGGCTAATTTAGGAAATGATTATTTTAGAGTTGTAAAATTGGAACAATTAGTGCAATATCTGCTAATTTAGTAATTTTATTAGGAAGACAAGGATGATTGAGTTTGTGCTTGTGTGTATGACAGACTGATACTCCCGATTGTGTTTGTGTGTTTCTAATTCTGTTTATGTTGACAGTCAATTACTCTATTTGTGTATCTCAAGTACATATTTTTTTTTAACTTTTATGTTATCTTTAAGCTTTTGTAATCCAAAACAGAAGATTTCGAACTTAAAAAATCGTAAGAAGTGTTGCTTCTGCAAGTATTGTTGTTGCTAGTGTTAGTGGTGCTGGATATTATTAGTACCTAAGCCTTGAATTTAGTATAAGATTTCTTATTTTTTTTATTTCTCTTTGTTTGATATTACCCCTGGTTTAATTTATAATTAGGCCTCATTTTGGCTCATCACCCTGCAATTTAGCATAAGATGATAAAAAATTTCAACACTAACAGTGAGATTTTGGTTATTTTTTGTTATTTTAAGTCTGAGAAATGAGAAAATGATTGACAATTCAAGAATCTTTTTTTTTTCCTCGAAAAAGTTTAATATCAATAATGGCAACTTGGAGTCACAATTTTGATTACAACAGTTCCAAGATCCAAAATAGTTGAGCTATGATATATAGGATTGAAATTAGAATCTTTAAAGTTTAGAACCTTATATGTTCAAGTGTATGTTGAGCAAGATCAGTTGTTGATATCATTATCCTAGTTGCGAAGGAACCTAATTTAAGGCTTACACCCAGCTTATCATTGTACTGAATTTTATTCCCACATGTTAGTGTTTGGACTGGGCACATAAATTATTTTTGTTAATAGTTGAGCTATGATATATAGGATTCAAATTAGACTTTTTAAATTTTATAATCTTATTTGTTCAAGTGTATGTTGAGCAAGACCAGTTGTTGATATCATTACTCCAGTAGCGAAGGAACCCAATTCAAGGCTTATCACTGCACTGAATTTATCACAGCACTGAATTTTATTCCCACCTATTAGTATTTGGCTTGGGCACAAAAATTATTTTTGTTCTATTTTTTTTTAATGGTTGCAAAGTGCTTTTCTTTTAATGCTTTTTTTTTTCATTCTCTCAATTTTTTTTAGTAGTTTCAGCATTCAATTAATCACAATGTCATATAGCACAAGTGAAATTCGAAACTCGCTACAACTATGCAACAGATGCGGTAATCATATAGAGTTATTAACGTCATGTACAACAAAAAATCCAAATCACAAATTTTGTCTTTGTAAAGGATGTAAGAACTTGAATTGGTAAAAGAACGTAAAACTAGTGAAGAGAAAATTGACTTATTAGTGGAAGAGGTTGGGAGTTGGCATTTGAGATTGAGTATTTGTCTGTTAAATTTCAATTATTTCATAAACAACTTAAGCATATGCAAGAATATAAAATGCAAAGGCAATTGTATGACAACGAACTTTGAAGGAGACAGACACCAAGATATGATTATATTAAAATACTTGAGATTGTTGTGCTATGTTTTTTTATTCAAGTGTTATTTTTAAGTTGTTTTAATTTATACTATGTAACAAGAAAAGACTAGTGGACATGTGATAACGTTTTCTTTCAAAATATAAGTTAATGAATTATTTCACTTTATTATGTTAGAAATTATATTTAAATTGTTGCTGCAACAACATAAATATAAATTGCATTTATAGATATTAATTAATTACATTCAACAACTGAATATCCCGTTTGGATTCAAACACCGACAAAAACAAAATAATACATCAAAACACAAGCTAACTTTGATCATGTGCTTGGATCATTAGCCAAAAACTCCGTCCAATTGGCATCCTCAAAATCTTGTTGTAGTAATTGTTGGAAATTTACGTGATGAACTCCTTCATAATTTATCAAAGACTGATAGCTGGGGGAAAAAGGCATGGTGTGGGAGTACCTGTTGTGGTAGCTGTTATACAAAAAATAACACAAATTATTAAACAAATAACAATGAAACAACACTAACAACAGGTAGATCCGAAAAAAAATTACTATAGCCATATTGCTCTCTTGAGTTGGGATTATAGTAGCCACTTGAGAAGATAAACCATGTACCTCCAACTCCTACGAATGTAAGCAAGAAACATTTAAAATTTATATTAAATTAATTAAAAATGAATGTGATAAATTAGTATAAATGACTTTGATGTAATAGAATTACCTCCACAGTTGTACTTAATGAAGTATTGTTCGACTTTTGTTTTGACTTTTTAAATTGCCTTTGCTTTCTTTGAGAAGGTGGATGGCCTTTACGACGACATATTACTGGATCCTATATGATTTATGTACAACTTCTCCCCCCATCAACGCAGTGATATCTTCACTTTCACAGCGAACATTGAGAGATACATCCTTTATGACTTTTTCGATCCAAGGCCAAACACTTTTATGACTTTCTTCATTAGTTGAAACTAAATCAACAACATCATAAAAAATAGCACAATCTTCTTTATATTGCTGATGTTCAATGTTTGAACTCCTTATATCATAACTGACTTTCACTCGACTGTAGGATCTTCGCACATTTTTCTTCCATCTCCGTATTATATACTTCTCAAGAAGTAATGTTTTACGGTTACATATCAACACTGCAATCATGTGTCTGTAAATAATCCCTTTATATTCAAACATTGAACACGTACAACAAATTTCACCGTCATCGTTTTCAAAAATAACTTTAAAAGTCTTTTGTTTACTCTTTCCATCATTTTTTACGACTTCATATTCTGATCCCCCATAATAGAAAACCTCACAATATATTTTATCCGTTAACTCCTGTTGAAATTCTTAAAACTTGGAAATAATGTATACTTCCTTAACTTGTTTTTCTATTGCAAAATTGGTACGACGTGACATATGTTGGTTGAAGCACCTCACATTTGCTTATTATTTTTTTTAATTTTACTTTCCATTACTTTCTCACATTTCTCCACAAAGTACTTTAAAGTTATTTTTGAGTTAACATACCCATCAAAGAAAGCATTGATAAATGTTGAGTGGTTGACATGCCAGCCCAAAAAGTAGTGTTAACAAAACATGGAACCCAATGATTTATTTCCTCATACAAACCATTCAACTACTGATTATCACCAATATCATTTTTATCTAACATATCATGCCAAGCTTCCTCAAATTCAACAGGAGTTTGTGAGTCATAAACAACATAATGCAATGAAACTCTAATGACATGATATTCTACATACCTTCTAACTTCTCAGGCACATTCTTCAGAATATGCCACAAACACCATGAATATGTAGTATTTGGAAAAACAATCTCAATTGCATTTTTCATCGATTTGTCTTGGTCTATAATGATTCCAAGGGGAGGAGATATGAACGTACATGACAGCCATGTGTCAAATAACCATGTAAATGTCTCCGTGTACTCATGGGAAATCAACTCACATACTAACAAAATAGAATGACCGTGATGATTAACTCCAAAAGAAGCAAAAGGCATGTCATATTTATTCATAAGGTATGTGGTGTCAAATGTAACAACATCTCCAAAGTCTTTGTAGGTTGTCCTGCTTTTTGGATCTGCCCAAAATACATATTTTAACTGACTCTCCTCATCTAAGTCAAGACTAAAAAAAAATCCATCATTTTTTGCTTTCATTTTCTTAAAATATTTCTGAATTGCAGCATCATTCCTTTCTCTGAGCCTTAATCGCCTTACTTTATCAACATGATTTCTAGCATCTCTTTCTAAGAATGAGACATTTTCAAAGCCACCGGCCTTAACAACAGTAGAATCGAAACTTTAAGCAATTTTAATTCCTGCTTTTTCATTTATTTTAAGTTGTTATTTTACACAAGGACTAATAGTTAGGTTTCATCGATAATACCTACTCTTGCTTGGACTTACGACATTGTTGTGTTCAAGATACAAATTTCCATTTACCCATTTCACACTAACAAAATTCAAACATCCTCTAATTTTAGCATTGCATCTAATTTTCTGGTTATGTTGAGGCCGCAAAACATGATTTGATTTGGTTTTTGACTTGCCGTTTCACCCACAAGTAAATGTCACATATCTCATACTCCTATCATCCCCCTTTTTATAAGATCTCTGCATCATTGGAAATAGGAATGACAATCAGTCGGCCTAAATTTGTTTATGCACTATTTTGTCAATGTCTTCTAATTTTATGACATATCTTAATTTCAATCATATTACTTTACAATTTTTGTTCTCTTTCTAGTTACAATACCATGAATATAAAATAAAATGAATAATTTTTATAATTTAAAATAATTCACAACACAATATACCAAAATGTTAACATAAATAATTCTTTATTGATTTTGATGATAACAAACATGCTTAAACATTGATTAATCTTTTAAAAGCTCAACATAAATTTTCATCTATTTTGACAAGTTTCATAAAGTATTTTTATAAAGATTTAGAGACAAAACAGTTATCTTGCAAAATAGTTCACTACAGCAGTTTTTGTGGAAAACGGCGATCCGACAAGTTTAATAAACGGCTCGCCGATATCAAACAAAAATAAAGATTAGTCTCTGGACCTAAACGACGAACTAACAATTTTGATAAACGACTTGCCGAGATCAAACAGAACTGAAGGTTAGCCTCTGGACCTAAATGGTGATCCGACATTTAGATAACGGCGATTCGACAATTTGAAAAATCAGCCCAACGGTCATATTGACCAGTCAAACGACGATCCGATATCTAGCTAACAGCGATCCGACAGTGTACAGAAAGTCAATAACGGCTAGTTTTCAACTGCTGCTATAAATAAGCTCATTCAAATTCAAACAACTGCTGATCACAACACGACTACTGAGCTTATAGTTGAGAATACAATCTTCATTGAGCTTTAAATACATTCTTACTTCATTTATTCACATATTGGGTATTATTATGTAATTTTAAATATTGTGAGAGGCAAAACAAGTTTTTAATCTTTTATCTTTGAGTGATTGTAAGTGTTGGGATACACTTGGGTTAAGAGATTGGAATAATCTCTTGTTGTAAAGGTCATTGACACCTTGGAAGTCAAGTGTAAGCATTTGAAGCCTTAGAGGCTTGCTTAGTGGAATCCTCAAGCTCGAAAAGCTTGGAGGCGTGGACGTAGGCAAGGTTGGCCGAACCACGTAAAAATCTCAGTGTTTGAATCTCTCTTCTTTTATCCTTTTTATTGTGGTTAACTTATTTGTTATTGCTTTGAATTTGTTTCATATCTACATTGAGTTTTAAATTATAAATTGAATAATTTTTTTTAGAATTCCAATTCACCCCCCCTCTTAGGTTGCATAACTAGTATTTCATTTGGTATCAGAGCCTTGTTCTCTTGTTAGGACTTAATCGTCTAGAGTAAAAGATCCATGACAATCCTAAATGACTCAACCTTTAGAGAAGGACAATCTACAACTAGACCACCGTTCTTTGATGGTAATGACTATGCTTATTGGAAAACTAGAATGAGAATCTATTTGCAAGCCTTAGATTATGAAATTTGGGAAGTTTTTTGTGATGGTCCATTCATGCCTATGTTTAAAGATGAAGTAGGAGATGATATTCCTAAACCATCAAGTCAATGGAGTGAATTAGAAAAGAGAAAAATGTCTCTAAACTCTAAGGCTATAAATGCTTTATTTTGTGCCCTTGATAAGAAAGAATTTCACAGAGTATCTAGTTGTGAAAGTGCAAAAGAAATATGAAATAAACTTGAAGTTGTCTATGAAGGGACAAATCAAGTTAAAGAGTCTAAAATCAGTAGATACACTCGTCAATATGAATTGTTCCAAATTGAACAAAATGAAAATGTGTATTTTATGTATATTAGATTCACGGACTTAGTAAACACCCTAGGTGCCTTGGGGAAGACCTTCTCAAATAGTGAGAAAGTTAAGAAAATCATTAGGTCACTTCCAAAAGAATGGAGACCTAAAAGAACCCCCATTGAAGAGGCCAAAAATTTAAATACTTTACCGCTTGATGATTTAATTGGTTCTCTCATTTCATATGAAGAAGACTTGGCAGCAGAAAAAAGAGATGAGGAGAAGAAGAAATGCATTGCTCTCAAAGCTTCAAAATATGAGAGTGATGGAGATAATTAACCGGATGATGAAGAATTAGCCATGCTAGTAAGGAGGTTCAGAAAGTTTTTCAAGAAAACTGGAGAGCGAAGAAAATTCAGAAACTTCAAGAACCAAAGGGAGAAGAAAGAGGTGATCACATGCTATAAGTGCAAGAAGCCTAGCCAAATAAGATCGGAATGTCCACTTATCAAAAAACTCAAGAAGAAAGTCATGGTTGCAACATGGGATGATAGTGAGGAAGATTCAAGTGATGAAGAAGGATTGCAAGAAGTATCAAACCTAGCGCTTATGGCAATAGGAGAGGATGATAATCTCAATGAGGTAAGTGATCCCACCTATGATGAATTGTATGATGCTTTTAAAGAATTGCATAACGAGTTAATGCAAAATTGGTAAAAAGAATGTATGTCTTAAAAAGGAAATGGCAAAAGTTAAAAATGAAAATGAATCTTTAAATGCAAAAATTGCATGCCTAGAAGTAGAGAACAAAACATTGCATGATGAGCTTGCATTATCAAATGAGAAACCTAGTATCTCACATGAGCATTTAGAATCACACATAGATGATTTGAAAATGAAAACGAAATGCTCAAGAAAAAGAGCAATGAGTTGAATGAAATTGTCTTGAAATTTACAAATGGGCAAAAGATGTTGGATAATATGCTTAACTCACAAAAATGTGTTTTTGATAAAGGAGGACTTGGATATAAAGCCTAACTTGAAGCAAAAGTATTATAAGAATTATTTTGTTAAAGCTACCTCTACAAATGATCATAAGATTGTCTGTCATTATTGTAATCAAAATGGTCACATGAAATATAGATGTCCCGTGAAAAGGAATGCATATTATGGTGTCAAATGTATTTGGGTTCCAAAAGGAACCATTGCTAACTCTCAAGGACCCAAAAAGCTTTAGGTACCTAAAATTTGAGATTTTCTTTGTAAGGCTTAAAGAAGAAGAAAAATAAATGGTATTTGGACAACGGTTGTTCAAGGTACATGACCAGAAACTATGCATGGTTCTCAAGCTTCACCAAAATTGAAAATGGTAGAGTCGTATCTTTTGGAGACAACTCAAAAAGAAAAATTATTGGAATTGGAAATGTTGGTAAAATCTCTTAAACTCTAATTGAGAATGTATGTTTGGTTGAAAATTTGAAACCCAACTTAATTAGCATTAGTCAATTATGTGACGAAGGTTATAAAGTTATCTTTGATAAATTTAGTTGTGTTATTGAGAACTCATGTGATTGGCAAAATCTTGTTTGTTGGTAATAGATGTGGTAATGTTTATATGATTGACATAAATGTGCATCTACTATTGATTAATGTTTTTCCGCATTACATGATGATAGTTGGCTATGGCATAGAAGGTTAGGACATAAAGTATGGATTTGATTTCAAAAATTTCGAAAAATGATTTAGTTAAAGGTCTTTCGAAAATTGTTTTTCAAAATGATAAGATTTGTGAAGCTTGTCAATTTGGAAAACAAATCAAAACTTCTTTTA
Organism: Citrus trifoliata; assembly: GCA_018350135.1. Classification (NCBI taxonomy): domain Eukaryota; kingdom Viridiplantae; phylum Streptophyta; class Magnoliopsida; order Sapindales; family Rutaceae; genus Citrus; species Citrus trifoliata. The sequence goes on from VKKW01000080.1 coordinate 22,404, forward strand.
AAAATAAAAACCATATTTCTACTTTAAAACCATTTGAACTCCTTCACATAGATCTTTTTGGGCCATCTAGATATGCTAGTCTAAATGGTAAATATTACACATTTGTGATAGTGGATGATTATTCTAGATATACATGGGTACTATTCTTAGCCAATAAGGATGATGTTTTTGATGCTTTTAAAGTACTTTATAAGAAATTACAAAATGAAAAAGGGCATAGTATTATATGCATTAGGAGTGATCATGGGGAGAATTTGAAAATCATGCATTTGAGAATTTTTGCAATAATCTTGGCATTGAGCATCAATTTTTATCACCTAGGACTCCACAACAAAATGGAGTTGTTGAGAGAAAGAATCGGTCTATTCAAGAAATGGCTAGGACCATGTTAAATGAAAATGCATTACCTAAATATTTTTGGGCCAAAGCTGTCAACACCGCTTGCTATGTTTTAAATCGAGTGTTGATTAGATCTCATCTCAATAAAACTCCCTATGAGCTTTGGAAAGATAGAAAACCCAACATTGGCTACTTCAAAGTTTTTGGATGCAAATGTTTTATTTTAAACACAAAAGATAATCTTGGTAAATTTGATCCAAAATTTAATGTTGGCATCTTTCTCGGGTATTCAAACTCAAGCAAAAATTATAGAGTTTATAATAAAAAAACTTTAGTTGTGGAAGAATCCATGCATGTTACGTTTGATGAATCTAACCCCTCCTCTGCGGAGAAAGAAGTTGCTAATGATGATGCAGATGGAGAGCTATAAGAAGAATCATCAAAAGAGAATCAAGAGAATGCATCACAAGAAAATCAAAAGGATGGACAAGAAGAACAAACAAATACGGAGCTGGAGCAACAAGAAGGTATCTCTCAAACACTCCCCAAGGAGTGGAGGTATGTCTCTTCTCATCCTAAAGATGTAATTTTAAGAGATCCCTCATGAGGTATTACAACTAGATCATCTCTTAAGAATACTTGTGAACATAATGCATGTATCTCTCAAATTGAACCCAAATCCTTTGCAGATGCGGAAAATGATGAATCTTGGATTATGGCAATGCAAGAGGAGTTAAATCAATTTGAAAAAACAATGTGTGGGAATTAGTTCCTAAACCGGAACATTAATCTGTCATAGGCACTTAATGGGTATTTAGAAATAAGATGGATGAATCTGGGGTGGTTGTAAGAAATAAAGTTAGATTAGTGGCTCAAGGTTACAACCAAGAAGAAGGAATTGATTTTGATGAAACTTTTGCACCCGTTGCTAGACTAGAATCAATTAGAATGTTGTTGGCATTTGCTTGTCATAAAGATTTCATTTTATTTCAAATGGATGTGAAAAGTGCTTTCTTAAATGGTTATATTATGGAAAAAGTGTATGTAAAACAACCCCCTGGTTTTGAAAATGAAAAATTTCCAAATCATGTGTATAAGTTGTTTAAAGCTTTGTATGGATTAAAACAAGCACCTAAAGCATGGTATGATAAGCTTAAAAATTTCCTGTTAGAAAATGATTTTTCCATGGGTAAAGCGGATACCACTCTCTTTGTTAAACATAAGAATAAAGACATACTTGTTGTTCAAATTTATGTTGATGATCTTATTTTTGTTCTACTAATAAATTGTTGTGTAAAGAGTTTTCGTCTCGTATGAGCAATGAATTTGAAATGAGCATGATGGGAGAGCTAAAGTACTTCCTTGGGCTGCAAATAAAACAAAATGAGAAAGAAATATTCATAAATCAAGCCAAGTATGTAAGAGATTTACTCAAACGATTCGGCATTGACGACTCAAAGAGCAAAACTACACCAATGAGCACAACAACCAAGCTCGACAAAGATGAAAAGGGCAAAGAAGTGGATATCAAAATGTATCGAGGTCTGATCAGATCTTTACTTTATTCGATTGCAAGTAGACCCGATATCATGTTTAGTGTATGTTTGTGTGCAAGGTTTCAATCATGTCCCAAGGAATCCCATTTGCTTGCTATTAAAAGAATTTTTTGTTATTTGAGTGGAACCATAGATATTGGCCTTTGGTATCCTAGAGGAACCCATATAGATTTAACATGCTATTCGGATGCGGACTTTTCTGGTTATAAAGTTGATAGAAAAAGCACTAGTGGAACTTGCCATTTCCTAGGTCACTCACTTGTTTCATGGTTTAGTAAGAAACAAAATTCTGTTGCACTCTCAACTACTGAGGCTGAATATATAGCTGCAGGAAGCTGTTGTGCACAAGCTCTTTGGATGAAACAAACACTTAGAGACTATGGTATTAACCTAGAACAAATTCCTATTGAGTGTGATAATACTAGTGCTATAAATCTCTCAAAGAATCCCATTCAACATTCTCAAACCAAGCATATAGAAATAAGACATCATTTCTTGAGAGATTATGTTCAAAAGAGAGATATTGCATTAGAGTTTATTTCTACAGAAAAACAACTTGCCGATATTTTTACAAAACCTCTTTGCGAAAAATAATTTTCAAAAATTCGGCATGAACTTGGGATGATGAAATTTTCACATTAACATCTTTATTCATGGTATTGAGTCTATTAACATTGATTGATTTATGACTTGATGCTTTAATATCTATGAAATGTTCAATCGTAATATACATGTGATGTGTACGTATATTTGAAAATGTATAAATTAATTGTTGCAATACATATATATATTTATGGATTATGCATTGAACTGATACTTAAATCATTTTGGATCAATAAAATGATCTTGAAATAAATTAATAAGTAGCCAAATATCAAAATAAATGTGCGAAATCATAAGTTATAGAAAACGGATTGCCGTTATTTCAATAAACGGCTAACCGTTTTGAGACAGAAACAATGGAAAGTATTTTGGACGCTATCGGTTCGCCGATAACTATCTATCGGCTCGCCGTCCTAATACGAAATTTTAAGGGGACTCTCTGGACCTTATCGGCTCGTCGTTATGTTTATAAACGACTCGCCGTTTTGATGAAAAAATTTTGAGGATTCTCTAGACTCTGTCGGCTCGCCGTTTTCTCTATAACGGCTCGCCATTATCCTGAGTTAATTGAACAGTCCTTCGTCTTCCTCCTCATTTCGTTTTCTCTCTCACTCCAACCCACGACTACAGCAGTTCTCCCTTCTCAAATCCATCATTTTACTTGTCATTTTTCTCCAAATTGAAGCATTACAAACCATTTTTATCATCTCTAGCACCTTTTAACCGATTAAAATCCCTCTTTTTCTTCAAAGTTTGAAATATCTCATCTTGAAACCCTAGAACCAGCCGACCTCATTTGTTCAATTTGACCAAATTTTCTTTCTTTTCCACGCACAACCACTCTCTCATCTCTCAAACTTCATTTCCACCGATCTTTTTTTTTCCTCCCAATTCATCCATGGCGGAACGACCACAAAGGCGTGCTCGAACCAAGCACACTGCTCCGCGACGTTCTAGTCCCCTCAGGTCTCCTCTTGAAGACTTCGAGAGTCTCCATTTTTTCGATGACACCTCTGTTCAGCGATTTCGTGAAAAATTCATGGGTAAACCCGTAACTCCCTTTTTTTCTCTAACATTTCAGAGTTTTCGGATATTACTATTTGTGGTCATTTCATTACTCAAATGCTTAGTCATTGGAAGCAAGCATTAAGTATTGAAGAACCCATTTATGAAAATCTAGTTCGAGTCTTTTATTTAAACATAGAATTCTCCTCTACTCGTCATGTTGAGCTTTATACATCTGTAAGAGGAATTCGCATTGCCTTTAATGAATCTGAATTGTGTAGTATTCTGGGAATCTCTTATGGAGGGTTAGATCTGTACACCGCTAGGAAAGAACTTTCTTTTAGTGAATTCCGTCATATAGATGGTGTACGAAACATTTGTCGTCATCGGGATCTTTCCGATGACATCTGTTCTTTGTCCTTTAGGTCTCAACTCCTCCCTTTTCAGGTTCGAATACTTCACATCATTCTCCAACACATGGTCACTCCTAGACATGGTCACACTAATGAGGTAACTAGACTTGATATTGGTCTATTAGATTCCCTCATTAGTAGACGACATGTGAGCTTATCCTACACTATCTTGTGTCATATGCGGTTCACTCCTAAAGTCTCCAACCGATCCCTTCCTTATGGTAGCATCATCACTAGGATCTTGAAATACTTTCGAATTCCTATCATCGAGCCTGTTTATCTCGAGACCCGTAAGCTCAGACGCGAAATTATTTCTGCAATCGGATTCTTTAAGAAGCGTGGGAAATGGGAAAAGACCACATCCTCTAAGAACGAAGTCACACTGCTTGCACCCGAGGATGATCGTATGTTAAATGATGTCTACTCCGAGGATGAGTTACCTGATTTCTGCCTTGGGGCTAGACCGCGTGTCCCTCGTCGAGCAGCAGCACCAGTAGCACCTGCTGCACCAGCAGCAGCTTCATCTCAGGATGACGAGCCTGCCGAGACTGCCATCCCTCTTGCAGCATCGGCTATTCTTGAGGATCGCTTTCAGCAGCTTCTCGACAGAGTGGATGCTCTGTCCCAGTAGTAGCAGCAGCTTCGATATGATTTTACAACCTTTCGGGAGCAAATTTCAAATCAGCAGATGGAGTTACTTGCGGGCCAGCGTCGTATTCTCGGCTACTTTGGTTATGACCCCGGCAGTTCCTCTTCACAGCCCCCATCTTAGTCTTTCTGCTCCTCTGATCTTCGCACAAACATTTCTCCTTTCATGTTTTGTTTGTGCTTATGATGTCATTTGTCTTTTGCTTATGCTTATGATGTTTTTATGACATTTTCTGTTGGACATGTGCATCTTATTTCTGGTTGAGTTGGTTTTGGTGCTATACTGTTTATCTTGCTAATTATGGAAGTATTTCATTGTTGGTATGGAAGTTGGTTGATATGGTGGCATATTTCTATGGAAGTGTTTTTTTTAACTCTGTGTATTGTTGAGGATATGCTCATATTTCAGGGGAGATTCTGGCAAAATGTTTCCAAACATAAGTCATTCCTCGAGCTTATTTCTTTTTTATGATGAAGAAGGAGATAATTGGTAATTGGTATTGGCATAAATTATTTATCCAATATATTTGTCTGTCTTGCTTAAAATTTTGTTTGAGATTAAAATGAACACTTATTTAAGGGAGGTTAACAAGTCTTTTAAAATCTCACTTAGGGGGAGCACATATTTAGGGGGAGCAAAATTACACAAGTATTTTCTTGAAAAGTTTGTCATCATAAAAAAGGGGAGATTGTTAACATAAATAATTCTTTATTGATTTTGATGATAACAAACATGCTTAAAGATTGATTAATCTTTTAAAAGCTCAACATAAATTTTCATCTATTTTGACAAGTTTCATAAAGTATTTTTATAAAGATTTAGAGACAAAACAGTTATCTTGCAAAATAGTTCACTGCAGCAGTTTTTGTGGAAAACGGTGATCCGACAAGTTTAATAAACGGCTCGCCGATATCAAACAAAAATAAAGATTAGTCTCTGGACCTAAACGGCGAACCGACAATTTTGATAAACGGCTCGCCGAGATCAAACAGAACTGAAGGTTAGCCTCTGGACCTAAACGGTGATCCGACATCTAGATAATGGCAATCCGAAAATTTGAAAAATCAGCCCAAAGGTCATATTGACCAGTCAAACGGCGATCTGACAGTGTGCAGAAAGTCAATAACGGCTAGTTTTCAACTGCTGCTATAAATAAGCTCATTCAAATTCAAACAGTTGCTGATCACAACACAACTACTGAGCTTATAGTTGAGAATACAATCTTCATTGAGTTTTAAATACATTCTTACTTCATCTATTCACATATTAGGTATTATTGTGTAATCTTAAATATTGTGAGACGCAAAACCAGTTTTTAATCTTTTATCTTTGAGTGATTGTAAGTGTTGGGATACACTTGGGTTAAGAGATTGGAATAATCTCTTGTTGTAAAGGTCATTGACACCTTGGAAGTCAAGTGTAATCATTTAAAGCCTTGGAGGCTTGCTTAATGGAATCCTCAGGGTCGAAAAGCTCGGAGCCGTGGACATAGGCAAGGTTGGCCGAACCACGTAAAAATCTCAGTATTTGAATCTCTCTTCCTTTATCCTTTTATTGTGGTTAACTTATTTGTTATTTCTTTGAATTTGTTTCATATCTACATTGAGTTTTAAATTATAAATTGAATAATTTTTTTTTAGAATTCCAATTCACCTTGGGTTGCATAAATATTTAGGCCAAAGCCCAAAAAGTTAGGGTCAGGTCAGTCAGGCCAAAATTAGGGTCGAGTCAAATTGTCAAAACTAAGTAGAAATTCCTATTATTGGCTATAAGATTTGTAATATTCAAACATTTCATCTGAACTATTAAAGCACATCCCAACCTTAGGCTCAACAACTTTTTTCACCAATTTTTCATTATTTCCTTCAAAATCAGCCTCCTCTAAATCTTGCAATTCCTCCACTTCATCAACCTCATCCATTATTGTTGCAAATTATAATAATTCAGAATATTATTAATTAGTTACCCCAAATTCATTAAATTTATAAACAATAATATAGAAACAAATGCTAATATAGATACAAATGCTCACAATTCAGCTTACAAATCAAAATAAAACAACTCAACATTCATTAAATTTAGAAACAAATTCAGAATATTATTAATTAATTATCCCAAATTCATTAAATTTAGGAACAATAATATAGAAACAAATCCTTATCGTTCAAAATGAGACATGTCAAGATTCAATTCAAAATGAACCAACTCAAGATTCAAGTAAACGTTGAGAAATCAATACATTACCTTATGACAAAGCCCACGTACAAATTGAAACTAACTTTTAAGAACTAGTTGGAGTTTTGCAATTTAGGGATTTGTACTCAACTTTGAGGAACCAGTTAGGGTTTTATGATTTAAGGGTTTTGTACTTAGGGTTTTTTAGCTGGAGTGCTGTGGTTGAAAGGAAATTGAAGGAGAAAGCATATGCTTGCACTCGACACATCACTCAAATTAACAAAATTCATTATCAAACGACATAGTGTGATTGAAACGAATTGAAGGAGAACACAAAACGCTCAACACAATGCTAGCGCTCAAATTAAAAAAAATCAAGATCAAAATGACGTCGTTTTTATGGGACTTTCGGGGTTTGACTTGGGATTTAACCTATGGCAAACATCAGTGCTGCTTATGGAAATTGTTGATTTCTTTTTTTTTTTTAGGAAAATTATCACATGTATACCCTTAAATGTCACCAGTATCAAATGTACTACAACATTTTTCGCTTATATCACTCGTATACCCTAAGTTGACAAAAGAGTTCTAGCGTCCACCTTTCCATTTACTACCGTTAAGACATGCTGACGTCATAGGGGCAATATAGTCTTTTAATAAAGAAGAGGCTGCAAAGAAAGACGACGTTGTTTTTGTTGGACAAAACGACGTCGTTTTAATAACCCGAAAATGATGTCGTTTCACTGTAACTGAAAAGAAAAAACAAAAAGACAAAACGACGTCGTTTTTTATTTTAGTTAAAAAAAGTTACAGAGAAACGACATCGTTTCACTGTAACTCAAAGTCAAACAGACAGAAGTGGTCTATCCTCCCCATTCTTTATTCACATTGAGAGAAGTTTGCATGCATATGAACAATCGGTGCAAGACTGTATGCATGCCTACCATCGTTTTACCAAAAACCCCCAATATTTGACCATCAAACAAGTTTAAGTGATAGCTGTGGAGATTGAATCCAGCGAGCGAAGCATCGAGTTGTTAGGTATGTTCATATATATATATATATATATATATATATATATATATATCATGCAATATATCTCTTATATCTTATTTAGTCAATAGATGTAAGAAATAATTTGAAATTATCCGAATTTATGAGAATTTAATTTTTGTTACAAACCCTAGAATGTAGAAAACGAAGAAATAAGCAGTGGTTATTTTTTGGGTTATTTATATTCTTATGTAATCAATGTTTTAGGTTGATAGAAGTGCATTTAGATGGTAAATGATATCGGTTCTGGTTTTTGTATATTGAGGGTTTGTTTGCTGTTACAAGAATTTCGTTAAAACTAATTGGGGTTTTTTTCAACTTGCATATTAAGGGTCTGGTTTTTTGTATATTGTATGATATTTATTTCCTACGGTGTGTTTGAAAAGCTTAAAGGATCCATATTTAAGTACATTGTGTTATTTTTGGGATTATAATAGACATGTCAACAATGGAGCTAGTGATTTCTTTCAAAGGAGAAAAACATCATGTCGGTATGATTAACCCTGAAGATTGGACTGTTGATAGAATAAGGGCTGAGGCATTGAAGATAACTATTGTACATGGGCTAGATACAGTTGGTAAAATCTGATTGATTGTTATGAACTCAGAGAGTAAAGTCAAGGTTGTGTTAGATTCTGAATTTGGGATGAAATGCTTATTTGGGTTTCATAATTTAATGGGTGTTACTACATTTGAAGTTGAAGTCGTGCCTGTTTTATGCCCTCAAAATCCAAATGCTCTGTTAATACAATCATTGTTGTTTAACTTAAGAGTACACATGTCTTAAGAAGTTATAGATATGTTGAATGATTAAGCTACACCAGAAGTTAGCCATACAGTTCAAGAAGGGGGGAGTAACAGAGATGAATTCGATGATATGCAAAGGGGTTATGGACATGAAGCTACTACAACTATTCATGAGGGTGAAATTGATGAAGACAAACTATTATCAAATTGGTCAGACAAAAGAAGTGACAGTGATGTTGAGGAACCTGTTGTGCAACCAATACCTACTATGCCTATTGATGATATTATGTTTATTAAGGACAGTGATGATCGTAAGGGTAGTGAGGACAACCAATGCGAGAGTGATAGCGATGGAGGTGGAGATAGTTTATTAGATGATCACACTAGGGCAGTCGAAATGGTTGTCAACTATTCTGATGATAATATCAATGTTGGCAGTGTGAAATTTACAAAATATTTAGAGAAACTTGAATATAAATTAGATGCTGATAGGATACATAGGCTGAGATTAGGTGATGTGAATCACTTTAGATAAGTGTTATTTGAGGTTATGATTAGGAAAAAGGTTTAACATTAGCATAAAATATAGTGAACCACGGAGATATTATGCAACTTATAAGGAGGCTGGCTATCAATGGTTTGTTAAATGTGCAAGACTGAATGATAGGAATGGTTTTTGGCTGCGTGGATATCAGAAAAAGCATGAGTGCAAGCTTACCAAGAAATCTATGAAAGTTACTTCAACATGGATTGCTGAAATGATAAAGGGACATGTTGCTATTGATACAAATGTTAAGATATCTCTTCTCAAGAATTATATGCAAGAAAAATTCAGGTTGAAGATTGAGAAGCTCACAATGTATAAGGCTAGAGAAAAAGCAAGGATTCTAGTATTAGGTGACCATTCAAAGGGCTATGAGAAGTTGTTTCAGTATACTGCAGCTATTCATCGGGCTGAATCAGGAGCCATTTGCAAAGTGTTATGTGATGCAGTCACTGTTCCTGAGAAATGTCTATTTCATAGATTTTTTATTGCATTTCTAGCACAAAGAAATACTTTTCTGAATGGTTACAGACCGTTCGTTGGAATCGATGGGTGTCACCTAAAGGAAAAATATGGTGGAGTTTTGTTGGCTGCTGTTGCTTTAGATGCTAATAAAGGGATTGTCCCATTGTCATTGTGTGTATGCGAGATTGAGAACACAGACACATGGACTTGGTTTCTTGATCATTTGCATAGCTACTTAGATGATAAAAGGCGGGTAACATTTATTAGTGATAGGCAAAAGGGATTGTTGAATGCAATTCTAAACACATGGCCTACTGCCTATTATAAGACATATTGTAGGCATGTGTATGCTAATTTTGTGAAAAAAGATGCTAGTGTCAACTTGCGGACTCTTTTTTGGAAGGCAGCAAAAAGCAGTAACAAGTATGATTATGAGGAGGCAATGGCACATATCAAAGAGGAAAAGTTAGCAGCATATAATTGGTTGGAAAGAGAGTTGCAGGGATACACTTGGTCTATGCATAGATACGACAGAAACTGCAAGGTAGAAAGGATTGACAACAATGCCTCTGAGTGCTTCAACAATTGGATTCTGCCTTATAGAGACAAGCTTGCTTTGTCAATCCTTGAAGAAATTAGATGCAGACTGATGAAAAGATTTACAAAGAAAAGAAATGAGGGAAATACTTGGCAAAAAACTATTGCTCTTAGGATTTATAAAGAGTTGGATCAAATGTTCAAGAAAGGAGAAAAAATGATTGTGCAATCCTCGGGAGACTTGAATTTTCAAGTCATGGATAAATCTTATTATCCAGCTAGGAGGTTTATAGTGAAATTGGAGGACAAGACGTGAGATTGTGGGTATTGGGAAATTGCCGGCTTACCTTGCTGTCATGTTATGGCTGTCATAGGCTATGCAAGGCACTGAAATTGAGGAGTATATTCCATTTTGCTTTACCAAGCAAGCCTACATTAATACATATTTAGTTATGTTTAGTCCAATTCCCAATGAGCGGACATGGGAGCGTGGTGATAGGCCCCTAATTGATCCCCTAGTTATGCGGAAAAAGATTAGAAGGCCAAAGAAATGTAGGAAGAGAGCAGCCACTGAACCTAAAAAATGCAGCAGGAAATTCTTTATCAATTGCTCTGTTTGTGGTGGCTCAAACCACAATGTAAGATCTTGTCCATTGAGACCATCAGTTGCAAGGGCAAGCAAAACTACAAGCACTAATTCTCAGGTATCTATTTTGTCCATTAGTTTTATTCATTTATGTTTATTGTTTATATTGTCATCTAACACAGAAGTTACGTTTTTTCAGTTGTCAATTGGAAATTCTTTAAGCCAATTAGCAGATCCTTTAAGCCAGCCATCAAAGCCAACCAGAACAAGAAATACAGCGAGGAGAGACCATGTACCAAGCGATCGAAGTAAAAGCTCTAGTGCTGGATCGATAAAAAGAAAAAGTGCAAATGTTGTTGGAGTTGCTGGAACAAGCAAAAAAAGAGGTTGAATTTCGTTTCTTTTTGTTCATATTTCATAATTGCATATAAGGAGCTTAATTTATTTTCTTTTCTGTAATATAGGAAAGACTTCACATGTCAACCTATCTCAAGTCAACCAATCACAGAATCCATTGTCCACTGTCACAGGTGCTTTGTAATGAGTCCACTGTCACAAGTGCTTTGTAATGAGTTTGATGCTCATTTTGCAATGTTTTGTTAGAAACAATCTATCAACTTCAATTTACTTAACTGTTATGCTAGTTATACGATTTCAACTGAACTTAATTATGCTCTTGCATGAGCTAAGCTATCGAATTGGTTTTTGAAATATGTATTTGAAGGAGATATGTTGCTATCTGTATATTTTGGATATGTTATGATTAGATTAATATTTCTTGAATACAAACTTTGTGTGTTACATTACTTTCTCATAAGGACAATTACAAAGACACACACTAGAACAATTAGGATCCATTTAAGCTTTCCTTCGATGCTTTTTAGCCTTTTCTTTATCTTAACCAAATCATCATTCAGCTTCAAGTTTTGCCCTGGCATTACGCCATTAGTACTAGGATATATGAGAGATTCCACAGTGAACCATTCCCAAAATCCACAATGCCTCGCTCCACAATGCTTCCACCTGCATGACGAAAACATTTCATTAGGGTTTTGCAATGTAGTTGACACCATAGCCACTGCTTGCACGCCACACTTGCAGTATATTGGTTGGCATTTTACTTTATCATATCTGGTATGTCCACTATCAGCAGAACTTGATGCTTCACTGGAGGCCATTTTCATATGAATTGCTTGGTATGTGATTGCTTGGCATGTGATGGATCAATGATTTGTTAATGTGCTTCTGGTGTTTAGTTGGAAAAGAGTAGCAAATTGTTTGAATTTAAAGAGATATCAGATGTGTGGTTGCTGATTTCTTGTTGCAAATTGGTTGAATGTTGCAAGCTATTTTTGTTGTTGTGTTTTAGCTCATTATATAGCCAAAAATGTAACTGTTATTGGCTCCCAACGGTTACATTTTCAATTGCTTCACTTTTAGGGCAAATTTGTCTTTTTAAGTTAATTTGAGTTTAAAGGGTAAAATAGTCATTTTGCTCAAATTCTGTTAAGTTCTTAACGGTAGTAAACGAAATGTGGACGGCAGAACTCTTTTATCAACTTAGGGTATACGAGTGATATAAGCGAAAAGTGTTGTAGTACGTTTGATACCGGTGACATTTAAGGGTATACCGGTGATAATTTTCCTTTTTTTTTATTCCTTGCATGTATGAGATACTTGCACATATTATAATAAAGGTTCTATTTTATTTCTTCAATCTCACTCTTGGGCTCTTGTCTTTAACCCTATCTATTAAACTTCGAAAAAGGTTAAAAATAATGAAGGAAAGTAGAAGGAATTATAACATTATTATAGTGTTAATTGGTTATTTTATATTTTTCTTTTACATCATAATAGTATTCTATTTAATTTCTCCTCATGATTAATTTTCTATTTAAATAAGAGTGCCCTTAAATTTTTGAATCAAATAATTTCACAAAAATGCTTCATTGTATTTTTTTCTTTCCTCCTATTATTATTATGATGATGATGAATGCCTCATTGTATCATCATCACAGTATCGCTTTGTTTTTTGAGTTGAGTTAAATATTTTATATCCATTGTCACCAAGTTTAAGGCATTAGTTGAGTTTATTATTAATTAAATAGCATAGAATTTTTATAGCCCGATCAATGATTATTATTGAGAAATTATCAGTCATATGTCTTTAAATTGTCCTATTATTAAATTACTATAATATTTTTAAGTTGTATCATTCATCCATATTAAATTTAGAATACGTATCATTCATCTACCAAGTCAATAGATTCTATTAGAAAATTAACGGAATTATAGGAAATTAGACATTTTACCCTTAAAACTCAATTTAACATAAAAAGATTTAGAGAAACTATTAATTGTATACCGTATGTTATCCTATTATAAAAACTATTACAAAAGTTTAAATTTGTTTGATTTTCTACTTTAAGTTTATAATTTGTATCAACCGTCTACAAAAACATTAATACCATTAGAGTATTTAACAAAATTTATAAAAAATAACTATTTTACTCTTAGATACAAGGGTATTTTTGATTTTGCTTCATAAATAATAAAACAAAATTTAGCCTTTTCTATAATTGTGAAATTGAATTTAATGATTGAATTGATAGAGTGTTTATGAATTAGTGTTTAGGGTAATTCATTGATTAAGTTTGATTGTGTAAATTTGTGAAGATAAATTGAGAAGACAAATTACAATTAAGAAAAAAAAATAATGTTTTAAGTATATTTAATTGAATATTAGTTATAGAAAATAGTTTTTTATTTTATATTTTTATACTATTATTTTATTTCATATTTAATATGTTAAAATATCTAAATTACCAGCCAAATTGATACAAATTACAAATTTAGAGTAAAAAATTAAACAAAATCAAATTTTTGTAATATTTTTAATAAAAAAAATTTTAAATGGATGGCTGATAATTTCTCTTTCATTTTTTGTTTAGTTTGTTAAATGTTTAAATTATCCTTGTGGCATCATTACTTTCTAATAGAAGATAATGATTTGGTGGATCAATGATATAGATCGTAAAATTAGGGTAAATGAACAACACAAATTAAAAATATTGTAATAACTTTTATAACATTATAAATTAAGGGTACATGACTCATAGTTTAAAAAAAAAAAAGTCGCCACGGTAGTTTACTTTTATTTTTTAACGCAATCGAGTAATGAGTGAGTTGAAAGCATGATATTACTATTTTTTTTTAAAATTCGAACTTTTATTTTTATTTTTAATAAAATAATAATAATTTAAATTTAAATTTAAAATGTAAAATGATTAAGATTTTGAAGAAATTACTTGGTACAATGAATAACCATCGTGTTCAGGGCAGCATCATCATCAGTATCCCACTTCAACTGGCTAATGCCATTTCCCAACAATTACATCATTTTCTTCCCTCCAAATACTGTTGCACTTCCAGTCCCAGGTTCCCATTTTTCTTCTTCTCTCTCATTTCTCTTTCTCTTTCTCCATTGCTTTGTAATGTCTTTTGCTGTATCTTTCTTTTATCGGTTGATACAATTCTTTTATATATATATATATATATATATATATATATATATATATATTGCAGGGTTTGGAATAGGTGCTGCAGTGCTCAAAATAAAATGGAAAATCAAGACCTCTCAAAATTTACAATAAAGGGTGAACCACAATCGTTGCAGAACAAAATTTCTCAAATTCGCATGGCGGGTCCCTCTAAACTGCAGGTTCTATTTCTTCTTTAACTTTTAATTTTACACAAACAAAAGTATATATAATATTTTGAAGTATAGAAAGAATTTTTTTTTTAATTATCGTGAATATCAGGTGATTGCAGATTTTGATGGAACCTTGACGCGATATTTCATCAATGGCAGTCGAGGGCAGAGTATGTTTTTTGTAGCTTATGTGGGCTAATAGTAATTTTTTCAAATAAAGTAAAATTTTCAGTTTCTTATTAGAAAATGCACAGCCAGTCATGGTCTTTTGCAGCAAGGAAATCCAGAGTGTGATGCCAAGAGGCAGGCATTATATGAGTACTATCACCCATTAGAGTTCTCGCCTACCATTCCACTTGAAGAGAAAACAAAGCTCATGGAGGAGTGGTATGTCACCAACTCCATGATATGAGAGATATGAGAGACTCTTATGTGATACGGCATTGCAAATTGCAACTGTAGTAGCCTGTATGATGACTCTTAAGTCTAAATTACTGAAACTACTAGCTTTTGTTATGTAGGTGGGGGAAAACTCATGGTCTTCTTATTGAGGGAGGCCTCACATATGATGCAATAAAGAAGTCCGTCTCTAATGCCTTGATTGCTTTTAGGGATGGTGTTGTTGAACTGTTTGAGTTTCTTGAGGTAAATCTCATCTATTTATGACAACCTTTTTCATGACAAAGATCAAGGAAGCTAGAAAAATTGTTGACTGAGGTAATGGAGGAGGCAATGGGAACCAAAACAACATGCTATCTAACCTCTATCATAACCCATCACTTGACCTGTCACCTCAAAATACAATTAACATCTTAGCTCTCCAGCTGTTGAACTCTGTAAAGGCAAATGATCAGTTAGTTTTTTCTCCTTGGTAACCTTTCAGCCACTAGTATACATCTCAAACCTGTCCAAGTAAAAGACATAAAAAATTTAAAAAAAATAAACACAAAAAAAGACCACATGCCTTATGTCCTACTCTTAATCAGCATTTGATAGATTATTTAACCCCAAGCAATCTTAGTTATCAGTTTGAGCTGTTAGGTGGTATTTCTTTAGTCATTTAGATAGTAACTGGCACTTTTTTTAGCTATGCACAGCGATCCTCAATTGGGTCTAGATTTTAACAAAATAACATTTTATGATTTAGGTTGAAGGGGTCTGCTCTCAACATGTGTTAGTTCTTTATATAAGTTGTAGCTCGATCTTCCTATCCTTTTTGTTTTTAAATCTATTCTTGGTACCTACTGACCCATCCATTCCAAAGTCTCTACCATATAGAATAACAGAGAGCATTCATTGACTCAGGCTTCCAACCATGTTGGTATAGAAAAATCATTGTTAGCTATCACACTATGTCAACTTTCCAACGATCAAATTCATTTTGAATTTCATATCATTTTTGTTATGGGATCTATAATGTGCAGGAAAGAGACATTCCAGTTCTTATATTTTCAGCAGGGCTTGCAGACATCATTGAGGAGGTTAGGTTTAAATTTTTTTCTCTTCAGTGGCTTCATTTCACGGCATATACAGTTTGCTGGGTCTAATTTGTATCCCTCTGCTCATCGATCCCTCTTAATTATATCAGGTTCTGAGGCAAAAAGTTCACAAATCTTTTAAAAATGTTAAGATTGTATCAAATCGGATGGTTTTCGATAAAGATGGTCACCTTGTATCCTTTAAAGGTATCCTTTAATTTTGTCACCCTAAAGGAGAAGTTTTGATGAGATGTTACACTTTCTAAGCATTTGTTGTCACTGATTCAGCATGAAGTTGCATTAATTGTCTTTGAATGTTACCCTGGGTTTGTTTACTTTCTGCACTGTGGTGTTTTTGTTCTCCTTTGGTTTAATTACTTTTATAATCCAGGCTTTACAACCTAGAGTGTGGTCTCACTAACAAGTTTGTTGGGGAAAACAAAAAAAATTGTTTGATTGAACTAGCATTCCTTCTTTTGTGGCTTTAATGATGTGAAGAGTCGTTTATAGAGATATGATTATTGTAAATGGTTTTCACTTTTCAATTTGGATAAGCTCTTTTCGGGAAGAGTTGATGGGTTACTGGATATATGCGACTATGTAATTGGGATCTGAAAATTCAATTATATTATTTCTTGTGATAAAATTAAAATCTAATGCAAATAAATTTGAGATGACTTTTGTCTTTTAGTGATTGTGCATAGCTGTGCAACAATTATCTTTGTTCTAAATTTTGCATCTTAACTAATTTGTATGCAGGGAAGACTATTCATAGTCTAAACAAAAATGAGCATGCTCTAGATATGGCAGCTCCTCTTCACGAACATTTTGGTGAAACTGATGGGCCAAATTATGACAATGCCTCAGTGAAGAATAGGACCAATGTGTTGCTTCTTGGTGATCATATTGGAGATCTAGGAATGTCTGATGGCTTAAAATATGAAACTCGAATATCTGTGGGGTTTCTGTAAGTTTTATTAAATTTACTTAATTTTTATACTTCATATCTTATATCCCACTGGAAATGAGTTGTCAAACTACATAGGTTTTAATTCAGATTCTAGGAAAAAAATGGTTTCTTCTGTCTGATTTCAGCATCAAGCTCGTGTGCTAATTAATTCCATCAAAATTTTTCCACTGCTTTTGGATGTTTGAGCAATACTAGATTTGTTTTTCAATATTGGTTTGGGATAATGCTGCTTGTCTGTCAAGCCCGAATAGATTGGATACTCCTCCTAGTCATGGAATAGTATCAGCTTTGGACTTTGTTTGTCTTCAGAGATCTTAAGAAAACTTATCCTAAACCAAGTTTGAACAAGATTGTCCAAGCCCATCCATTGCCTCACCAATAACTTATGAAACGCTCACTGCTCCAACTTATCTTCTCTTTATACATATCCAACATTTGAAATCCCTGCTTCTAACTTGAGAACGGTAGAGTAGCTTGGACAATAGTCATTGTTTTGTCTAAAGAAGATAAAAGAAGAGAAGGAAGAAAACCAATTTCCATTCCTTATTGCACTTCTATTTGTCTTGCATTGGCTCTAATTCATTTCTTCCTGCACTAAAAATTTATGGGCTTTGAAGCTTTTCCTTTTAACTCCATGTTGCAAAATAAAGAAACAGAGACGCTATTGTAATCATGTTTCCAGAGGGATGCCCAGTTTGAAATAATACAATGATGCAAAACATTTGTTTTCCCTTCATTTCCTGCATTGGAAGAGGTCTTCGTTGTGTTTTGCATCTGCCTTGATATCATTGTTGTGATAGATCATGTCTTCTGCTTGCTTCCCAGATAAGGTTAATGCTAGAATGTGATCCATTTTAGTTGACCTAGTTACTTATCCTTTAAACTGTTGTTTCAGGAATGACAACATTGAAAACAATCTTG
The DNA here is from genome assembly GCA_018350135.1 of Citrus trifoliata. Taxonomy (NCBI): domain Eukaryota; kingdom Viridiplantae; phylum Streptophyta; class Magnoliopsida; order Sapindales; family Rutaceae; genus Citrus; species Citrus trifoliata. The sequence goes on from VKKW01000080.1 coordinate 40,157, forward strand.
ATAACTACCGCAATGCCTTTGATATTGTTTATTTGGTAAGTGGAACACAAACATGACTTCTTTCTTCCCTCGTCTGATTCATTCGGAGATCCCTTAAGGGTCTTCCTTATGTATGTGTATATTACCTGCTAGACTGGATCATTAATATTATGGAATAAGTAAAGAAAAGATGATTTTGTCAAAGTACATTAACATTTTATGAGAAAAATCAACTGAATTGATTGTTTGAGATTCCTGGAATAAACTAAACCATGTTATTATCAAGATTTGAATGCTGATTTCTTATGTAATGTATAATGGTTACAGAATGATGCACCCATGTGGGGAGTAGTTGAGCTTGTCTCGCAGCTGTGTTCTAATGAAGCTCAATAAGTGCCACGTCGATAAAATGCTTTGCTTTTCGCTCAGCTTCATTCAATTAGGGTTGGTTAATTACACAAACTCAACCCATATGCCCAACTGGGTCTTTGCATTATTTCTATGACTGTAGTTAGGCCAAGTTCTGCAAATAGTGCGCCTTCATATTATTTGAATAAAATAGCCAATTCAAGCTGATAAGCGTAATGAAGAAATGTTATATATTGCTCTATTTTGTGTTCTTTCTTTGGATATTTACTGGAGTAGTTAAGCCTCCCTTTTGTAATTTGCATATGGCCTTTAGGAACAACCGAACAAGGGCTTTTGCTTTTTATACGTTTTCTACAAAATTCCCAAATCACTTAAGATATCCAAATTTGTAGAATAATTGTTGGATTTTTTTTTTAAAGTCTCAAAATTTTCATTGGATTTTTCAAATTCTACATTTCTCTAAAAAAAAAAAAATGCAGAAGACATTGGCAAAGCAAAGGAGCTAAAACCTAGAGGTGGAACCATACCAAACCACACCGAAATATGTTGTTTCGATTTAATTTGGTCTCGCAAGTGAGAACTGAATGGTTCATGAAATGTGAATTGATCGGTTTTTGATTTTTCATAAAATTAGAAAAAGAAAGAAAAATTTTGATTTATATATACAATAATATTTTGTTACTATTATTTTTGTATAAAACATGAATTATTAGTGATTATAATTGAATTGAATTAAAAAAATCATATTTGGAAGAGTGTAAAAATTTAGTTAATATAAAAAAAATTAAATTAAATTTTATGAAGCGAACCAAAACGAACTTAGAAACCGAACCGAAATAAGATTTGGTTTGGTTCCTAAGCTTAATTCGAATTCGATTCATAATTTTTTGAACTGATCTGCTCTAGTTTGGTTTTTGGGCAAAACTGAACCAAACTAATTTATGCTCACCCGTACTAAAACCTCTTAATCCTATATCATAATAAAAACTGAGTATATTCATTGTCCTACACAGAGAAATGAAAGCATCGCCACATGAACCACTGAAATGAATAGGTTAGAATAATTACAATTACAGGGTAATTATATAGATCTAAATCGATGCAGCCCCTATGCAACAGCCAACGATGCTTGCATTGCTGGTATATCGTCGTTTGTCACCTCCCCAGCTGCAAATTCATCCTCTTGAGGCTTCAACAAGCGGGTGTAATGGAATTCTACTTGTAGCCGATGATGAAGAGGTGTCGACGCCATCAATCCCTTCCTGATATCAGTGTGCAACTCCCGAACAGGAATTGCGGCCAAGAAGCTTTTGATATACTCATTGCACGACACGTTGCCTCTGTACACGGTGCCTTCTTCCACACGGTAAGCCGCTGAAGTTCCCTCGAATGGATTTGCACCAGGTCCAGCTTTGTCACTAGCCTTACTATTTTCTTCTGAGGACTTTGTATCTTTTGGCAGTCGCTTAATTGTTGCGTCTTTGTCAAATTTCAGGATGTACGCCTGGTTACATCCCCGTAAAGCCTCTCCCCTAAAGTGTCGATAAATGTAGTAAGCTTCCTGCTCGATTTTCAGCTGGAAAAAAAGGTCATTCCAACTTATAATGTGGATCGAAGGGTCAGTAGTACCATAACGAATGATCTCGTCCCATCTCTAGGCCTTCTGGATGCAAAAACACAACAAATGACTTCTTTGGAACCATAAATAGAGGACAGATTTGAGCTTCGAGGACTCTCTCGAGATCAAAGTGCTTGTCAGGAAACCAATGCATATATTCCTCATTCTCACATAGATTTCTCCAATCGAAAAACCCTTTTGTGATGAGATTGTCGAATTCAGACTTAATTGGCATTTCATTTGGATTTCATTGCAACCAATTAGCGATGACAGCAGCAAGAGCTGTACATGCACTTTCGTCTGCAGTGCGCTCGCTTCTTTGATCAACAAAAGCAAGGAAACTTGAGCCCGAAGCTTCATGTTTCGTCGGCTTATTACTTCCTTGCTTTTCCCAGCTGCCCACCGAAAAATTGTCACCCCCAAATTCAAAGAATGATGATCAACTTCTCGTTGAACCTTCTGTTCTCCACTGCCAGAAACATCGTTAGAGAAAATGCTAAAAAAAATTTATAGCTACAGGAAAAGAAAAAGTGAATACGTACTGCAAATCCGGAATCATCAGAAGAGCTGAGCTGCCTGCAAACAAAATCAATATCCTCTCCACCCTCTTTTCTGTAATTTTTCTTAAGAAGAGGTTCCTCTTTGGTCTTATGAGATCTGAACCTCAGTTTCCTCTTCCTCCAAGGTAAGATTCTGCGCTTGACACTGTGCCGCAAAGACTTTGAATTCTGAACATAATACAAGTTGCAGTTTCTGTGGTAGATCCAATCCTCATCTTGAGAGTTAACTTCTGCGGAGGCCAATGTTTCATAACTGAATTGAGTGCTAAAGAAGAGCCTTCTCCTTGTTCCTGTCTAAATTTCTCCTGGCATCATCATGAGGTGAGTTTGTTTTGGACATAGCATCCTAGTCCTTGGTATCACAGCACTATTGTTCGGTGTAAGTCTTTTTTTTTTTGCTCGTCTTCGCCTTGACCCAAAGTATCCGAATGTTTTCACCTTAAGCAAGCCTGCTTTTACAGCAGAAGCTCGTCTTTTTCCATCGAAACTGCTTCTCCAGAGCTTGGTGATGTTGTAAGAGGCACTATTGATCTTTGCCCAGCCTACGAGGATTCTTGAGCAAATCTTGATTTTATTAACCAGAAAGACAATTGGAATGTAGTTCAATTTGTGATCACAAACATAAATTCTGCAGGGACTACCAAATTAAAACTCATATTGGAAAAATAAAATCGATGTAACAAAGATCAAATGCTAAAAGTTCCAAGGGGGCTTACACAAAGATAAGTAGCACCTTCAATGGTGTCGCCAGTAACCGTCAGAGGGATGTTAAACTGAAGCTCTTTCTCCTTAATTAGTTGAGTTCACATATTTTGCAAGGTTTAATGTTGCAGGAAGTTTTGCATTACATTTTTGCAAGCTTCAATGATGAACTTTGTATTAAACATTAAACACAAACCCTCGCCAAAATGGTATTAAAAAAAAAAAAAAACTGCACTGTTTGAATTCAGTAGATTAGACCATTAAAGAATTCTGGATTTACCTCCCAATCAAGATTTAGGTCTTAATCGGATAAGAAATAGCCAAAAATGACATAATTTCACAAAATTTTAAAGGAATCTGTATGCGATTTAATTTGTAGCAGTAAAATGATTCACAAACACCACATATACCCCCCCCCCCCCCCCCCCCAACCCAAAAAAAATGTAACCTGCGTAAGGCTGATAAATATTAGTATATCATCAAGAAAGAAGCAGAGTCTTGACCTTAAATGTTCAAAAAGAACAATAAACCCCAGCAACTGTAGTGAAAAATAAGAAAAAAGAAAATCCTGAACAGATTTTAATTCTTAAAAATATCCATTTTTCCAAAGTGTGTGTGTATATATATAGATCATTTTTCTATTGAACCAAACAGAATCTAAAGAGTGAAAAACAGAAGTGTAAAATCTTTTGAGTATTGACACTGAAGATTAATTCATACTTAAAACAAAAGTCAATCAAATCAAATTCAATAAATATTATAGAATCAAAGAAAAGAAAACACGACAGAAAAAAAAAAAAAAAAACAAGACTCAGATTGAAAATTGTGAAGTGAAGCTCCCATGGAAAAGAGTGACCACAATAGTGGGAGTCCTGATTGTTCCATTGAACAACTCCATCTCCAACTTCATCTCCTTCTCTGTTAAATTTATCATCAAAATCGCTTTCTCCTTAAACTTAAAAAACTCAACAGTCTTTTCCATTAAATCTCAACCATTGATCTTCGCTTTGCTTCATCATCAGATTGCTTGATGTTGAATCCTTCAAGTCTTTGAACTACAATCAATGCTTAATAATTTCTTGATGCATAACCAATCGACACCTCATGTTTTCTTGAGTTAAAGTTTTATATTCTATATGTTCTGTTTGTTTGGTGAGAAAGTGAAAGGAAAATTTATTGACTTAGATAGGAAAATCAAGAACTGAATTCATTATGATGCAAATTGAAATGGACTGAGATTACAACACTATATATAGTAGCGTATGGTAGCGTCTGGAACTTTCTATAAGTAACGAAATCATGTCCACACTCTCAGCTATTCACAACTACATTTTTGTGGGAAATAACAAATTTTCAACAGAATGCATACCAGCCTTCCAGTAGCTTTTCCAGCATAGCATCTGACGCATCGCTTCACTTAACAAATTGCTAACGTCACGGCTGACTCTATTTATTCTTAGCATGCCCCATGAGCTCAAGATCCTGGACAGACATTGAGCTTAGTTCTCATATAAGGAAAATAATCAAAGCCAAGCGGTTTAGTGAGCACATTTACTAACTGATCAAAGCTTGAAACATGTTCAATAGCAATTTCCTTATTGGTAATGTGTTCCCAAATAAAATGAACATCTAACTCAATATATTTAGTTCTCGGATGGTATTTAGGATTGTTGGCTAAGGTTTCTGCACTCTTATTGTCACAATGAAGAATAGGAGACTTACAAAGTTGTATCTAGAGCTCCTTCAAGAGATAGATAATCCATAAATCTTCAGAGGTAGTGAAAGCTAAGGCCCTGTATTCTGACTTAGCTATAGATTTAGAAACAATGCTCTGTTTCTTTGAGGACCAGGACACAAGATTGTTGCTTAGATAAACATAATATCCTCCAATGGACTTTCTGTCATCTGGATCAAAACCCGAATTTGCATCTGACTAGGTTGTTAAGGTGAGTGACCTTAAATTGAAGAACTGAAGACCATAATGAGCTGTGCTTTGGAGATATTTCAATACCCTTTTACATGCCTGCTAGCGTTGAGTTATAGGGGCTGCCAAAAATTGACTTTGTTTATTAACAATGAAGGCAATATCTGATCGGGTTAAGGTGATATACTGAAGAGATCCTACAATACTTCTACAAATAGAAGAATTCTCAAACACCGTGCCTTGATTTTTTTAAAGTTTTGCAAGTACACCAATAGGTGTATTGCAACCTTTGCTTTCAAATATGTAAGCTTTCTTCAATATATATCCAATGGACTTAGTTTTTCAGAGATGTAAGCCATCACCAGATGGAGTCACCTCCAAACTAAAGTGAAGTAATTAAAGTCTACCAAGTCTTTGAGAGCAAATTCTCTGCCAAGATGATCAATAACCCCTTCTATCTAGACATTACTAGAACCACTAACTATGATGTCATCGACATAGATAAAAATGACTATAATATCACTGTCAGTGTGTTTAAGAAACAAAGAGGCGTCTGATTTTGAAGATTGAAAACCTTGTTGCAGCAAGAAATCTTTTAATCTGTCATAACAAGCTCTAGGTGCTTGCTTAAGACCATAGAGAGCTTTGTTTAATTATAGAAATAAGAAGGATATTTTAAACTGATAAAGCCTTCTAGTTGGTGCAAAAACACCTCTTTTGTAAGCACACCATTGAGAAAAGCATTATTCATAAATAGCTATCATATTGGCCAATGATTCATGACTGCTAGGCTCAGCATAATTCTAACTATACAAGGCTTTACTACAGGGCTAAAAATTTTAAAGAAATCCACTCCATAGATTTGATGAAACCTCTTTGTAACTAACCTGGCCTTATATTTTGAAATGCTCTCATTGGAATTATATTTAACCCGAAACACCCATTTATTATAAACAACTTTGTTGGCTGATTCAGCTGGTATCAAGGTCCAAGTGCCATTTCTTTCTTAGCAATCCCCTGAGCCACCAGCATTCTCCCAAGTCACCAGCGTGCCCTTCACCTTGTCCTTTAGAAACAAAAAGTAAATTCAACAAGAATATTATTATCAGAAAGAAGTTTAGAAATACCAATAAGGTTTTTGGTAATGTTACGAACATATAAATATATCTGAAGATGTACACGAGCCAAAAAAAGTACGAAGAATGACTTTAGTTCATCACTTCAATTAACAACTTGCTAACACCATGGCTGACTCAATTTATTCTTAACATCTTAATCCTATAACTTGTAATTGAATTCTAAGGGCAATATCAAGATTTTGGAGACATAGGGTATTAGAGAATTTGTCAAAACAACAAGTCTTTATATTAGTTTATTATAAGAAAGTAAAAGGAAAACTTTGGTTTTGTGTATTATTAAGAAGTTGGAAAATGGAAGATTTTGTGGGGATTTTTGTAACAAAAATAACAAAGATTAGAGGAGAAAGGAATATGTGGTTTATGGCTGAATGCATATACACAAATTTTCTTCCCTTCGTAAAGAGAAAAATAAAGCTAGCACTTCAATTCAATATGCAACTCTCATAACTGACGTCTCTTTTGTTCTCACTTTCCTTTTTTCATGTTGTTTCCATTATTACTATAGTGAGCAAGAGAAAAATCTTTATAGAAGGCATGCATGTGCGTGCTGATATATATTTACATTTATGAAAATAAATATTTTTGGGTAAATGCTTGTTCCTTAGTAGTTTAAGAAAATTATTCAATTAGTTCTTGTATTTTCAAAATTCATCTATAAGGATACTGTCATTCAGTGGTAGCAATTTGGGTCACGACATGAATATGACAATATTTTTTTTATGTTCTATTTTAAATAAAATTGGCATAATTAATAATCTTGTCATGTCATGTCAATGAATTTATCCGTTTATAACTTGTTTATCATTTTTTGTATTATAATCTTTAATCATATCATAATCATGTCATTAGGGGTGGCTTTAGATATAGGCGAATAAGATAGTCTCCTAAGGCCTCATATTTTAATAAAACCTCATTTTTTGAGTATTTCCTTAATAATTTTCTAATTAATAAAAAAATTTAATACGTATTTTAACAAAAAAAAATTATTAGATATCTCTCTATTCTTAATTATCCTAGAGTTAAGAATTATTTTTTATAAAAAATATATATTTGGGAACCTTAATTTTAAAGAAATATAATTACTAATATTCTTTAACTATTAGTTCATTCCTTTTCAATTATTCAATGTTAAAATATTTGACTTTTAATATTTCTTTTAATTTCTATTAAAAACCTTATAATCTCAAGAATTAGTAAATGAAAAAATTTTCTTGTTCTCTTCTCTACAAAGAAAATTATTATATTCATTGGTTCATTTTAAATAATTAGTTTCTTAAAATAGAAAGTCCATTTTTATTTGTGAACATCAATTCATCATTTTAAATTTTTATATTCTATCATTTTAAATATTCTATTTGAAATAATATTGTTTTTATTTTTTGTTTGTTTTTAACAGTTTTAGTGGAATAAAAAAATCTATCTTCTTGACTATTTTTTAGGTTTTATTTTTTTATTATTGTTGAAATTCAAGAATGAAAGATAGAATAAATTTTGATCCTTTTTATATGTTTTTAAGTATTGAAATTACAAAATAAATAGAGATCTCATAAAAAAATTTCGCCTAAGGCACTCAAACTCTAAGGCCGGCCCTGCATGTCATATCTTGTTAATCATGTCATTATGTTACTTGTATTGCAATGTTAATTAGGTAATCATGTCGTAATTGTATGAAACACAAAATTGACTCGTTTATTAATTGTGTCAATTTGTCGTGCTATGATGACATGTTTGGTTAACAATTATGTTTGTATCTAAAGATTTTGATATGATTATTAAGTGGATCATATATGCACTTTACTATCATTACTTCAATAGTTTTTAGATTTATCTTTTGAAAACAAAAATAGTAGTTTTGTCTTATACAACTTATAATTCTAAAAGTTAGATATGATCTAGTTGAAAAACACATAATAATAAGATAGATTTTAATGAAAAATAGATATACAATAGACTTTTTAAATATATTTTTTAAATATAAGAACTAATGGGTAATCGATTCAAAATATAGATATTAATTTATGCACATGTACCTAAATATTTTTGAGTGATGATTGAGGGACAATTTTTCAACTAAAGTGTATGGACACATGATAATACTTGATGACAAGAAGTGACTTATTTTTTAAGCATAATGTAGCCATTTAAAAGAAGATTTTTTCACTTAATTGTGATGCTTCTTAATTAGTATGGAAAATGATGTATCACTATTTGATTGGCCAAATGATAGTTAATTATTAATTCTTATCATTTCTTATTCAAATGATGAAATTTTATTGATGGTATATTAAGTATCCCAATTGAATAAGTACAACATCGCTTTTTTTTTTTTTCCTATTCATGATGAACCTAAAAAAATAAATATTTCATTAGATAGAGATAGAAATAGAGATACTCCAACTTAAGGAATAAGTTATTAGTAATATGTAATTCTTTTATTTAATTAATCATTATCTACTAGGTAGCTTTTTTATTTCTTTATTTGGTTTAATAAACCAACAAGCAATGTCTCCTAGATTTCAATTACTTGTATAATTTCTAAATTAGTATTCTGACAATCATGTTATCTGAAATTCATTGTTACAATATGCAATTGTAACCCTAAGATTACACATTTCAATGAATTTCATATGTAATTTCAAAATGTTAAACAACATGTAAAATTAAATAATTCAAGTGAAATTTACTAAAACTTTGTTGAATAGAATAATATGTCTAATAAAACTTTGTTGAATAGAATAATATTAATTTCTTTCATTTTAATTAGGTTTGTCTTCAAGAATACTCATTTCACTCTGGCTTCACATAGCTAGCTAGAGTGGTCATGGAGCAATTATTTATTTAAAAAATATTTTTTAAAAATTAAAATTATTTTAAAATGTTATACTATTACATTTATTTTAATGTTATATTTCAATGCATTATAAAATATTAGGATTATTTTTTTATAATTTATAGAGTTAAAGGGTATTATGATATTTATATTTTATAATCTATTAGACATATTTTATTATATAAAAGTATTATTTAATAATAAATAGAAATATAACATTCAAAATAATTTTAATAAATAATTTTAATTTTTTTAATATTATGTCAAAATTAAATTTGATATTAATAGTAGTGAGATTTTTTTGTTATCCTATATTATTAATGTTTGTTGCTGCATAAAGTATTTGTCACTATTTAATAGTAAATTCGGTACATGTTGGTTTTGAGATATACAATAAGCTAAAAATTTAGAGGTCTTTGATTTAATTAATTGACTCGTATATGTATAATGTATATGTAATTTGAGGATAATTGTACATGTCCAATATCAATTTGGCGGACAAAGTTATGCTAATTAAGGTTCATATTAACCAAAACAATGATAATATGTTTGTGTTTGGAGTATAAGATGGGGATTATCATTAATTATAAAGTAGCTTCTTGTAATCTTTAGGATGAGTAAAAATAACACGAACCCTCTAGTAATCTTGTCTCCTCATGAACTCTCCAGTGCGGCCAGAGGCTACTAGTATGGGAGTTTAGGGTGAGGCTTCTTTTTGGTGCTCTTTTTTCGTTTTCTTATTGAGGTTTTCAGTTCTCTTTCTTCTATTTTTGTTTTTTCGTCTACTGTCATGCACACATCGAAATTAATTTGTATTTGTGGGAAGTTTCTATTGGATCTTTAATCTAGCATATTGGATCCTTAATCAAATATTGGGTTTATATATCAATAATTATGTGTTGTATATTTTCATATAAGGTTAGCTCCAATTAAAAGTAATTTATTAAGATTTTTGGTAATTTAGGTTATAATATATTTAATAGGGTCTGAGCCTTCAATGCGTAGAGATTTAAGGATAATTTATATTTCTATAATAGTTTGAAATATAAATACTTAAAGATAACAGGAAAAGATGTCTATATAAGTAGATATGGTTCTTAAGTCACACGTATCGTTGTATTCTCTACTAACATCCCATCATCCGAGAGACCGCAGAGAGAAGTTTAAAGAATTATTTAGGAGAACGTGTTGATCTGGAAGACAAATTACATGACTCTAAAGAGCAATTAAACATTATTGATTCATGTATGCTTCTACATTTTCGTTCATTGATTCTTAATGATATAACATAAATATTCATGAATTATATATGATGGTTTTTACCAAAAGAATATTGCTCTAACAATTGGTGTCAAAGTCTTTTCATGTTGAATAATTGAGAATCGAATATTATTTTTTATTAATAATTAAAATTTTGTTCTTTTTTAAGGATTGAAAAAAATATATTCAGTTTTTAATATTTGGAAATTTCCATTTTTTTTATTAAGAATTTAGGTCAGTGGCAGCCACTGCCACCATTGGCGCTTGAGCAAAGCGTGGCCCAAGTAAGGAGATCAAGTAAAAGTAGTGGCCATTAAAGGAGAATAAAAAAAAAAAAGGAAAGGGGATGGCTTTCAACCAGCAGGGCACGACCATGGGTGGAGCCAGCAAACCAACCATAGTCTAGCTTGGTTAAAGCGGTGGCCATGAAGAAACCCACAAAAAGCAATTAGGGTTAAGGTTGGTTTAGGATCCGAGTCGGCTTAACCCAACTCAGTCCAACCCAATTAAGGAAATGGGACTAGTTTAGGATTTTGGTCGACTTGACCCAACATATATCTAACATGATTAAGGAAATGGGGTTGGTTTAGAATTTAGTTCTAGTCAACTCGAATCGATCTAGCTCTGAAATGGTCAATGGTTGATCGGTCAATCTTTGACTAATGACTAGACTTAGACCTAATTTTTTTATTTTCTTGAAGGGTAATTTCTTGTGTAGTTTTAAATTCAAATATTGGTTTGTTTACATATGTTTTGAGATGAATTAATGAAAGCAATGTATCACCAAAATAACTTATCCTGTGGAAATTAATTTATTTTGAAACATAAATGGTTGTGTGTATGTAATTTCTGTGAATACCGATTGGTTCAAAGGAAGATCAATATTTGACAAAGTTGCACGTGTACTTGTATAATAATATTTGATGATTATTTGGTTCTACATATGAATAATAAATCAGCCCTACAAAGATTTTATTATTTTACATGTTCTTATTATCAATGTTTGATTATTACACTAAGACATCACTTACAAGGTAATATTTTGTCAAAGATAGAATATTAATGGAGCATTCGACATCTTGAGATGACGCTTACCTTTATTTGAATTTATTTTTATTTTGATACTTATATTACCTTATTTTGTTTGTTTGTTGTTCTCTATTCAATTATGACTCTTATTAACATTACTGTCAACATCAATTTTATTCATTTTCTAAATGACTCTAATGTCAAATCATAGCAAGAGAACTTCTTAATAGTTCTTGCAATCATAGATCTCAACCTTACATTTAGGGTTGATTCTCCTCCACCTCTTATAGATGAGAGTACTTCTGATAATAAAAGGGAAATATAATGTGGGAAAAATCAAATTGCATGTGTATGATGGTTATGAAGAAGGCCATTCAAAAGCATTTAGGGGCTCAATGTTCGAAAAGGTAATTACGGCTAAGAAGTTCCTTACAAAAATTAAACAGAGGTTTGTTAAGAACAAAAAGGGTAAAACATGTACACTCTTGATAAACCTAATTTTGATGAGGTGTACGGGTAAAGATAATATCAGAGATTATATCATGAAAATGTCTCATCTTTCTTTTAAGCTGACAGTACTTAAGCTTGAACTCTTTGGACTTGCTAGTTCATCTAATTTTAATATCTTTATCAACACAGTTTACTAGTCCAAGGTGAGCCACAATGATCAAAAACAGACTTGGTCAATGAATGAGCTTATATCACATTGTGCTTAAGAAGAGCATAGGCTAAAGAAAAATAAGGCAGTAAGTGCTCACACGACCTTTACCTTTAAGGGCAAGGATGAGGGCAAAAAAAAAAAAAAAAAAAAGGATATGGAATCTACAAATACAACACCTCAAAAGAACCAATAAAAGAAAACGACTAATTCGGAGGGTGCTAGTTATTTCTTTTATGGAGCTGAAGAACATAGTTTGGTTTGTTCTAAAGTTAATTTAATCTCGGTATCGAGAGACATGTGGTGAATAGATTCTGTTGTAACCACTCATATCAATGTGTCTATACAAGACTGCCTGAATTGATAAAAGCCTAATGATAGTGAAAAATACATTTATAATACCCAAACTAATTTTTAAAATTTCTCAAACTGAACCAAATTAAAAATTTTCAAAGAAACTAAACCAAATCGAACAGGTGCCTACCCCTACTTTCAACTTAGTAAGTGATTCTGATAATTCATGTTTTCAATCATTTGTGTACACATAAGTGATATATTGAAGAATATATGGCAACAGGAGTAGCTTATGCAGCATTAATGCTGAAAATACTTCTCATTTTATACCACTTCAAGAAAAATGACCTATGATGACAGGTGCTTGTGTGACAATTCTTGGGTTTAATCTCTTATGTAACAAAAAAATGACAAACTCATGATAAAAATTTGTTGTATCATGATAGTATAATAGATTTATGATATATATTTTTTTAACTCTCAAGAATTAATCGCTACTTTGTGATAAAGATTTTGACTATCAGTTTGTGATACAATTTTTATTTTGACTTTATTTTATGTAAATTTGACTGAAAATTTTAAAATGAGTTTATTAAACAAAAATTAAATAAAAAAGTAAAAACAACAGTGTTCAAATTAAAAGTAAATACAAAAATAATCTAAACACATTATCGTTTTTTTTTCTTTTTTTTACTGTTTAACGAAACGCATTCTCACTGTCGCTCTCGCTCTCACAAGTCAGAGCATCCCTTTGCTTGAAACCCTTGCACCAGCACTGAACCATCAACGATGTTATCTCATCTCTCGCCAGTAAATTTTTCTTGTCCCCCACTGTCGACTTTGTCCCTCACTAAGAAACACACAGAAAATCCACCAAACGTGTGTTGCTTTAATTGAATTTTAAAACTATAACTTTGGGTGGGCAAGCCTAAAAAAATTGGTTTGGTATGGATTTTTATGTTCCAGTTTAATATATTCTAATTAAAAAAATGGAATAATTTAATTTGAAACCGAGCCGAAAAGTTTGGTTCGGTTTTTAGTTCAAAAATGGTACTTTTGTAATTTTAAATACACGTACAGGTTTACACAAAACACATTTTCAAATCCTAATTTCTAGTTCTTACCCAACAATCTGCCGAATGGCTGCCCCTATCAACCTGTGTTCCCTACCGCTGCCGATTCCTTCTGTCTTTGCTTCTTCTGGCTTCACGATCTAACATCCATCGTTTCTGCCGCTGCCGATTCCTTTTGTCTTTGCTTCTTTCTGGCTCTGTTGTGGTCACTGCTGCTGCCGCTTCCTTCAAGGTTGTTGGCTCTGTTGTGGTCACTGGTCACTAGTCACCGAGCTCTCTTAGCCCCTCACTGCTTTTTGCAGCTTGCGGGTACTTTAATTTGGTTTCATTTCGTTATTTTAATTTGAATGCATTCTATTAATAGATCAAAATCACCCTGCAATATGATTTTGTTTTTTACACACTCATTTTTGCCCATAACTATTTGTAGGGGTGGGCAAACGGTTCGGGTTTTGCCGAACCGAACCGAACCGAACCGAAAAATTCGGTTCGGTTCGGTTCTATGAGCAAAAACCGAATGGTTTAAAAAATATTGAACCGATTGGTTTTAATTCGGTTCGGTTCAAAACCGAATTGAACCGAAAAACCGATCGGTTCGGTTTAATTCAATTACACATATTTAAAATCAAATTTGAATTTCAATCACAAAATTCAAATCCCTAAAGCTAAATCGCGATTGCATACTGCCCTTGCCTCTCTCCCTCGCGCCTCTCCCTCGCGTCTCTCTCTCCTCACGGCGAAGCTCCTCAACGGCGGCACCACCCCTCGGCAGTATCTTCCCCCTCTGCGCGTGCATGGTGCGGTTCGACTCAGCCCCTCTCAGTCTCTTCCTCGCGTCTCTTCCTCGCCTCACACCATGGTCAGCGCCTAACACAACCCCTCAGTAGCAGTATAGCTCCTCCCCTCAAGCACAGCGACGCCGTCGTTAACCCTCAGCTTGGTTGCTGCAGCATTTGGAAGGTACATATGCTCCTTGGTCCAAACCTCCTGGCTCCTGCCATCAGCCCGTGTCTTTAATCTTCACTGCTGCAGGTTATTATTATTTTTTTGTTAATCCATGTTGTGGACTTGGTTAATAGTTTGAAGTTTATGTTGGTGTATATTGGTTGTTGGCAGTGTGGAATTGTATAAGTTATGAGAAAATGATCGTGAAATGCTTCTAATTTCATTGACTATGATTAATTTGGGAAAAAAGCTTTACAATGATTCCGTGTCTGTTTGTGTTTGAAAGGAATGTTTTTGTATTGGTAAGCCATTCAGTGATTCCAGGAGCAGAATCACAGTAAGCTCCCCAGACACAATTATTCTAAGCCTTTAAAAATTTGTAGACTAGTTTTTCAATTTCTTTTAGATTTTCTCTTCTCACAGTTTGAGCGTTGCTCATGGCACTGGAATTGGTTACTTCAATTCAATTACTAGGCCGAATAATTAAATGCAATAAAGCTTGTGCCTTTCTTGTGGAGCCTTACATATTAAATTTGATTCAATAATAAATATTAAGAATATTCAATTGAAATAAATTTCATGACTAGAGTTTATGCTCCTTGGTCTGATTACTAGGCCGAACCAAACCAAACCAAATCGAACCGAATTTGAGAACCGAACCAAACCAAAATTTTGGTTCAGTTATTAAATTCGGTTCAATTTGGTTTGAATTTTTTAGAACCGATCGGTTCCGGTTAGGTTCGGTTTGGAGCCTGAACCGAACCGAACTGGAAAATGCCCACCCTTAACTGTTTGCAACGTAATTATGCATGGAATATATATATATACATACTGAAAATTTTTTATGTTTAGTTTTTCTTCACAGGTAACTGAGTGTGTGTGATTGTGTTCTGTGTTCTGTACATTTAATAAAAATGGTGAAATATAGTACTTGTTGTTGCAGAGAGCAGATTGCCCAGCTTTAATTGCTGAACCGTGACTCCGATTGGTTACTGTATCATTTTGTACCATTAAGCAGATCCATTGCCATGCCATTAAGCAGAATCGTTACTGAACTGAAATCGTGGGTTCCAGTTCCATTATTATTTCCTTTAAGTGTTACTCGGTTTTAAAAATTTTCAAACTGAACTGAACCACAAACTTCTGTATATACTGAACCGAGCCGACACCCACCCCTGGAGGTGTAGTTCTCAAATTTGTTTACTGTGTTGATTAAGTTCGATTGTTTGGTGGATATGGGTAATCATCTTTTGCATGCTAATTTTGAGTAAAACTTATTGCCAAATTCGAACCCTACAGCTGTAGTTCTCAAATTTGTTCACTGTGTTGATTTTTTTTTTCAATTTCTCTATTTAAATTTACTGATTTGATAATCACATGCATGTTGCCATATTGCTCATTGTCTTCAAATTGGAGATTTCTCATGGCTTTGCAAAAGATTGCTTCTTTGTATCTGGGGTTTTCTTAGCTTCAAGTTATTGTTGATTGTTGTTGCAGTTAGCATTTAAAAGATGGATCTTTATCTTGGCAATGCATTAAGCATAATCCAGGTCGTCTTGATTTTATTTTCAAGGCAGTGGAGTTGTTAGTTTTAATTTTTATGTCTTGACTGGAAAGATGGCAATGGCTGAAAGCTGACCACTTATGGAATATCGTAGTGGGTTTAAACTAATTTGAATTCAATCTATAAATGAAATTATTAATTTTCACTTTTATTTTCTCATTTCTAATTGAAGGAATGACGTGAATTCCTTTACATGTTCTAAATGTAGGGTATTAAAAACCTTTGTTGCGAGCTATTGGATTTGAAGAATGCTGTGGAAAACTTTTGTGGTGATGTGCACCAAGTATTTGGCTTTCTTCAGGTAATAAACTATCAGTCTCTCTCTCAAAGTTTTAGTTTTACTTTAAAGTTTTGCGTTTCAAAATAGAGCGATGATATTGAGACCACAAATAACCATTGTCCTTGCTAGAATATGAGGAGTGGAAAATGGGGTAGGCCAAGGTTAGGCCCCTTAAAGCTTGGCCCAACTTGGGCAAGCCATGCTTGAGGCTGCTGTTGGCCTGTGTCAGGCCACCAAAGTGTGCCCTAGATTTTTGAAATTTGAGGGAAAACAATATTTCATTTTTTAGTTGATTATAGACTACCTAATTTTTAATTCCACCATTCCATTTTTTCAAAGCCTTATAAGTTACTTATTTGAAGATTGAATTCATGAACCTTTTATGTATGAGGGTATTCTTCAATTTAAGGAAATGTAAAGGATCTTGATAACTTGTACTAGCTGATCATCAATTAATCATACACAATTCAGAGGAAGGAGGAGTAATGCCTTAATCCACTTGTGGATTTAGTACTAACAATCAATACATTTATGGCATGCGAGGCGGTATGGTTCCTTCAGAAAACGAAGCCTCATTTGCAGCAAAACCCCAAGCGAAAAATTTAAAAAAGAAAAAAAGAAAATGTCACCAAAAAAAAAACTCTCTTCATATTATTTCGTGGGTGCCATGACATCGTTTTTCGTTGCCCTGTTTGCCAATGGCGGTTAGTTGCTGACGCTTAAATTTTACATACCAGACTTCAACGGCTACTTTTACTAAATAAGCTTAATTATAACGCAACAAAATACCTAGTTTCCTAAACACTAAATTCAAATTAGAGATATCATCCAACAACTATTTATTTCCCGCGCACGCATCAAACGACTTTATCTATAATTACCCTAGCATAACATATGATGCTTTCACGCATGCACACGCACAATTGCAACACTACTTGATTAGCAAGCAATTGATAGAGTTTCCAAATCCTATGTTTTTTAGTTTTCAAATTCTTCTCTCATTCATCAATCAAAATCTACCCACCTTAAATTTTCTTAAACCCATTTGATTTAGTCTTGATTTCTGATTTCGTCGATCGCTTTCTATTTCTCATAATAATGCCTCCTCATGTTGGATTAAAATTTTATCCAACAGAACAGGAACTTCTAGAGTTCTATTTCCTTTACAAAATTACTCAAAATCCTAATTTCTACCGAGTCGATGATGAAATTTTTGTGAAAGATTGTGATCGCTATGGCCCCCAGGAGTCTGACTTAATTTAGGATTTGTACGGAGGAGACCAATTAATGGCGGGTCAAGCACTCTACTTCTTTACTCAGTTAAAGAAGGCGTCTCCTAAGGGTTCGAGATTCAACAAAAAGATTGGCATCGGTGCCTAGCAGGGTGAGGACGAAGCCAAGCCTGTTCTTGCTGTTGGCTCTGAAGATCAAATTGTAGGGTTCAAGAAAAGCTTTAGGTATGAAAGTCGAAAAAACCTAGAATAGAATGAGAGGTGGATTATGCATGAATTAACCATTAACCATTAAGCTTTGTGGGTAGGTTTTAATTGATGAATGAGAGAAGAATTTGAAAACTGAAAAACTTAGGATTTGGAAATTCTTTTTATTGCTTGCTAATCCAGTAGTTGCGATTGTGTTGTGTATGTGAAAGCGCCATATGTTATGTTGGGGCAATTATATATATAGCCGTTTGATGCATGCACAAGAAATAAATAGCCGTTGGACAATGTCTCTAATTTGAATTTAGTGTTTAGGAAATTGGGTATTTTGTTGTATCATAATTAAGCTTATTCGGGAAAAGTAGTCGTTGAAGTTTGGTGTGTAAAATTTAAGCGTCAGCAACTAACTATCATTAGCAAATAGGGCAGTGAGAAACGGCGTCGTGACACCCACGAGATAATATGAAGAGGGTTTGTTTTCTTTGGGACATTTTCTTTTTAAATTTTTTGCTATAAATGGGACTTCGTTTTTTGTATATCGCCTCTCATTTCATTTTAATAGAAGAAAGGAATTTTAAAAAATATATCCTCTCTGATACTACTAGAAAAAGTCATGGATATGTATCACTGTAGCAAAAAATAAAATTAAAAGAAAAGTAGAAACTAAGAACTAAAATTAAAAAAAGAAAAGAAAAAAATTAACCATGATCACAAAGGGTAACATGTTAACACCAACACGAATAGGTATATGACCAAATATTTTAAGCAACCATTGAATGAAGAAAGAAAGCCCAGGAACTTATCGGAATAGCAATTGGTGGTGAAAATTAGAGACAACGGCGTGATAGAGTAGTGATTGTCGCGAAACAGAAGCAAGTGAGCATAGAACCAAAAGTGGTCATCGTTCGCATGTGCAGTGTGCGGGTTAGGGTTTCAAATTTCGAGGGGTTTTATTGTATAGGGTTGGGAAGACGGGTACCTGCGCGAGTTGAAGTGCTGGAGAGAAAGAGAGATAAGAATGATTTTATGATATTTAATTTTAATGATTTTTTAAATATATTTTTCTGTACTTTTAAAATATAAAAGTTAATATTGATGAAAAATTGAATGGAAAGTATATAGAACATGTAAATGAATAAAGTAAAAAAAATTAATACTAAAATAGCTAAGGGATATTTAAGATTACTTTTGAGAGGTTTAAAATGATTTTGAAAAGTTAAAAATTAATTTTGATACTTGATAAATTTATTATTACCAATTATATTAAAATAGCATACACTGCTCAAAAGTTTTCAGACACGAAAATTAACTTTTAATTTTTATAATTATTTTGCAAGCTTATCAAAAGTAATATCAAACAGCCTTTAGCTCTTTTAGTATTAATTTTTTATATTATTCACTTGCTTGTTTTATATATTTTCTATTCAATTTTTTAACAATGTTCACTTTTATATTTTAAAAGTACGGAAAAAATATATAAAAAATCATTAAAATTAAACACCCTAAAATTATTTTCATCTCTCTAACACTCCAACTTGCGTAGGTCTCCTTTTCCTCAACCCAAAATGGCAAACCCCCCAAAATTTGAAACCCTAACTCACTTATCACACACGAGAATGGCGATAGCTTTTGTTTCTGTGCTCGTTTGTTGCTATTTCGTAGCAACCACTGCTCCGTCATGCTGCTGTCTCTACTCTCTACTGCTTGTTGCTGTTTCAGTAAATTTTTGTGCTCTATTTCTTTATTCAATGGATACCTAAAATGTTTAATCATATGCCTATTTGTGTTGGTATTAATAAGTTACCATATATGATCATTTTTTTCCCTTTTGGACTTTAGTTCTTAGTTTCTATTTTTTAATTTTATTTTTTTTCTATAGTTGTATAAGTCCATGACTTTTTCAAGAAGGATTGGAGAGGATTTATTTTTAAAAATTCATTTTCTTATTTTTTATTTTCTTGTTTTAGGGTTAAAATTCCTCTTTTTATTTACTTATCAATTGAATCTTAAGATAAGCAACTTGAAAGACTTGAAAAAATGGAATTATAGAATTAAAAATTAAATAGTCTATAATTAATTTAAAAAATGAAAGATTTTTCCCCTCAAATTAAAAAAATCCAGGGCGTGCTTTAGTGGCCTGACACAGGCTAATGGTGATCTCAAGCATGATTTGCCCAAGCTTGGTTAGGGTTTAAGGGCTTGGCTTGGGCCCAACCCATTTGCCACTCCTCAGATTCCAGTAAGGACGATGGTTATTTGCAATCTCAATATCATTGCCCTTTTTGGTGTAACTTTTCAACTTTTGTTTTTAATATGTAATTTTTCAATTAATACTTCATTTCTCAATCATTGTCTTTGTTATCTCTATCAGTTCGATCTTAAGTATTAAGTCTTCTATTACTGCAATATATTTATTCAAGTTTTAATCAATTTTTGTTTTCTATATCAGATATTGTATGGAATCTCAACGTGTTCGACTTTGTATTTATTATAAAGTGGCAATCTTGTTGATGTTCTTTTCTGCCATTGGCATTCAGGTTGGTTTGGGTTGTTATATTCTTTAATTTGACGAATTCATAAACTAATTACTTTTGTTCCAGCAGAGAGATTCTAGAATACCTCTGTTGTATTACACTTACTTAAATTGTCTTAAAGTATGTATGACATGTGCATTTGTTTTAAAAACTCATCATGTAATTGTCTTAAAGTATGTATGACATGTGCATTTGTTTTAAAAACTCATCATGTAATTGTCTTAAAGTATGTATGACATGTGCATTTGTTTTAAAAACTCATCATGTAATTGATATTTAATACAATAGAGGTATTTTAGAATCTCTCTAACCAGTGGATGTGTGTGCTAATGTTGTTAAGTTACTGGGTTTTTCTTTCTCTTCCACCAACCAAGAAAACCCTTCTTTGGGGTTTGCTTTGTACTTGAGTTGCTCTTATTTTGCCCGCTTTTATTTTTTGTACTTATTAAAACAATTGGGAATAGAGATTTCTCTTTGTTTCTGTAGTGATGGTATGATATCCAGAAGTATTGGTTGATCATTGGTTGGTATGGAGAGAGGATGTTGGTGGTATTCACTGAGCCAAGCTAATTTTCAGTGGTCAATAATGGTCACTGACAGCCCCGTATTACTTGTATGGTTGTGGACATCTAGGAAGTTGTCCTGTTACTATAATTGCTATTGCTTGATGACATGCTGGCCAAAATAACAAGTTTGCTGTTCTTGAGATTGAGACTGTTAATATGTGGAATATCTTTTTGCACCTCCTTCAGTATGTGCTCAGTGTAATATGGACAACTTTGTTGATTATGTTCTTCTAAAAAACATGTTATTGTTGTAATGTTATCGTATTTGTTAAGATGATTGCTATTACAGTATTGAAGAAATTGTAGATGCCCCTTATGTTAAATGTGTATAGATCACCATCACTTTGTCAAGGGTTGGCCCCCCCAAAAAGAAAAAAAAAATACTGATTACAGAAATAAGGACACAACATAAAAATATTACAAGATCCCAGATCAGGATAATTTGGTCAGTTTTCTGACTTAATCTCTTATATTTTCAGTGGGAAGATGTGAGGCAAATTCTGATGTCAACTACAATATCAAGGCTTTTTCAAGTTCCAAGAAATATCTGATGACTTCTTATTTTGGAAAATATGAAAAATTGCTCGATTCAAATTTTGAAGAATTCATTGCAAATGAATTGCATACTAGCTTCTGCGAAGTTCCACCAGATAATACAAGTTCTGTTATAAGACGATCGGTTCTGCTGCACCATTTGATTGGTGAAGGTTCTCATCGGAATCTATTATCATCTATGAGATTTTATGTTGACCCAAAGTCCTTATCTCGACTGCCCTTTCACAGTGTGAGCTCATAGTCATTGAAAGACTGCCCTCAGGAATCTTTGTCGATCCATTTGAGCTGCAACATCTTCACCAGCGTGGTGGTAAACTACATTGATATTTTGTGATAAAATTTTCAAAACTGCTCAAAAGCATGCTTATTGTTTTGCTTACCTTTGTGATGTTAATCATTCCATGCCCATTTTTCTGTAGTTTTAACAGATGTAGCTGTTTTCGGAGATACAAACTTGGAATTACCTTTATTTCGTTCCAACCGGTCTGCTGTTGAAATTCACATGAATGTTGGTTCCAATAGACTTTTGAGTCAAAAGGATGGATTGGAAATTAAAGTACAGCTTCCACTACATGCACGTTATCAGGTGAGCAAAAAGGAGATCAGGAAATGGATAATAGAATTTGGAACTTTTCACTTTAATTGCAATGTCTCTCTTTCTTGTGGACTTAAAAAAATATATATAAAAAGATATAAAATAATACATCAGGCATTCTTTTAAAAAAGTTTGTGTTCAAAGTTTTAGTTCTTATTATTAATTCTTTTAGCTTTCTTTCTAGACTAGATATAATTGTATTTGATGCATGTTCAAATTAGTTTTCAACTGTTGTTAGTTATTGCGTCTTCTCTTTAGAAATTATAGTTGTTATTATTATTATTTTTTTGTGCAGAATTGTTTTCATTATTTTTAGGTGTTTTAATTTGAGGTTTATGCTTTGGTTGGATTTGAGGGATTAAATTGTATGTTGAAGTAAAGAGATTCAATTGCTGAAAATCCATGAACAAAATTAATTTGCATTTCAAAAAGTAAATGAATGTGATCAAGTATTTTCAAGATTGTACTGTTAATTTGCATGTTTAGATTGCAGTTTATACTTAAGTTTGTCCTCTTGTTATGCTTTTATATTAATAATATATCTTCAATTGTGGTTATTATGTTCCTCATTAGATGCTTCACGTTTACTAACAAAATTCTCGGAATTGTTGAAATGACTTTAAAGGATTTATACTGAAAAGTTGTAGGTAAATGATCTATGGAACACTAATATAATTTTTGACTTAGGTCTGTTGTAAATTTCTGGTTTTGCTCCTGGACATTACTATAACATAAAGATGCTGCAGAGAAATGTAATAATCACAATAATAGTCTGTTACACTATGAAAAGTGAAAAACTAAGTTTGAATTGTTAGCAGTTTTCACCATCTTCTAATATAATCTTTATGAATGTAAAATTTTAAGTGTTTCCTGGTGTTTTACATTTTTTGTTTCTTTTGTTTCTTTTTCTCATTTTCCTTTTCTATCTCAATTTACACATCTTCCTAAATCTATCTCCATTGACTCTGGTAGTAGTTGCCCTGCTCCTGTATTCCTCTTTCAAACGTTGGCATGTCTCTCTTTTTTTTTTTTTTTCCTCTCTTAAGATTTCCATGTTCTTACCTTTATAATGTTCGAGTGAACTAGTTACCTAAGAATGGCTGAATTTGAACAATAGATAAAATAAGAAAACAAAAATGAATGGTCTATAAGAGAGGCCTACAATTTCACCTAGAATGTCCAGCTTTTGTACCAGTTTGTTGTATATTTCGAAATATTTTTCCATTCTTGATTATTGACTAGTTGCCAAGTCCAGAAACAAAGCAAACTACAAATATTTTTATGAACTCTTCAACATCTATAAAGATATGCAGCAGTTTGATACTTGTGTGCCCCTCTTGTTTTCTTCCACACGTGAGACCTGATGTCTGATTCGACCTGTAGCTTTATCATCATTAGTTTTGGCTTCTCTTAGATTAGTTTTAGCTTTTCTTAGTGCTTCTCCTAGTTTCAGTTACCAGAACTCTTTCTTAGATTTCTTAAGAATGTCCTAGTCTGCGAGTGTAAAATAAAACAGGATAGTCATACGTGCATAATACGTTGTCAAGATTTAAGGAATTGATGCATTGATATGTGCGATAAGATGGTTGCTTTTATTGGAAATTGAAATAATCTAGATCACATTAAGATAATCATCTGTTGTGTACTTGTGTTTATCATTAATGTGGAATGTTATTGACAACTTGAAAATAGTGGAGGATATATCAGAATTTCTGACCGAAATTTCACTATCATGCAGCCCTTGGATGAATCTAGCTATTCACAAGTAGAATTTGGTGATCCAGATTTATTCTTACGCTGCTGCATCGAAGGAAAGCTGCAGAATCAGAGCTGTTTATTCATCCCAACTTCTGAAAATGCGGAACGTAAAACTGGTCGTGCAGTGTGGAGAATACCTTCTGGGATTAAGAGTCATGGAGGGTTTGTTTCTGTTGTTACTTTTGTTTCAGCCTTCATATCAACCATTTTAATTGTCTTGACATCTTTTTTTTGTTCATACTTCAAAACATGCAACAGATTAAAATGTTCCTAATTACTTAGGGTAATAAATGTATAAGACTTTTTAACGTTTGTTAGATTATATCCATCCAGAAAACCAAGAGTTCCAGCTCCACTGTTGTATTTCGGTCAAAAATTTGGTTTCCGATCGGTTTGAGTTTTGCTTGCTTGCGTTCGGTATGAATCTTGTCTAACCAAACAGGACCAAAGCCAGTAACTTGTCTAGTTCCCCAAATAAACAAAGTGCTCACGTGGTGTAACCAATTGGTGACATCTGTTTAGCAATGTTACAAGTTACTACAGCAAATTTAGAAAAAAACAAATTGTATAATGCTTAAACAGACAAAAATTTGAAAGCAAAAGGCAGAAATCAAAAATCAAAATAACGAAAACAAAAAAAAGATTGGGTTTTATTTCATACTCTTGGAAAGTCAGTCTGGTTTTATCCTATGATCATTATTTTTAAAACCACAATGATCACTGCAACTCTTTGTTTTTTACACTTTAATACTAAACAGGTGCCTTGAATCTAGTATCTAACTATCAGTTGTTCTCGGCATCCTTAGTTGCAAAATATAATTAGTAGCCAAATTGTCATATGCAAGGCCAAATGATTCTCAATGAATTATATTTTACATTTTTTCTTCTTTCAATTTATTTATTTTAATGTTATTTTTCAGATTATTATTTTTTTATAACAATTTGAAGAATAGATTTTGATTTTAGAATAGAACCAACAGTTGATAACACCCAAGCAACTCAAATATTATATAGCTGTACTAGAACGTCTTACACATGCTCGTCGGCAACGATTCTTTATGAAACAACATCGGCAAGGAGATTAGTATGAGATCACCCTTTTGTACAAGTGTATCTCATCCTAGCTTGCTCCCAAAGCAACTGAGGCCACAACACATGTAAGAAAGCCAGATTTCACCTGATGATATATCTTTCACATTTTCAAGTGTGTGATTATGTTGGAGGGGCAATTTCATAGAAAAGTGCAAAACAGTTTATTATAGATGCATCTATGGAAGTTGAGTTTGTAGCATGCTTTGAGATTATTATTCATGAAGTATAGCTGCGAAACTTTATTTCAGGACTTTATTTTACGCAGGTTTGATTGGAAATTCTAAATTGAGTTTATTAGACAAAAATAAACCAAAGATTAAAAAGTCATTTTTCTAAGTGTTTAGCTAAACATATTTTCAATCTTAATCTCATTCTCACAAGTCACAACAACAACCCTTCGCCTACCAGCATTGAACCACCAGCAATGTCATCTCGTCTCTTGCAAATAAATTTTTCATGTCTCCTCCCATCGGTTTTGTCCCTCATTGAGAATCACGTGGAAAATCCACTGAGACTGTGCTGCCCTCATTGAATTTCAAAACCCTAATTGAGAACCCTTCATTGGTTAAGCCCAATTGTTTGATTGATACATGTAATCTTCTTTTGCATATTAGTTTTGAGCGTAACTTCTTGTCAAATTCCAACCCTAGAGGTGTATTTCTCAAATTTGGTCATTACGTTGGAAAGTTTTTTTTTTTAAATTTCTCTATTTAAACTTATTGATTTGTTGTAATTACCGAAGCCTATAACAATAACATGACATGAGTTTTGTTCTTGAGTATGGCTAATCATATGCAAGTTGCCATGCTTTTCACTATCTTCAAAATTAGAGATTTCTCATGACGTGAAACAATCAAACTTCCACTCCAATATAAGAACTGATTACTACACAAAATAAAGGCATAAACGTTAGCAAATTATCACTATAGAAACCATAAATAGTCACATAATATGTAGTTAAATACCAGTTAATTGGCACTTTTTTCTCCATTACCTGCACAAGGAGGATGAGTGTTGAGTATTAAAATGCGTATTTATAAAGGGTAAAATCGTCATTTTGTACTCAAAGTCTCACAAACATTTCTACTTTTATGTGCTTAAATTCTCTAAGTTTTTTATGGTTTGTTTTATTATAATTTATGTATTTTAGGTATTTCAGTGATGTTTTGGCCATTTCATAACTAACAAGAAGTCGGACAGCAAAAAAAAATGATATTTTTGAACTTGAAACGATTGAAAATCTTAGGAGGATTTAAAAGGGGTATTCAGTATTATTTACATATACGGAACTGTTCACAAATAAGACACTGTTCACATATATAGTATGATGACGTGGTATTGACCAATGATGTGGCAACATCCTATTAGACTACTGGTGTGGCATTGACTAATGATGTGGCATTGACTGATAATTTGGCAGGATTATATTGGGCCAATATACTTATGTGGTGTTGATAGATGATGTGGTAGTATATTATTGGATCGAAATGCTGATGTGGTGCTAACTGATGATGTGTTCCAGCCAATCAAAGCTTGCCACGTGGCGCAATCCTTAGCATCCGAATTGTTTTTATCTGATGGCCATGATTTACCCATTTTATTTATAAATAGAGTGCTTCATTTAATCGACACCTTTGAATCCATTTTTTAGCTCTATTTTCTATAATTCTCTCTCCATATTGTATTTTCTACGTATTTTAATAAAATTACCATTTTACCCCTAGTTTAATTATGAATGGTTAATTTAGTTTTAAACTTGAGTTGAATGTGAAGTCTCAACATAATCCATGGATTTAATTTGGTAAGTTTATTTTGTTTTTTTCATTTTTTTCTCTAATTTATGTGGTTGTTTTGACTAATTGTCAACAGATAATGTATCTTATCTAAATTTTGCATAATATATCAGCTTCCTATTGAAAGATCGTTAATGTCTAACAGAATGAGCACTTAACACCATATTTATTAGAGAAAAATTCTACTTTAGTATTTTGTGGGTCATCTTGACTCAGTATCAACAGAAAAGTGCATCTAAGCTATTTAGTGGACGATCTTGCCATGTTGTTGACAAAAAGATTATTATCGTTTGGCATAACGTGTTCTTGACACCATACTTAGTAGCGAAAGATCATTACTCTCTAGCATACTAAATGCTTGATAACATATTTATTAGAGTAAAGATTATGAGAAGTGGAAATACCCCCTAATAAATTAATTGGAACAAAAAGGAAATATTAAGCTAATTGTGAAATGTTGAGTGCAAATTCAGAAACTCAAGCGCTTAATTGCATAGTTCTCGTCTATGATTCATTCCTGCCCTTTTATTTTAAATCTTAAGATTAAAAAAAATCACTTCCAACCAACTCGCATACACGCTTAGAAAATTAACCATACACAATTAAATCTACTTTCTCGTGGGATTGACACTTGTCACCACAAATCTATAATATAATAGAGTCGTACGCGTGTGAGTGCAATAAAATTTTTCACAATGGTGAGGTGATACATTTTCATGGGAGTAACCTAAATATGATCAAATTAATTAAGAGATGTAATATAGGATAAACATATAATGTGACATGAATGAATTTTAGAACCTCATACCTCGTCACTTTGATATATCGCAGGCAAAAGGGTTGACGAAGAATGTCTATTTAAAATTCACCATAAATAGAGACAGTGACTTCATTAAAGACAGTAAACAATAATTTTGAGTAATAATTTGTAAAAATTATTTAAAGCTAATTTAATATGATAGTAAAAAATTTAGTAGATAATCCCACAAATAAAAAATTTAATAGATAATTCCACAAATACCTTTACTGAGCATATCTATCTAAAGTATAGAGTAACAAGATCATTAACTTGAAATGAACTAACTTTATACTTGAGATTTGTTCCCAGGGACACTTGATCGTATGGTGAAAATTGATATCGTCCTGGTCTATGATTTCTATTTGGTGGAGTTGGCAGTACATTCACACTAGAGGATGTTTGAGGCTCTTGCCTACAGTCAATTAGTTTGGCTATATCCTATAGAAAAGAAATTTAAATTTAAAATCATTTACCATTGAATTATCATAGAAATAAAATTTATAATACGAAATCTACAAACTCTACCTCATCTTGGAGAATATGTTGTTGGATGGGGATATAACCTCCTACAAAGTAGGAAGGGTCTCCAAGAATTTCACTTACTGCTTCATTAGTCCCAGTTAGGCCATCAGTTTATTAAGGTTCAATATGTGCTCCATAAAGCCCTCGTCACTGACCAGAAATGTTTTATATTTCCCATTAGTAGTTGGCTAGGTTTTCCCGGAGTAGACATATAGGTTTTAGAATTTTAAAGGTTACAAATGGTGATGGATCAAATGGTTGATCTACAGGCACAACAATGGATCGCATCTTACCCAAGATCCATCTGATTCAAGTCCAATCAGATTGGATTTTGGTTGATTTAAAATAGATTTGGATTTGATTTGATTATCGATGTGTGGATCTAAGATGGATTTGGAGTAGGTCCATATCTATCTTAATATTTAGATCCAAGTCTATAATCACCTATCCTTTTATTTATTTTAATTTATTTTATAAATTTCTTAACAATTGTATAATTATAAATTATAATAAATTTCATTCACAGCATAATGGTATTTACCATGTATTTAAAAATCTTAAAATTTAAAGATTAGTTTTGTAAATTTAAATGATAATGGGACAAAAATAATTAAGATTAGCCAACCCTAAAGCATCCAAATGTAGTATTCAAATTTAGGGATGACAATGGTACCCGTAAATCTGCAAATCCACTTAAACTGCCCACAAAAACTCATCCCCTATGACCAATTTTGCAGGTTACAGGTAGGTTTGGTATGTACCATGTATCCAGGAATTCCCGCTCAGGTATCAATCAACCCACACTTTTTTTCAATTATTTTTTGAAAAGTTAATAATTTTAATACTTATTATAATTATTATATACAAATTGATTTCATTAAATAGTTGTGGATTATTATATACTTCTTATAATTCTTATATAATTATGGATATTATATATTATTATAATTTTGTTCTTTAGATTAGTGTTTAGAAAGTATTAGTATTAGAAAATAATAATCTTAAATTATTATTATAGGAATTGTGTTGGATCGGTACTAATGGTGGTGAATGAAATGAAAATCCTTAACTCTTGAAGCTTGCATTGAACAAGAATATTATATTATAATTATTGTTGGTGCAATGGTGATACTTTTGAACAATTTTGTTGTTACTTTTGGAAACTAGTTTTTATTTTTTTAGGGAAAATGACAAAAAACCTCTAACGTTTCAAAAAAGACATTTACACCCCAATTCACTAACGGAAACAGTAACTTTTAATAGAAATTACCATTATACCCTTATAGCATATAAAAAAATATTAATTATCCAATTTATCCATATATTATTAATAAAATTATAAATATACCCTCACTGCCCAATTTCTCTATTTAAATTTTTATCAAATTCCTCTTCAAGCCAAATAAACTTAATTCATTACTCAAGAAAAAAGTAAATAAAATTGGTTATTAATGACTTGTATTTCAATTTTAAATATCATAATAAATAACATAAAAATTAGTTATAAATATACAAGTTTAAATGATAACATATGGAGAATTGTTAAATATACAAGTTAATTTAAATAAAATTTATGGTATTAATACCACAAATTAAACTTGTATATATATATATTTTATATGTTAGAAGGGTATAATAGTAATTTTATTAAAAATTATTGTTTCTGTTAGTGAATTGGGGTGTAAATATTTTTTTTGAAACGTTAGAGGAGTTTTTGTCCCTTTACCTCAACGTTGGGGGTGTGTTTGTCAT
The DNA here is from genome assembly GCA_018350135.1 of Citrus trifoliata. Taxonomy (NCBI): domain Eukaryota; kingdom Viridiplantae; phylum Streptophyta; class Magnoliopsida; order Sapindales; family Rutaceae; genus Citrus; species Citrus trifoliata. The sequence continues at coordinate 69,786 of VKKW01000080.1, forward strand.
TTTCCCTATTTTTTATTTTCAATTGAAAGCACCTTTGCAGTTTGATGCACTTATGTATTTCACACTTAAATTTAAGAATTAGTGATGGATTGAGAATTAGTGCTGGACTTGTGTTTTTTTTTCTTGGATTGATGTTGAAATTTGAGTTTTCATTCAAAATTGATTAAAGGGTTAATTTCGGCCTACCCCCTCGTGAAATGACAATCCTCAAATCGCTCCATTACTATTGAAAACATCAAGTTGCCCTTAAAACTCGTAATCTTTAAATATTGATCGTCGTTAACTCATAAAAGTACGAAAGTACCCTTACCGTAACATAATAGTCTTGCAACAACATTGTAAGTCTAAAAACAATAGTTGATGTATGATTAGTCATTGAAAAATGAAGAAAATAGTTTATTTATTAACTATTCATTGAAAAATGAAAAAGTTAAACTATTATAATAGTAATAAGTAAACAATGAAGAAGAAATTAAAAAATAAATTGTTAAAAATACTTAATGGACCTAAATATATTGACAATTTTCCTAAATTAAAGATGTTAGTTAAGTAAATTACAAGACATGCCATCATATTTAAATCACGATAGTGCCATCAAGATCAAATTTCAAAATTACAAGCCATGCCATCTTCGTCTTTTTCTTTCATTTTTATTCGTATTTTTCTTTCATTTTTTTTCTCATCCTTACTCCTTATTCATCTTTTCCTTTTGTTTATTTTTTTCTCATCCTTACTCCTTCGTCTTTTTCTTCATTTTTTTCTTTCTTTCATATACATGACAACTATACAACTATTATTCAAATCTAATCTCACATTAAATCAAAACTAAAACTTAATTTCTTCAATTCGCCTAATTTCTTTTAATTCTTCATTGTTTAGTTCAATTCAACATCAGCCTCTTTCTTTCTTTTCAATCTACTCTCACTTCTTTACTCAGTTTGAATGTTTAGATCAGTTCTTTCTTTAATTATTTGCTAGGTAAATCTCTAGATTTGATTTTCTTGTATTATTTTCTCATAACATTATTCATGTTGTATAATCACTATTCAGTGGTGGCTATCATCATAATTTAATTAAATGATATTAAATTAAGAATATGGAAATCATCAAATTACGTATTAGTTTTCCATTATCCTTGCTTGATTTTGATTGTTAACTAATATTACATAGATACAGGTTAACTTTTATTTAAATATGTTTTAAATTCTGAAAGTTGATTTTATAATTAAGGATCAATGTGAATGAAGATTAAATGAGAAGATTTCAATTATTTATTTAACTTATGCTCTTAATTTTATATATTCATTTACAAATAATTTTATTTATTTACTTGTCTAATATTGATGCATAATAATAATTTTTGTGGTGACATAGATGATTAATGATTTTAATTATTTCTTCATTTAGGTGAAATATGGATTTTAGCCCTAAATTACCATAGTTAGAAAATGATGATGATGATGGGCTTGATATCGTTGAAGTAATTGCACCATCAAATGGGATAGAGCTGAGTTGGAGTTCACTCATTCTTGGCTATGAAACTACTGTTGTTGGTAAAAAGTTGAAGTCTGTTGTATGGAATCATTTTATGAGGCAAAAGATTAATGGATAGTTGAAAGCAATTTGTAACCAATGTAATGGAAAGTTAATTGCAATTGCCGGAGGTGGAACAAACCATTTACTTAAGCACTTGCTTAGACGCCCACAATGTAAGTAACCAACAATCAAGAATGATATGTTGAATGCTACTGTAAATAAAGGGAAAGTCCAAGTTGGGCATTTTGTTTTAATCATGATACTTCAAAAAGAGAGCTTGCAAATATGATTATCAAGCATGAATACCTTTTTAGTATGCATGAATATTCTGCATTCATGAAGTTTATTGGTTTTTTACAACCCATGTTTAAGGTCATTTCTCAGAACATATTGAAGAAAGATATCTTCAAGTGATATGAATATGAAAAGTCTAAAATAATGAAATTGTTGGCGAGCAATCAAAGCAGAATTTCTATTACTACTGATTTATGAACTCCTAATCAGAATGAGTTACATAGTTGTCACCACACATTTTATAGATAATTCCTGAAGGCTACAAAGTTTCCTCATAAAGTACTTTTAATAGTATTATTTATTTATACCTTTGTCATTTCCTTTTCATTATGATTAATAAACATTCAATTCATATAGTACCATTTTTATTCTATTGATTGCCATTTTTATTTAGATTTATACATGTTATGTGTCCACATATTGCGGAGGTACTTTCTAATAATTTAATGGAGTGCTTAATTTCTTATAGTTGCTTACCAATGCCTAGTTCGACACCTCTTTGTTCATTTATCATCAAAATGGAATTCAAGCCTATTTTCTGGTTTATGTGGATGATATTTTAATCACTGCAATAGTTGAATCCAATTTTTTATTAATCAGTTCCTAATATAGATAGTAAGATTCTTTTGAATCCATTTAATTTGAATCAATATTTTCTCCTACTTAATTATTGTGAGGAAATGTCTCGATAATTGGTCTTAGGCTGTTTCTTTGTGAAAATGTACGTATAACCAAAAAGGGGTGCTTCACGAAGTTCGAGACAAAAAAATCTCTATGGCCTCCTCGTTTTGAGATATTATGGCTTAGGGGTCGACCCCGGTAACAAAGAAGGAATCCATAAAAATTGGGGATCCGACACCATGATAAAATACTACCCTCATGATTAGACCATGTCCCTGAGATTTGATAAAAGAAAGGTGCATTAGTGGTTACAACTAGCGTAGCACCCAATGGAAAATGTGGTAATAGTCCTTACTCCTAAGTTTGAGCAACAAGCAATGGATTAAGCAACTTGCACGAAATATTGCTTTTCTAATTACATAATATAAGGCGCGTTAGCCTATCTATAACCAACGTATCTTCTCTATATACATATCCAACATTTGAAATCCCTCCTCTTAACTTGAGAACGGTAGAGTGGCTTGGACAATAGTCATTGTTTTTTCTAAAGAAAATAAAAAGAGGAGGAAGAAAACCAATTGCCATTCATTATTGCACTTCTATTTGTCTTGCATTTGCTCTTATTCATCTCTTCCTGAACTAAAAATGTATGTGGTTTGAAGCTTTTCCTTTTAACTCCATGTTGCAAAATAAAGAAACAGAGACACTACTGTAATCATGATTCCAGAGGGATGCCCAATTTGAAAAAATACATTGATGTAAAACATTTGTTTTCCCTTCATTTCCTGCATTAGAAGCGATCTTTGTTGTGTTCTGCGTCTGCCTTGATATCCTTCTTGTGATAGATCATGGCTTCTGCTTGCTTCCCACATAAGTTAATGCTAGAATGCGAGCTAGAATGTGATTCTTTTTAGTTGACCTAGTTTCTTATCCTTTAAACTGTGGTTTCAGGGATGACAACATTGAAAACAATCCTGATAGCTAGCGCAATGCCTTTGATATTGTTTATTTGGTAAGTGGAACACGAACATGACGTCTTTTTTCCCCTCGTCTGATTCATTTTGAAATCCCTTAAGGGTCTTCCTTATGTATGCGTCTATTACTTACTAGACTGGAACATCAATATTATGGAATGAGACAATGAGTAAAGAAAGAATGATTCTGTCGAAGTAAATTAACATTTTATGAGAAAAATCAGCTGAATTAGTTATTTGACATTCCTGGAAGAAAATAAACCACGTTATTATCGAGATTTGAATGCTGATTTCTTATGTAATGTACCATGTGGGGAGTAGTTCAGCTTGTCTCGCAGCTGTGTTCTACTGAAGCTCAATAAGTGCCACATCAATATATTACTTAGCCTTTTAATCGGCTTCATTCAATTGGAGTTGCTTAATTACGCAAACTCAAACCATATGTTTCTTCTGAAATCACTTCTCATCTAAAATTCTTAGGCAAGCTATGCCCAACTGGGTCTTTGCATTATTTCTACGGCATCAGTTAGGCCAAGTTATGCAAATAGTGCAACTTCACATTATTTGAACAAAATAGCCAATTCAAGCTGATAAGCTTAAAGGAGAAATCTCATCTATTGCTCTATTTTGTGCTCTTCCTTTGGCTATTTAATGGAGTAGTTAAGCCTCCCCTTTGTAATTTGCTTATGGCCTTTAGGCACAAGGGCTTTTGGCTTTTTGTAATTATACATTTTCTATAAAATTCCCAAATCACTTTAAGATATGCAAATTTGTAAAATAATTGTTGGATTACAACACATTCTTGTCATACCTTTATGTTTATACATTAAGATGCATGCATGCGTAGCTGTATCTCACTGCAAAAAGTTTCTATTTAGATTGTTGTTATTGTGGCTGGCAACCCAATTTGTAATCTTTCAAACTCTATTAAGAAATGGAAACAAGAAGAAATAACAGGTCTCAATTAAGTTTCAGCCTCCCTATGGAAAATGATGCGAATGGTTGGTACTGTTAAATCTATCTTAGTATTCTTACACCCTATCCAACTTTTAATACAAGTCAACAAAACTTTCATTAGCCCAATGGAGAACTCTCCTACTAATAGGGGTATCGGAATTTTTTTTTTTTTTTTGGGGGGGGGGGGGGGGGGGGTTTGGGGTTTGTATAGGTAGTGGTCTCAAAATTTTCAATAGATTTTTTCGAGTTCTACATTTATTGAAAACTGGAAAAAAAAAATGCAGAAAACAGTGGCAAAGCAAAGGAACTAAAACTTAAGATTGAACCAAGCCGAATCAAACAAAAAAAAAATCAGTTCGGTTTAGTTTGGTTCTATCGATCAAAACTGAATGGTTCAAAAAATGTGAACTAATCGGTTTTAATTTTTGAACCAAACCGAACTAACCAAAAATCGATCTCTTCAATATTAAAATTAAAAAGAAAGAAAAATTTTCAATTTAGATATACAATAATATTTTTATTAATATTTTTGCATAAAACATGAATGATTAGTTGTTATAATTGAATTGAACTTAAAAAAAAATCAAATTTAAGTGAAAAGTACAAAAATTTAGTTAATATAAAAGAAAAAATATTAAATTTCATGAACCGAACCATAAAAGGCTAAACCAAACTTAAAAATTGAACCGAACCAAAATAATTTAGTTTGATTCTTATTTGATTCATAATTTTTTGAACTAATTAGGTTTGGTTTGGTTCAATTTGATTTTTGGGCAAAGCCAACCAAACTGATTTATATCCACACTACTAAAGCCTATTAATCCTATATCAGAATAAAAATTGAGTATATTCATTGTCCTACACACAAAAATGAATAGGTTAGAATAATTACAATTACTGGGTAGTTATATAAATCTAATCCTATACAGCCCCTAAGCAACAGCCAACGATGCTTGCATTGCTGGTTTATCGTCATTTGTCACCTCCCCAGCTGCAAATTCAGCCTCTTGAGGCTTCAACAAGCGGGTGTAATGGAATTCTACTTGTAGCCGATGATGAAGTGGTGTCGATGCCATCAATCCCTTCTTGATATCAGTGTGCAATTCCCGAATAGGTATTGCGGCCAAGAAGCTTTTGATATACTCTTTGCACGACTCCTTGCCTCTGTACACGGTGCCTTCTTCCACACGGCAAACCACTGCAGTTCCCTCGGATGGATTTGCAGCTAGTGCAGCTTTGTCACTACCCTTGCTATTTTCTTCTGAGGACTTTGTATCTTTTGGCAGCCGCTGTATTGTTGCGTCTTTGTCAAATTTCAGGATGTACGCCTGGTTACATCCCTCATAAAGCCTCTCCCCTAAAGTGTCGATAATGTAGTAAGCTTCCTGCTCAATTTTCAGCACGAAAAAATGGTCATTCCAACTTATAATGTAGATCGAAGGGTCAGTACTACCACAACAAATGATCTCATCCCATATGCTGTCGAATGACATTGCACCATGAAGGAAGTTGAAGTTCCCTCCTAGCTCTAGACCTTCTGGATAGAAAAACCCAACAAATGAATTCTCTGGAACCACAAACAGAGGACAGATTTGAGCTTCAAGGACTGTCTCGAGATCAAAGTGCTTGTCAGGAAACCGGCGTATGTACTCCTCGTTCTCACATAGATTTCTCCAATCTAAAGACCCTTCTCTGATGAGATTGTCGAATTCAGACTTAGTTGGCATTTCATTTGGATTGCATTGCAACCAATTAGCTATGACAGCAACAAGAGCGGTACATGCACTTTCACCTGCAGCACGCTCGCTTCTCTGATCAATGGAAGCAAGGAAAACTTGAGCCTCAAGCTTCATGTTTCCATCACGGCTTGTTACTTCCTTTCTTTCCCAGCAGCCCACAGAAAAATTGTCATCCCCAAATTCAGAGAATGATGATCGACTTGTTGTTAAACCTTCTGATCTCCACTGTCAGAACAATGACCATTGTTAGAGAAAACGCTAACAAAAAATTTTAGCTACAGGGAAAGAAAAAGTGAATACATACACCAAAACTGGAATCATCAGAAGAACTGAGCTGCCTGCGAACAAAATCAATATCGTCCCCACCCTCTTCTCTGTAATCTTTCTTAAGGAGAGGTTCCTCTTTGGTCTTTCGAGACCTGCACCTCAGTTTCCTCTTCCTCCAAGGTAGGATTCCGCGCTTGACAGTTTGCTGCAAAGACTTTGAATTCTCAACACAATCCAAGTTGCAGCTTCTGTAGTAGATCCAACCCTCATTTTCGAGGTTAACTTTTGCGGAGGCCAATGTTTCATAACTGAATGAGCGCTGAACAATAGCCTTCTCCTTGTTCATGTCTAAATTTCCCCTGGCATCATCATCAGGTGAGTCTGTTTCAGACACGAAATCATACTCAGCATCCGAGCCCTTGCCATCACAGCACTCTTGTTCAGTGCATATCTTTTTTGCTCTTCTTTGCCTCGACACAAAGTCTTTGAATATTTTCATCTTTTGCAATCCTGCTTTTACTGCAGAAAGCTCATCTTTTCCCATCGGAACTGCTTCTCCAGAGGTTGGTGATGTTGGAAGAGGCACTATTGATCTCTGCCCAGCCTGCAAGGATTCTTGAGCAAATCTTGATTCTATTAACCTGAAGGACAACTGGAATGTAGTTCAACTTGTGATCAGAAACATAAATTCTGCAGGGATTACCAAATTAAAGCACATATTGAAAAAATAAAATCAATGTACCAAAAGATCAAGTGCTAAAATTTTCAAGGAGGGACTTACACAAAGATAAGGATCACCCTCAATGGCGTCACCAGAAACCGTCAGAGGGACCTTAATCTGAAGCTCTTTCTCCTTATCTGAGTTCGCATATTTTGCAAGGTTTAATGTTGCAGTCCCCATAGCAGGAACCTTTTGTCTCTGCCCTTGGTTTAAGCCCTAAATTATCCATCATAAAAATGTGAAAGAGGAAGTTTTGTATTACATTTTTGCAAAGCTTCAATGATGAACTCAGTATTAAACACTAAACACAAAACCGCATGGCATTAAAAAAACTGTACTGTTTGAATTCAATAAATTAGACCATTAAAGAATTCTGGGTTTACCTCACAATCAGGAAATTACATAATATTAAAATGACAACATAGCAATCAAGATTTAGCCCTTAATCGGATAAGAAATAGACAAAAATGAAACAATTTCACAAGATTCTAAAAGGAACATTTATGCTATTTAAATTTGCAGCTGTAAAATGATTCAAAAGCATCACATATACAAATAAAAGTAAGCTGCATAAGGCCAATCAGCCAAAAAATATTATTATATCATCATGAAAGAAGCAGAGTCATCGACCTTAGACGTGACAATGAATCCCAACAAATTGTGATGAAAAATAAGAAAATTCTCAACAGATTTTAATTCATCAAAATATCCATATTCTATTGAACCAAACAGAATCTGAAGAGGAAAAAAGCAAAAGTGTAAAGGCTTTGAGTATCGAACACTGAATATTTATACCTAAAACAAAAAGTCAACCAAATCAAATTCAACGAATACAATAGAACCAAAGAAAAGAAAACAAGACTCACATTGAAAATTGTGAAGTGAAGCTCCCACGGAAACACGTGACCAGAATAGTGGAAGTCCTGATTGTTCCATTGAACAACTCCATCGCCAACTTCATCCCCTTCCTCTGTTAAATTTATCTTCAAAATCTTTCTTCTTAAACCAAAAAAACTGAAAAGACCTTTCCATTTAATCTCAACCACTAGTCTTTGCCTTGCTTCATTAGCAGATTGTTTGATGTTGAATCCTTCAAGTCTTTGGATTACACTAAATGCTTCATAATTTCTTGATGCATGACCAAAAGGTGGCGATTGTCGCCACCTCATGTTTTCTTGATCCTATAACTTGTAACTGAATTCTAAGGGCAATATCAAGATTTTGGAGACATGGGGTATTGGAGAATTTGTCAAAACAGCAGGTCTTTATATTAATTTATTATAATAAAGAAAGAAAAGAAAAGACTTTGGTTTTGTGTATTATCAAGAAGTTGAAGAATGGAAGATTTTCTGGGGATTTTTGTAACGGAAGTAACAGAGATTAGAGGAGAGAGGAATATGCTGTTTATGGCTTTTTGGATATACAAAAATCTTTCTTCCCTTTTTAAAGAGAAAAATTAGGCCGGCACTTCAGTTCAACAAGCAAGCCTAAGAACCAACGTCTCTTTTGTTCTCAGTTTCCTTTTTTCTCGTCACTCTCCATATTTATTGTAATGAGCAAGGGAAAAATCTTTATAGAGGCGTGCATGCTCATGCCGGTGTATATTTACATTTATGAAAAATAAATATTTTGGTTAAATGCTCATTTATTTCCAATAGTTTAACTAAATTAATTAGTTAGTTTTTGTATTTTTAAAATTTACCTATAAGGATTTTGTCTTTTACAGGTAGTAATTCGGGTCACGACATGGATATGGCACAAATTTTTTCTTTTTTCATTTTGTATATAATTGGCACAATTAATAATTTTTTATGTTGTGTCAAGAAATTTGCCCGTTTATGTATTATGACCTATTTAAAACTTGTTTATCAATTTTTTGTTTCATAATCTTTTAATCACATCATAATCATGCCATATATTTTATTAATCATGTCATTGTGTTACTTGTATTCCCATATGAATCGGGTAATCATGTTATAATTTTTTGTTGATATGATTATAAATTGGGTTGTATTTGACACCTCTATTGTCATTACATCTATAGTTTTTGGATTTATGTTTTCAAGAAAAAATAATATTTTTTTGTCAAATACAACTTAGTATTCTAAAAGTTTGACATGTAATAGTTGAAAAATAGATATATAATATAGACTTTTTAAATATTTTTCAAAAATATAAGAACTAATAGGCAATTAGTTTAAACTATAGAGATGAATTTATGAGCGTTTTGTTAACCTAAAGGGCTACACATACTGTAATTTTGATGATAACAAACATGTGTATTAAGTGATTTAATAAATATTGTATTTCATATTTTCACTAGTTTTTTAAGGGTAATATTTATGCAAGTAAATTAAGTGAAATCAAGTTCAAGACACTCAACGGACAACGGCGAAATTAAAAATAAAATTTAAAGCTCAACGGATAAATTAGTGTGATAAATTCTTATAAAGTCGGTATGATTTAATTAATACATGATTTATCATTTGAGAAACTCAAGAGATTAATTTAAATAATTACTTTTCATAAACTAAACGGTTTTATTTTTATAAGGTACAATATTTTGTGGATTTGAGTAATTTGGACTTAAATGCAAAGTTTTGAAATCTTTGATTTTAATAAGTATTATTATTATTGAATTTCGGAGTTGGACCTTTTTACAAACATTTGATATGTTTTGGACCATACTATAATTTTTGAATATTTTTAAACTAAAGTAAAAGGTTTTGAGAACTTTGAAAAATATGCGTATTATGTTAAAAAGGACCTTTTTGAGAAATAATAATATATTTAGAGCCATATCATAATTTCAAAACATTTTGAGTTAATCATTATTAGGAAATTCTGAAATTGGACCTATTTGAAAGTTTTTATGACGTTTTAGGCTATAATATAATTATACAAAATTTTGGGTTAAAGAATAATTTGAGTGAACAGTGTTACTATAGTAAATTTAAAAATAACGGTAATATCACTGTTATAAGCAGGTAAATGCTTGGTTGCTGGAATTTGCCTATAACAGCTAGTTTTCAGGCTCTAACTATAAAAACTCAACTCCAACTTCATTTTAAAAACTAATGCAAGCAAATATAAGATCATATAACATATATTGAGTTTCCAAAACGCAAATCATCATAGATTGAATCATTGTTGAGCTATTATTTGCATATTCACTCTTAAAGAGAGTTTTTGTTGTAATTTTCATTTCTTATCAAATTGTGAGTGTACAAGTGTGAAAAACACTTGAGGTGAAGAGATTGGAGAGATAAATTCTTGAGCTTGGTTGGCTTAGAGGCGTGGATATAGGCGGAGATTGCCGAACCACGTAAAAATCTGTGTGTTTGTTTTTCTCTTCCCTTCCTTACTCTTTTATTTTTATGCTTGTTTGAATTTATTATTTTTTATTCCATTAAGGCGTTAGATTAATTTCTTGTGCGAATTGTATTGCATAATTTTTTAAAAAATTCAATTCACCCCCTCTTGGGTTGCGTAACTTGCATTTCACGTTTACTAAATATTTTTAAGTGATGATTGAGGGAAAATTGTTCAATTAAAGTGTATGTACAAAATAATAACACTTGATGACAAAAAGTGATTTGTTATTTGAGCATAATGTAACCATTTAAAAGAAGAAGTTTTTACTTAATTGGGATACTTCCCAATCCATGTGGAAAATGATGTATCACTATTTGATTGGCTCAATTGATAATTTTTGTAATTACATGGGACTAATGACCAAATTATAACTCATATTAAATAAGAGTATTACTGATATATTTACAATTAGACAATTCCTGAGATTAGAGCCCAGATTAGCCTAGATTTTTACCATTTCTAATATTCAAAGAATATCTACTTCATTCTCCTTTTATTCTCTCTAAAATTTCACTATTTTAGCCCCCACAATGCTTTTTGTGGGGGGCTCAAACCACTACCCTCACAATTGTGAGGGCAATAGCTCTAACACTCAACCTAGTGATAGTTAATTATTAAGGCTTATCATTTTTAATTCAAATGGTGAAATTTTATTGGTGACACATCGATTGAAATATAAATTTAAGTATTTCAACTGAATAAATATAGCATCACTCTTTTTCTATTCATGATGAACCTAAAAAGATAAATATTTCATTAGATAGAGATAGGAATAGAGATACTCTAACTTAAGGAATAAGTTATTAGTAATATGTAATTCTTTTATTTAATTAATCATTATCTACTAGCTAGCATTTTTATTTATTTATTTGGTTTAGTAAACCAGCAAGCGATGTCTCCTACATGTTAATTACTTGTATAATTTCCAAAATAATATTCTGACAATTATGTATATAAAATTCATTGTTACTATATGCAAGTGTTAAAATTCATTTTTTAATATGAAATTTAAATAAATTTAAATTAGTTTGAATTTTGAATAGATCTGAATATTTGAATCTGAAAGATATATTTATTTTTTTTGTCTGAGTCACTAAAAATAAATATTAAGTTGTTTGTTTTTTAACTTAAAAAATCTGAATTTTACATTTGTATCCTTATAAATTATAAATGTTAAACAAATAATAAGCATGTCAAAGAACATAAATAAGATATTATATTATCATAACATAAATAAAGTTCAGTTAGATACAACTCTTTAATATTTTAAATTAGTATATATTAGTCAATTTTATTATAGTTTCATGATGTTCTTATATGAAAAATATTCATAAAAATATATGAAGATAAATAATAATAATTTGAAGAAAATAAAAAGATAAAAATAATAATAGTATACTACTGTATTATCACTAGTTATAGAGATTGGTAATAATACTAATTATTAAATTTTGTTTAGGCAAAGATGAAAATTAATTAATTAGACAGAGATATTTTAGAGAATAATTTTTAATGATATCATTCAAACTCTTTATATTAATAGTATACTAATGTATTATCACTAGTTATTGAGATTGATAATAATGCTAATTATTAAATTTTGTTTAGATAAAGATGAAAATTAATTAATTAGACAGGAATATTTTAGAGAATATTTTTTAATGATATTATTCAAACTTTTTAAATTAAACAAAAAGATAACATCATTGGCTTAGTAGCTTGATGAATTAATAACTGAAAATTTTTATTAAGTTGAAAAAAACAGACTTAATAATTTAACTAGTTAAAATTAAGTCAATTAAATTATTAAATAAAAAAATACCGATTACATTTCAACAAATTTTGGGTATAATCAAAATGTTGACCATCATGTAAAATCAATTCTAAGTGAAATGAACTGACATTTGAAACCAGATGTCTCATCAAACTAAATAAAATTATTTATTTACAATTAATTTAAAGAAAAATGATACTTACTCCTTTAAGATTTGAGAAAATAGTAATGAAAACCTAAGCTTTTAATAAGAGACACCAAATCTTACTTTTAATCATAATATTTATTGAACTCAATATTTTATAATAAATAGAAATATAACATTAAAATAAATATAATAATATGTACATTTTAAAATAATTTCATTATTTAAAAAATATTTTTATATTTTACAATCTATTAGACATATTCTATTATATTAAAGTAATTTTTAATAATAAATAAAAATATAATATTCAAACTAATTTAAAAATAAATAAATTAGCATTTAAGTTATTTTGAGTATTATGTAAAAAATAATTCTAATATTATTAATAATAAGATATTTTGTTATGCTACATTATTAATGTTTGTTGATGCCTTAAGTATTATTTTTAACTAATTTGACAGTAAATTTAGTATGAGTTGATTTTGAGATATGCAATAAGCTCAGAATTCAGATGTCTTTGATTTAATTAACTGACTCATATATGTATAATGTACATGTAATTTGATGATAATTGTGCATGCGAAAAATCAATTTGGCTGAAAAGTTATGTCAATTAAGCTTCATATTAACAAAAACAATAATAATATTTCTGTCTTTGGAGTATAAGAGGGGTTTGGAGATAATATTTAATTGCAAAGGGGCTTCTGACAATCTTTAGGATAAAAAAAAAAGCATTAAAGCAAAAACAATCTGATGATTACGCAATCAAATTTTACCTAATCAAAAGAGACCGATAAGCTTAGGTCACTTCACCTAACATATTCTTTTGACATTGTCTAGGAACATGTAAATTATGTTTTAAAAAAAAGGTTATTTCCACCAAACCCCTAAATGTTTCAATATTTTCCACCGCGTCCTTAAATGTTTCAACAATTTACAGCCACATCTATTTCCTTTATTTGACTGTTATTTTTATCGGAGCCGTTTGAAATTTAAATAAATGTCATAAATGCCCCTTATCTTAAAATGGAAAAGAATTAAATGACATAAAATGCTAATCTAGTAATTGATATTTATATTAAAAATTCTTAATTAAAGATAATTACACAATAATTATATTAATTAACTTATCAAATAAATTTAATTTATCATCATCAAATAATATTTAAGACATGAACTTTCAAATTTACCCTTTACCCTTAGAATAAACGGTCAAATTAACAGATTTAAGTGTGGGATGAAAATTATTGAAATATTTAGGGGCGCAATGGAAAATTTTAAAACATTTGGAGATAGGATGAAATTAACCCAAAAAGGTAAACTCTAATAATAAAAAACAAAAAGTTAGATACATGTCCAATGGACAATTAGGTAAGGGCTCTTGGACTCTTTGTAAAACTAAAGAGCATAGAATTCTTATTCTCGAAGTGAGGAGTTTAAGTCTCATTATTTATTATGAGAATATATTTCTCTAAATTTAGAGGTCTCGGTAATTTTTTTATTGTAATATTAATAGAGATAAGACTATTTAAATCCACCAAAATACTCATTATTCTCAATTTTTAATAAAAATTTTTATTACTATATGTATTAAATAAATTATTATTATTATGTACAAGTAAATGATTAGATAAAACAATTATATTTTTTCTCTTATCTGCAGATGAAAATTGGATTTGTTTCAATTTGTCGTACTTATCTTTCTTAAAAATTTTACCCATTTATTGAATTTGTCTTCCTCATCTACACTTCTGTTATTAAAATGAAGATTTACGGTATTTGTTTAATAATTTTGGCCAAAGTTTACGGTTGGTAATGTTCCTCTTAATTTCATTCAATAATTTATTCCTGTAAATTTCTTTGATTCAACAATAAATTGCTCTCTCCTCTATTATGAGTCCTACATATGAAAATAAAGGAGTTCATGCGAAAATTGGCAAACTGTGGAGTATTTGACTTTTATTATTTAGTGTATATTGTATAATAGCATATTTATCTGTTTTGGTTTCTATAATCTCACATACATTTTGAAATAATTTTTGAAATTACGTCTAAAATTCAAGGGAAAAAAACTACTGCAAAACAAAAATGGAGAATTTAGATATAAAATAATGATGGATAAAATGCAAGAGAGTGGAGAGAGAAGAGATGGATAAAGGGCTCAAATTATGAAAATTTATATTAAGAGTATTTTTTATATTAAAATGGGATTATTAAAACCAAACGGTTGTGGCTCAGTTGGCGGTGCAGGCTGGGTAAGTGGGAAGAGCTCTTGAGTTCGATCCCCACTAAACACACTATTTTGGAGGGGTAAAGAGCCTTAACTGTGACTACACCCCGAATCCGAATTAGTAGGGGCCCAATGCGGTCGCCGGAAATCGGGTGGTTTAAACAAAAAAAAAAAAGAGATTATTAAATAAACCTTTGAATTTTCAATATTCATTGTGTGTTTATTAAATAAATGGGTATCTTAAGTATTTTAGTAGATTTAAATAGTCTCATCCAATTGATAAAGTGATTTTGTAAATTTTTTTTAAAAGACATAAATAACCCTTTTATGAAACTTAGATCCAACTTGGAATTGATGTTGACACTTCGAAAATAATTTATTTTAATTTTTTTTATAAAAGTGTTATTTCATAATTTTTGGACAACAACATTTAAAACCATTAGGGACTACATTTTTAAACCCAACTTATATAAAAACCCAGGGGATACTTAATTACACTTTTAGAGTTTCTAATATTACCTTATTCTTTTGAATGAAAAAGAAAATTATGTCATATCTTTCATAAACTATATTTGATAAATCATAGCCCTAACATATTAGCATCTTACGAATACCATAATTACTAACAATCACATAATTACATGTATCCGAGTTTTTCAATTTTATCTTCAAAATATCTATCATTGAGTTTTAGACAATTTAAATTTAAATTTAACCTAATGTTTGTGATTATCATTACAAAATTTAAAAAATGATAAATTACCAAACACACAGACTTTATTATCAAAACTTTGATCTCTATTCACAACACATTTTACCAAACTCTTTGCTAGTAATTTGTTGTAGGATTTAGGGTGCATTTGGAATTGATGTTGGGCAACTGTAGCTTTTAAGGTAAGGTACAAGACTAAAATGTTTGATAAATACTATTTGCTGTACTTTGAAAGATATGCTAATATAATTTTTCACTTGTATAATAGAAAATCTATTATATCTTTAATAATTTTATCAAAATTATTATTTAAAATTTATATTTACTACATATTATTAATTTTGTTTCATAATCACAACTTTTTTTCCCACAACAACTGTACCTTAAAAGTTACAACACCTCATTTTCTAAACGCACATTTACTGTATTAAATTTACACATCATTATTATTTAAATTAAGGTCTATGAGAATAAACTAAGGTGTGTGCATATGTACATATTATTAATTTTGTTTCATAATCACAACTTTTTTTCCCACAACAACTGTATCTTAAAAGTTACAACACCTTAATTCTAAACGCACTTATTTACACATCATTAGTATTTAAATTAAGATCTATGAGAATAAACTAAGGTGTGTACATATGCATGAAAAAAGAGAACAAAATAAATTATGAGAATAAACTAAAGTTGAATGACTTTGTTTGTGGGCTGTGGCGCCTCCAAAGTTGTAAATTTCTGCCACATTACATGTCTTGTAATTTAAATATTATTTTTCTCGTTAGCTAATGATGAACTGACAACTAATTGAACCGACCATTTTGGTTTATGCATGATGACCCTCATGACCCCCCCCCCCCCTCCTTTTTTAATCATTGATTGCAATTGCTCAATTCGGATTTTATATATTTTTATTTTATTTTTTTATTATTACATATAATTCTATTAAAATTGCAACTAAAAATTTATTCATACCAGTCTTGATCAACAAAACAGTGATGAGCACAAATAAAAAATGGACTCTAAAATCAGAAAAAATTACCCCAAAGAAAGAATAAATATACCAGCATTTTGTATTATGCAATTAGGATTAAAATATTGATAACATTAGCAAAATAACAAGCGACAAAGATTTATAGATCCTTTTTGGTTGTTCATGCATGTACTTCTACTAACAACTAAAATTAATCGCTCACACTTGATAGGCCCCATAATATCATCATCTAAAGTCAACTAAGATATGAACTTGTAGTGGCCTTTTATTTAAATCGAGTGGCTGCAGAAACTTTTCTTTTGATTTTTCTAGACAATTTTTTGATTTCACAATATGAAACTTTATAACAAAATTGGAACAAATTAGTTAAAGAATCCCACACCTTCAATGGTAAATGCAAAAAAAAATAAAATTGGTTGACTTTAAGCGATGATCAATCAAATCTGTGCTGGGGTTGGATTGGAGCTGCTGTCTTAATTTCTTGCCGATACTTTTTCTCTTCAAATTATGTCCATGTAAATTGTATCATTTGCTAGTGCAATAATTTAAATTGCAATAACTTTTATGCTACTTTGATTTTAGAAGTTTTAGAGTGTGTTTCGTCATCACATATACTTTTAGAAGTATATAGCTCGGCCCATTGGACCAAAAGAAAATTGGGCCATTCCTGTTTCACGCCAAGCCCAGTTTTAAACAGCCGTTATAATATATTTATTTTCCATTGAGACTTAAAAATTACAAAAATATACTTTTTTTTTAATTCAAATATAAATGTCTGAAAATTATCAATAAATTATGAAAAATAAATAATTTTTAAAAAAGATCAAAACCTCCATAAATAAATCACTTCAAACGTTTAACAAACAACCGCACTCTGCAGGAATCAATACACAAAATCTTCTTGAATTCGTAGGAAAATTCTCTTCACAACCGCCCTCCCTGAACTAATATCGTTACTCCTCTCCAGGGATATACTACTCAATACTATCAGATTAGAATTTGCAATGCATCTTCTTCTCAAGAAAGCCATCAAACAGATGATATCATGTACTATGATTTCCAACTTTTCTATTCCCATTTCAGGATTATTATGACAAAGCATTTTCCAAGAACACAAAATGTTGAAATTAAGTTCATGTAGGCGTACTCTGTCTGGGAAGGGCAGTCGGTGACTGATTTCCTATGGGGCTATATAGGATAAAAGGCCCATTAATGATCATAATAAAAGAAACCATCTTCACAAAAAATATAAAAAAAGATCAATAAGTTGACAAAAAGGTCATGAATAACAGTACTTCTCCATGCTTGTTAATCTAGTGGGCTCCTGCATTAAGCAATAGGAGATGACCTGAGAAATTGCTTACAGAGGCATCCTACTGATAGTTATTGACCATGCCGACTAATCTATTGGACTCCTTAACTCAAGGCAACATGACAAACTAAACAGAGTCAGAACTTTTTCTTCCTAACATACAAATAAATCTGCCAAAAAAAAAAAAATAAATAAAAAATAAAAGAGTTAAAAAAAAATGCATTTATTGAACAATAAAAGTTTGTCGGCACAAACGATAAGAAAGATATACGAAGCCATTACAAACCAAGCAACCAGTGATCTATGCATGTTAATTCCGTGCTTTGTAGGCACCAAATATTATAAATCTGGAAAGATGACTTTAAGCCAATAGGATAAAGAGAGAGATAGAAAGAAAGAGTGAGGCAATAAACATGTGAAAGGAGTGCAGAAGGGCATCATGGATAGAGAAGTTCGTTAACATGAAATAAGGTTTCTCCAAACACAAGCAAGACTTTATCCAAACACTATGGAGTAACAAAACCACCTAGAAACTAAACATAAATTTCGACCAAACAATAGAATGGCTAGAGAGCTTTACATATAATTGTCATGTAATACTTAAAAATGGTAATATTATCATAATCCATCAACAATAGAAAATGTACATTGAAAAGCAGGACACGTTTTTTTCTTTTCCAAATGTACCTCAATTGCCTAGCTAATAAATTAAAAGCTTCAAACTATTTTCCAACAAACCTCATAGCAGATAAATTGCCCACTATGGAGCATTCTACGATTTAGACTTATGCATCTTTCTGTGAAACAACCTCATTACCTGAAAGGTTATGTGCCTTTAGCATGGTTTTTTTCACTGATATACTGGCCCACCTGTCTAAACCAATGCATCAGATTGCGATTATCCTTCACATAAAGCCATGCTTGAAGAAATGGAAAGAGACTCTCATTCACCCCTCGCTCTTCTATATAACTGTGAAGTGCATCTCGCATCCTTTCATCCAGATCTCTGTCAATTTGCAAATAATTTATCCCAGATAAAGTTTAATCTTTAATGTCAGCAACTTTAAAGATGCAAAAGCTACAAGTTCGAGATAAGCAATGCAAATAGTACCATACTTGATTACAAAAATTCTCAAGTAGAATATAACAACTTATTCTCCCAAGGTGGAATAAACAAAAACCAAGTAAGTGGAATAATTGAACTTACTGGAAAGAAGGGCCAGTATATTGAGAGGGAACAACAAGAATCCCTTCGCTCTCTAAGTTTGGCCGCATGGAAACAGAGTGAATCCCTAATGCATCTGGATAGAGCCCACAAAGAAAAAGCAAAGAGTTCTTCTGGCCAGGCTTTGACATCTCAACATGAAGAAACAACTGATTAATTCCATCATCATCATCGTCGTCGTCCCCCCCTCGTATAATGTTACCCAGCCGCGTTACATAAATGCTAATTTGCTCACTTCCATACGTCCTCTTGAGAACAGGCCCATGGGTATCAAGTGCTCCCTTGACTATAGTAAAAGATGAAGGAGGGCTCACTTTCTGCAATGCACAGAACACCATAAAATTTTTAAAACTAGATTACTCACTGCCATAAGGAAGAAGCAATCGCACCAGGATCAAAATTATAATAACATTGCAATTAACTTGCTACAAATTTTATGTTACATTCCATATACCCAATTTAATTAATCAGATATAGAAAATCAATTGCTATACTTTCTCTTCCATCACCAGACTTGGGCATTCTTTATTTTCTACCTTCAAGGGGAAAGCACAAGCGCCCCACGGTTTGGTGAAATGATAGTAGAGACGATCTTATTCTTAGAAACAGTTAGACAGACACCTTTTAGGATAATAACGCCCTTTGATTCTAGTGATTCATCTGAGCATAATTGTCCAAAAAGGAGTCTATGCGATCATTTCTAAAAACAAGCAGTCTCCATGACTATTTCGCTAAACCACGAAGCGTCGCTACCCATTTCCCTTTTTCAGCCCTAGAGCCGCCACCCCAAGAGGTTTTACTAGTTAAGCTAACACACGGCCACAAAACTAAGGATATTTATTGTATATGTGTGTTGTGCTTTTTATTAACTAGAATACACAACAGCTATACTGTTTGATAAACATGTGAATCATAAACATAGTATTAACAAAACAGTTTAAAATTACAGTAATGAAACAAAAGTGAAGTGCAGTGAAGTTTGGAACTTACAGGAGGAGGAGTCATTTTGGCGACTTCTTCGTAGTGATCTCTAAGGGAACGGAGTAAGATTGAGTCCACCGCCGCGAACCCACTTGTTGTTGAGCGCCGCCTTGCTATCATGCACCGTGGCAGCTGTCGTGCGCACCCCACTATTGCTTTCCTCAACACACTTGCCATAGCTGCCCTGCTGCAAACTGTTGCGAATCGGATTTTGATGACAAATGGCAAACCCAAGGGTTTTAAACCCACGGCTAAACAAATGAACCAAATTTGTCTAAACAGACAATACATTTTAACCAAACCCTTGTCTATATGACTAAAATGCCCCTTGGTTGAAAAAAATGTCATGCTTCTTGTTTTAATTATTTTGTTTTAGAGAAAATTTCACTATAAAAAGGGTTAATTAAGGGTTAATTTTGTCCTGCCCCCAAATATTTCAACATTTTTCGCCACGCACCCATATATTTCGACAATGCTCATTCCACACCCAATTCTGTTAATTTGACCGTTATGTTTAATGAAGTTATTTGAAATTTAAGTAAATGTCCGAAATACCCCTTATCTTGAATTAGAGAAAAATAAAATAGGATAAAATGTTAATTTAATAATTAATGTTTACATTAAAAAATTTTGTTTAAAGGTAATTAATAATAATTCTATCAATTAAATTATCAAATAAATTTAATTTATCATCATCAAATAATATTTAGGATATGAATTTCCAAATTTATCCTTTGACCATTAGAATAAACGGTCAAAATAACATATTTGGGTGTGGAGTGAGTATTGTTGAAACATTTGGGGACGTGATGAAAAATGTTGAAACATTTGGGGGCAGGACAAAATTAACCCTACATTTTAACCAAACCCTTGTCTATATGACTAAAATGCCCCTTGGTTGAAAAAAATGTCATGCTTCTTGTTTTAATTATTTTGTTTTAGAGAAAATTTCACTATAAAAAGGACCAAACCCATATAAGATTTAGTGAAATTCATATTCACACGTAAAGGAGATAAAAAAAAAAAATCTCATACATTTTGAAAAGAGTCGATTAATTGAAAAATCAGATTTATTCACCTACGCATTATATTTTAGATTTTTTTAATGTTAAATAGTTACTTGTATAGAAATCTTATCTCCTTATCTTTATATAATCTCAAAAGTAAATTTATAATTTATATTTATCTTATTATAATTGGTCTGCATGGCAAAGCATGTGTGTTCTCCTTTTGTTGAAAACTCAAAGCAATAAAAACTCTCCTTTCCACATTTTACTACATCTTATATATATTTTTAATTACCTTCTATTTAGACATTTAAGGAAAAGCGGTTAAAAAGAATTTATTTTATTTACTTTTTGAGATAAAAAAGTGTAGTCTAGTTCACAAACATATAATTTATGTTTAAAATATTAACAAAAGGTGGTTCTTGATCATCTTTAGCTTCCTTTTTTTATAAATAGATATGGTATTGTACATGTCTTTTTTAGATTAAATTAAAATAAGGAGTTAGGCAATTCTATACACGTGGCTACTAAATATTAAAAATGAAAAAAAAAGATATCTAAAAGATAAAGTGTCAATGGCTAAAATTGATTGGCAAATTAATCAAACAACTAGATTTAAAGATATTTCACAAAAATATTGAATCTCATTGATTTTACTTTTTAATTACTTGTGGCGGGGTATTATGGTGCTTTCATCTCAACCTTTGATTATTTTTTATTTTTTGAGAATGCATTGGAAACGCTAGTGGTCATTATTCCTTATTTAAAAAAGAAAAAGAAGTAAGTAGAGAGAGTTAAACTCGGGAAGTCTTCCTTCACGAGAGCTCTCTCTCTTTGATAGAGCCTCATGAATGGAAGTATCTTGAGGGGCCTGTATGACCCACATGGTCACTCCGAGAGTGAGTGTTGTTTTCTAGTTTGAAGTCAGATTAGTTGTGTTACGTAAGTTTTTCAGTTGAAGTGCAGTAAAGGCTAGAGCATAGTTGGTGAGGGTTTTATTTTTACAGGGTCTCTGTGTTAGGTGACTATTATTATCAAATCTATCCCTTGCAATAACTCCATGGACACTGAAGAGTTAATCCGTAAGTGCAAAGCAATCACGATCAGAGAGGAAGAGAAAAGCAAAATGTCATTGGGAGTTAACATGAAAGAACAAAGAGGGCAAGTGTTAGCAGGCTGCCTGATGGGTAAAGTTCTCCTCTTAAGGGGAGTCAATAGAGAGGGGCTCAAAGTTGCTTTACAGCAAGTTTGGCGAACTTTTAAAGAGGTTAGGATTGAGAGTCTGGGAAATAATATATTTATGGTCAAATTCGCGGAAGAAGCTGATAAAAAAAAGAGTGCTATCTAGAGGCCCGTGGCATTTTGATAGGGCGTTGATTATCCTCACCGAACCAAAAGGTATTGGGGAGGTTTCAAAGCAAGCTTTTACCCACGTCCCCTTTTGGGTGCAGATACGCAATATTCCAATGGCGTGTATGGAGCGGGACTTTCTGCAAGAACTCGGGGGAATGATAGGAAAAGTGGAAGAAATTGAAACGAATGAGAATGGGGACTGCTTTGGGGAGTTTGCAAGAATCAGGATTTCCATCAACATAATACAACCATTGAAGAAAATCTTATTCCTAAAAAAAGAGGGCGAGACAGATATTCCAATGCCAGTGGTGTACGAACGCTTGCCAGATTTCTGCTTCTACTGTGGCATTATCGGTCATCAATTCAAAGAGTGTGCTCAGTACCAAGGCCAACCAAAAGAAGATCTCTCATTTGGGATGTGGATGAAAGCACTCATGATCGAGGGACGCTCAAGGAAATATCGAGGCAAAGAAAGATGGCAAAATGGAGGTGAAAGAATTGAAAAATTGACAAGTTCAGAATTCCATGATAAGTCCCAATAACTCCAGCAAGAGCAAGTGAAACCAGCTGACAAAAACGGGTTAGGATCCAGGGAGGAGGAAATGGGTCAAACTAAGGAGATTGATAGGACTAGTGAGGTGGAGTGGGTGGGTGAACAACATTTAATGAAGAGTGTGACAGAAATGATGGCTACAAAGCAGGCTGACGGCAAAATGTAGGGAGGAAGTACTGGCAATGTAACAGTCCTTAGAGATTTGAGAATCAACACGGGAAATGTAAACTCAACTGAGGGGGAAAAATGGAAATAGTGAGAGCCGAAGAACGCAAGGAGACTTTGGGCTCAAATGCAACCCAAGAGGAAGCAGAGGAAACAAAAATATATCCCAAGGCTGGTAGCTCCCAAACTCAAATAAATAAAAAGAAATGGAAGAGGCAGGCACGTGCCACAAAAAATGAAGGGGGAGAAAGCTTGGGCCTAAGAACTCATAAAAGGCCAATTAGCGAGGCAGCATGGCCAAACTCGAAGCTAAAGAAAACTAAAGTGGATGACCCAAGCCTTTCGGAAATAAAGAAACTTTCTTTGATAGCAAAACAAACCAAGTTGAGCTGGGAGCTGTTAGCAACAGAGGAAATGGAGTTTACAACTTCAAGCTTAGAGGAGATATCGGCGGGGGCTGGTAGCCAGCCCCGCCGGAAGCCATGAAAATACTTAGTTGGAACATTCAGGGTCTGGGGAATCCCCGAATGTATCTAGCTCTCAAGAAAATTCTCCAAGTGCACGATCCCCACCTTGTGTTTTTATGTGAAACGAAGCTGAAGACTATGCATATGAATGAGGTCAGTAGAAAATTGAATTATGAAAATTGTTTTGCTGTGAGTAGTATCGGAAAAGGAGGTGGTCTAGCTTTACTTTGGAAGTCTAAAACCAATGTGTAAATTAAATCTTTCAATCAGCATCACATTGATGCTAATATAGTGATGGAGAATGGGAAGCTTATTCGGTGTACGGGGGTTTATGGTCACCCAGACATGAGATAGAGAAAGCATATATGGACATTATTGAGGTGGTTATCAGGTTTCTCTTCCATCCCTTGGTCATGTTTTGGAGACTTTAATGAGATCCTTCATCTGTTTGAAAAGAGTGGGGGAAATGAGAGGCAATTAAGCTTAATTATGGATTTTAGAGAAGCTCTCCGAGACTGTGATCTTTTAGACATTGGTTACAAGGGGTACCCTTTTACGTGGAGTAATGGAAGGTTTGGCTTTTGTGATCTTTTAGTTTTGCTAAAAAAAGTTGGAGAAACTAACGAAACAACTCCGAAGCCTCAAGCTTAATCGGGTTCAGTATGTCAATGGGAATAAGATTAAAGAGGTGGAAAGACAAATCCAAAACTTGTTAGCCGACAAGGAAATTTTTTGGAAACAACGCTCAAGGGCAGATTGGCTCAAGGGAAGGGATAAGAACACAAAATTTTTCCATCACAAGGCATCCTCAAGGAAGAAGAAGAACCGAATATGGGGGATCGAAAATGCAGCTGCAAATTGGATTGAAAATGCTGAAGAAGTAGAGCATGAGTTCAGCAAATACTTCATAAATTTGTTTACTACATCCAAGCCTAATCAAGCTCAAATAGCAGCTGCGTGTCAGGAATATCTCGAAGAGTTTCTAGGGAGATGAATGATTTCCTGGAAATGCCATTCACGCCCGAAGAAGTTGTGGAAGCATTGACACAAATGTGCCCAATAAAGGCACCGGGTCCGGATGGCTTGCCAGCAGTGTTCTACCAAAAGCACTGGCAAACGGTCAAGTAAGGAGTCCTCTCAACATGCCTCCACATCCTTAACAAGCAAGGTGATCTAGCCCCACTCAATCACACTTATATCGCTTTAATTCCAAAAAAAGGAAAGCCCAGAAAAGTTACCGATTTTAGGCCTATTAGTCTATGCAATGTTATTTATAGAATTGTTGCTAAGGCAATAGCTAATAAGCTTAAACATGTACTGCCCAAAATTATCTCGCCAATGCAAAGTGCTTTTATTCCTAATCGGCTAATCACCAATAATATTATTGTAGGATATGAGTGCCTCCATAAGATAAGACATTGTAAAGGAAGAAAAAATGGCTTGGTGGCATTGAAGCTTGATATGAGCAAAGCTTATGATAGGCTGAAATGAGAGTTTCTTAAATAAACGATGAAGTCCCTCGGGTTCTCACAGAATTGGATCAGCCTAATCATGAGGTGTATAAGCTCAGTCACATCCTCAATGATTATAAATGGTGCTGTAAGCAGAGTGATTCGACCTCAGCGAGGCCTCAAACAAGGGTGTCCCTTATCTCCGTATTTATTCATCATTGGGGTTGAAGCCTTCTCCTCTCTTCTCCAACAAGCAAAGCACCAGAGGCTTATTTATGGGCTGTCATTTGGGAAGGAGCTTAAAATCTCTCATCTCTTATTTGCGGACGACAACCTAGTATTCACGAGAGCCTCAATTACCGATTGCCAAAATCTGAAGAGAATTTTCGACTGCTATTCTGCAGCCTTAGGCCAACTTTTCAATCTCGATAAATCTTCAATGTTTCTCAGTAGCAATATTCAGGCTGGACAAGCGGCAACAATTAAAGACATCTTCCAGCTCAACATTGTTTCAAGACACGAAAAATATTTAGGCTTGCCATCTATGATTGGGAGAAAGAGAAGTAGTTTTTTTGCTCATATCAAGCTGAAGATCCATAATAAAGTCTCCAATTGGCAGCACAAATTTTTCTTAGTAGGTGGCAAAGAGGTTTTGATCAAGGCGGCTGCTCAAACTATTCCAACATATGCAATGAGCATCTTTAAGATTCCCATGAGCATTTGTGATGACATTCAGCGAATAATAACAAAAATTCTGGTGGAGATCAGGGACTGATAAGAAGGTCATCCACTGGTCGAGATGGAGCAAGCTAAGTATGGCTAAGTGCAGAGGAGGAATGGGGTTCAGAGAGTTTTCAAGTTTCAACCAAGCGCTAGTAGCCAAACAAGGCTGGAGGATCCTGCAATTTCAGACTCCCTCATGGCAAGAACTCTGCAAGCGAGATATTTCCAGCACAAAGATTTCATGAACGCAAGACTTGGCTCGAATCTCTCTTTTATTTGGAGAAGCATTTTATGGGGCCGGCAAGTCATATCCAAGGGTTATAGATGGAGGATTGGAAATGGCCAAAGCATCCTGCTGCATAAAGAGAATTGGCTGCCCAGGCCCTTGACCTTCAAACCGATTTCCAAGCCAAGCTTACCAGATGATGCTTTAGTGGCTGAGTTAATAAATGCAGAGCATAAGTGGAATGAAGAGCTGATTCACAGGCACTTTGCCAAAATAGATGTGGAAGCAATTGTTAAAATTCCATTGCCAAGGAGACCAATGAAGGATGAAGTAATGTGGCACTGCGATAGAAAAGGCCAATACTCGGTTAAGAGTGACTATCAGATTGCTTTAAATTTAAAATTTCCAGCCAGGTCGACAAGTTTAGCAGCCGAGCAGAACCAATGGAATACAATATGGCAGCTCACCATACCAGAGAAAATCAGGATTTTTGCTTGGAGGGCTGTAAAAAATCTTCTTCCTTCAGCCGAAATTCTATGGAAAAAGAAGGTGATTCAGGAGCTTGTGTGTCAAATTTGTAACAACAAGCTGGAAAAAGTTTTTCATGCTCTAGTGGGCTGTAAGGTGGTGCAGAAAATCTGGAAAATTACCAGATTTGAGGATGATTTGAAAGAGTGTGTTGATCAAAATATTTTAAGCTTGTTGATTGGCTTGAAGCTGAGAAGGAGTAATGATGATATTGAGCTGCTGGTTTCGATCTTATGGATGATATGGAATGCTCGAAACAAATGAATTTTTAAAAGAGTAAAAGAAAGCCCCCAAGTGACAGTTTCTAAGGCAGAAGCTGTGCTGGAAGCTTACCGAAGAATCCAGCTTCCAGCAGCCACTCATATAGGCAACCAAAGATCTTTGATGCTAAAAGCCTGGAATCCTCCCCAAAAAGGATTCTTTAAGGTTAATGCAGATGCTGCCACCAATTCGGAGAAACAAATTGCAGGTCTAGGGGCTGTTATCCGAGATGAAGTTGGGAATGTGATTGCAGCTGCAGTTAAAGTTTCCAAGTTCTATGGTGATGTGTGTTTAGCAGAGGCAGAAGCAATCGAATGGGGGCTTCAAGTTGCAAGGAATGCTTGTATAGAGTCTTTGATTGTGGAATCAGATGCTCAAGCGATTGTTTGGATGGGTTCATACCCTCCCCACTTGTTGTACTTATTTTCTTCTTTGAATTGAAATGAAAGTACTTTCCATTCAAAAAAAAAAGAAAAAGAAAAAAAAAAAAGGGTACAACAAACAAACAAAAGTTCTAGACAAAGTCATGATTGGAATCCATTTCAATGCAAAAAAAAAAAAAAACTAATTAGTCAAATGAGTTTTCCAATTTTATTCAAGTTCCAGACATAATGATTTTTCAAAAAGAAAATTATTTTGATTAAAAAAAGAGAAAAAAAAAGCTCTAGCTTTGTTAAGGTCTTGACTAGTTTCTATTAATTTTTATAGGAACACAACTCTGCCAAGCCTGTGCCTGAGAGTACTGAAAATGCTTTGCAAGAAATTAGATAAAACTTAAACTTAAAAAGGTTTTAAATGCGTTTTTTTGAAAAATCTTAGAAATAATTTTTATGGAACACCGTCTTTCGCTTCTTTGGTATTCGTAATTTATTCATTTATCACAGTGTAAAGAGAAAAAGCACTGACATCATAAATAATAATTTCTAGGTATTGGGAATAGTTCGGCGTTCAAGAAATCAGACATGACATTGTTTGTATGCACTGGTTAAAGATATGGATAAAACTATTGTAACACAGTGGTACCATACTACAGTTGAATTCAACTATTGAATTCAGTCTATAATTGTCATTATAGTTGAATTTAATTATTGAATTCAGTTGTGGTATGGTACCATTATGGTACTATAGCTAGACCCTAAAGATTGATTAAGAAAAAAAGTATCTTAACATAACATCCTTCTCTTTCTCTTAATCAGACCCACGTAGTAAGCCAAACTTACAGATGATCCTGTTGATGCCTAAGATTTATGTGACCATACATTTTATAAATCAAATCAAACTGCCATTTTACATAAAATCGAAAGTAACAATTCTCATTACGGATTACAAAACAAAAGATAATGAGCATATAACAATGAACATGTGATACATCCAAATATTTGTACAATCCTCAATAAGCTAATAATACTAGAGCCAATATGTTGTACAACATGAAATATTTCATAGCCAGAAGCAAATTAAAATTACCTAAATCCATAAATGGAAGCTGTTAAGTTAACGCAACTCAATTTGAAATAATGCCAGAAGTCAATTAATTCTAGGTGCTTAAAGGTACACAATATTTTTGAGCTACTTTTTAAGAAACATAAGTGACGCGAGCTTTATTGTATTTAAATAAAAGAAAAGAAAACATAGTTAGTTATAGTTACAGAGGCAAGGAGAGTTGATTAGTTGTGGGTGTTCAAGAAACGATTTTACAGCTTTCATAAATAAATAAATAAATATATAAGACTGGTATCAGAGCCACGGGGAGGATAGTGTAACAAACATAAGAAACCTTGTGTTTAAAGACTTGTGTTTTAATTGAACATTGTTTATATGGTGAGTGTTTACCTCTGGGTACCTTGGTAGCTTTTGGTAGTTAGTCTCATTTTGGTAATAGGGAAGTAAAACCAATTCTTAGCCTTGGATTGTAGCCATATAGACAAGACTAAATTAGAACATAGGTTTTACCCATGGATTCTCTGCTTTGTAGAGCATCGTCCTTTTCTAGCTCTTCTTCTGGGAAGACTAGTAATTTTAAAAATATTGTTAATTCAGAAGAATTTGTTATTGAAGACTTCAATAAAGCAATTGATAATTGGGAATTACCAAAGATTTCTAAAGAAATGATTTATAAAACAAAAAAGCTTGATTTTTTAAAGAATGATTATGTTATTAAAACTGAAGAAAGAGACAGAACCCTTTCAAGGCCCTTTGAGACAATTCATTTGTTTTCAGAACAATCTTTAAAGAAACTAAAAGATAAAAATGTTAATTATATTCATATCGGACTAATACAAGTTGGTATAAAGCCTTTAACGAAGGAAGGTCTTGATACTTTCATTCTTGATGTCCTGAGAGATGGGCAATTCATCTCTTTTGATGATTCTTTACTAAGTAGTATAGAATCGAGTCTTTGTAAAGGATCCATTTCATTCAATTGTTATCCAAATATGACAATTTCCTTAAAAGACAAAAACATTTTAAAAAGTATGATTTTGCAAATCAAGACCCATAATTACCATATGATTGAGGGATCTGTCCTAGTTGCCTTAATCTTTAAAATCTCATACAAAGCCATGATTTATGTGTTTAGTACGCAACGTAAATTCCAGTATAAAAGAGAGGAGACTCTCCTCTTGCAGACTGACCTGTCTAAAGCAAACACTGTAATTCCAAAACCGATCCAATGGAAAGATGTCAATCTTCCAGATGAATGGATCCTTGAAGGAGCTACTGCTCCAGTAATTCCGAAACAACTTGAGCCAAATACAGAGTTACAAAATGTGACTCAGTATTCCGATGGTAAAGTCAAACTGTCCTTCAGGAGATCTACATCATCTAGATTCTCCGTTAAAGATTTTTGTTCAAGCATTCCTCATTGGAAAAGAAGTTTTCAAAAATCCCTTCTATTATAAATCAACCTAGGTTTTCTACTTCAGATATATCTAGTTCCTCCATTCGTTCTGTTGACTATACCACTAGTGTTCCTCATCCAATCTACACTAGCAGTCAACAAGAACAAAGACAGGAAGAGAAGGAACCTTCTCCTCCAACTTCTCCAACGTTTTCTGCTGTCACAGAAAATGTTATTAATGTTATTGAAAAAGATTTTGAACTAAATAAAACCCTCCTCCACAATGATTTTTATTCAGACAATAATAAAGAAAAAAAACTTTGGTTTTTTAAATATTTTTTAAATCAAAGAAAAGAAATTCAACAAATTTACTATGAATTTGTAAATTTTCATAAAGTTCATATATTATTTTTTTATTGGTTTGAGATATATTCTTCGAATAACAACATCTCTTATCCTTTTAAAGAGTCAAACCCTATTACTATTAGGAAAAAAGCCACTGAGTGGAATCTTTCTGATAGTAGTAGAACTGTAAAATCTGAGCATCCACCTCTTAGGAGTCTGACCATAGATCACGGTGAACTTCCTGTTGAGATTAGAGCCTCACCTTATGAAATCCCTAAACCAAATGATTCAGATGCAAATTTAAGTAGTATTATTCAGCAGAATAATTTTTGTAATACTAACTTAAATACGATAGGAAAAGAGTTGACTAGAATAGAAAGCCAATTCCAGAATTCAACCATAGTTGTTTCTCCTATTAAGACAAAATCGGATTCTGACAAAAAACTTAAGGAACCTATTTTCAAACCTTTTCAGGTTTCGAAAACTACCCAAAAGCTTGTTTAAGAGTCAAAATTAAATTTTGCTAAAGCCATTAGAGACCAATTAGATAGAATAGAAGCTTATTATTCTTCTTCTTCTTCTAGTAAGGTCCAAATAGCCCATGATAGTGCACAATCTAGCAAGATTGGTGTACTAGAACATGACCAAATGTCTATAGCCTCTTCTGATCTAGAAGCCTTTAAAGAAGAACCTATTCCTAAAGCTAACAAAATCCATTGGGAATTAGCCCTGCATACTGTTAAGACTCCACCAGATCTAGTTATAGATAATAGACCGAGTGCCTTAAATCAATCTCGATTTAATGCATCCTCTGTCTATGAGTGGAATATAGATGGTATGTCTGAGTACAACATCTTAGGATTGTTACAACAAATGACCATTGCAGCCAATGCCTATAAAACCCAATCGGGAACTTCTAATAGAGCTATAGCAGAAATTCTCATTGCCGACTTTACTGGTCAACTTAAAGGTTAGTGGGATCATCTTCTCACCAAATAGCAACAATTAGATATCTTAAATTCCATTCAAGTTGATGAGAATGGAGCCCCCATTCTTGATGAATTCAATAGTCCAATTCAGGATGTTGTTACTATCTTGATTTTGACTATATCCCTACATTTCATAGGTGACCCTTCTCACCTTAGAGATAAAAATGCTGAGTTGCTACACAATTTAAGGTATAGAAAACTTAGTGAATTCCAAAGCTATAAAATCGCATTCTTCACCAGACTTTTCCTTAGGGATGATGCTAATCACATAACTTGAAAGGAAAAATTCCTTGCAGGTTTACCAACCCTTCTAGGAGAAAAGGTTAGGAATTCTATTAAAGCCTTATATGACAACCGTATTCCTTATGACGAACTCACCTATGGTGAATTAGTCAGTTTTGTTAATAAGGAATGTTTAAAGATTTGTCAAGATTTGAAACTTCAGAAACGACTTAAATGGGAGCTTAGGAGATCTAAGCAAGAATTAGGTAGTTTCTGCAAGCAATTCAATTATGACCCCTTTAAAACTTCCATCTCCAAAAATTGTAATGGTAAGTGTTCTTCAAAACCTTACAAAAAACATTACAAATCTAAAGCCCATAAGAAACCCTTTCAAGATTCTAGAGAACTTCCTTATAAGAAACCTTCGAGACCTTATAAGAAACCCAATTTCTCTAAGAAGAAGGATTTTAGAGCCAAACAAAAGACTCATTTTAACTACAAAGAAGCTACATGTTACAAATGTGGGAAAAAAGATCATATTGCAAAATTTTACAGAATGAACAAAAAGCTCCATAAGCTTGACCTTGATGAAGAAATCCTTTCTAAAGTAGCCCTTTTACTTATAGAGTTTTCTGACTCTGGGTCTTCCATGATAGGAGATAATGAACCCCCACAGGTTGACGAGTTAAATGACTCTAAATCTGTTTCTAGTGATCCCGACACCAGTAATTCAGATTCTTATTTAAAGAAAATCAATGTTTTAACTAAAGACCAAGAAACCTTTCTTGAACTTGTTAAACATATTTCAGATCCAAGTCTCCAAAAAGAATATCTTGATAAGCTTTTAAAAACCCTGGATGCTAATAAAGCAGAAACTTCTAAAGTTCCAATTGTTAAAAATAATTCTTATGATCTTACTGAAATTTTGGATAAAAAGAAAACGAAGAAAACAATCCCCAATATCCAAGATCTTCAAAAAGAAATCAAAGAGATTAAACTTGAGATAAAAGAATTAAAAGAAAAGCAAAAGACTGATTCCGAAACCATTCAACTCCTCTTACAAAAATAGTTAGAAGACAATTCTGATAAAGAAGCTGGATCTTATGGTGATAATGAACAAAATCTTGAAAACATTGAATCTGTACCCAATGATTTTCTGTTTGTTTTAAAACAAATCACCACAAGAAAATATTGAATTAAAATCACCTTAATTTTTTCTAAAGATTTTGAAATTGACACCATTGCCCTTTTTGACACTGGTGTTGATTTAAATTGCATTAAAGAAGACATTGTCCCCAGAAAGTTTCATGAGAAAACTAAAGAAAGACTTTCTGCCGCCAACAATTCAAAACTAAATGTTAAATTTAAAGTTGATGCCTCAGTTTATAATAATGGTTTTGAATTTAGGACTTCCTTTCTCTTAACAAATAATATCCATCATATTGTTATACTAGGAACTCCTTTTATAAATCTTATTACCCCGTATACTGTCAACTACGATAGTATATCTTTTAAAGCAAAGACTAAAAAACTTGTTTTCCCTTTATTGAGAAACCTAAAACAAGAAAATTAAATATTGTTAAAACTTGTTCTATCTACCAAAATCAAATCAATGTCATACTTAAGTCTAAACAAAATAACTTATTTTGTTTAAAAAATGATTTAAGTTTACAAAGAATTGAAAGTCAATTACAAAATGATTTTATACAAAGAAAAATCTCCGATTTTAAAGACCTCATTGAAAAAGAAATATGCCCTGATCTACCAACTGCCTTTTAGAACAGAAAACAACATTTGGTTGATCTACCTTATGAAAATTCTTTCGATGAAAAACAAATACCTACTAAAGCTCGTCCAATCCAAATGAACATGGAATTGGAACAACACTGTAAAAACGAGATAAAAGACTTAGAAGCTAAAGGTCTCATTGTAAAATCAAGATCTCCATGGTCTTGCGCCACCTTTTATGTTAATAAAAATTTTGAAATAGAAAGAGGAACACCAAGACTTGTAATAAATCATAAACCCTTAAATAAAGCATTAAAATGGATTAGGTATCCTATACCTAATAAAAAAGATTTGCTCCAGAGGTTGTGTTCTGCTTTTATTTTTTCAAAATTTGACATGAAATCTGGATTTTGGCAAATTCAAATTCACTTTAAAGACCGTTATAAAACTGCTTTTACTGTCCCTTTTGGACAATATGAATGGACTGTTATGCCATTCGATTTAAAGAATGCACCCTCAGAATTCCAGAGAATCATGAATGATATTTATAATCCTTTTTCTGAGTTTTGTATTGTTTATATAGATGATGTGTTGATTTTTTCTCAAACCATTGATCAGCATTTCAAACATTTAAAAACTTTCTACCTTGCCACTAGAAAGGCTGGCTTAGCCATTTCCAGCTCTAAAGTCTCATTATTCCAAACAAAAGTCAGATTCCTTGGTCACTATATTTCTAAAGGAACTATTACTCCGATTGAGCGATCACTTTTATTTGCAGATAAATTTCTAGAAAAATTTTTCATAAAACACAATTACAAAGATTCTTAGGAAGTTTAAATTATGTTCTTGATTTCTGCCCTAACATCAATAGGATGTCCAAACCATTACATGATAGGTTGAAAAAGAATCATGTTGCATGGACAGATGAACATACTAAAGCTGTTAGATTAATAAAGAATTCTGTTAAAAACATTCCATATTTATTTCTTGCAAATCCTGCATTACCTAAAATTGTTGAAACAGATGCATCTGATTTAGGTTATGGAGGTATATTAAAGTAAAAGGAAGATAACGGAGAACAAATAGTCCAATATGTTTCTGCCCATTGGAATGAATGTCAGAAAAATTATTCTACTATTAAAAAAGAAATTCTTTTTATTATTTTATGCATTACTAAATTCCAAAGTGATTTATTAAATAAAAATTTTTTACTTATAATTGATTGCAAAGCTGCAAAACATATTTTGGAAAAAGATGTTCAAAATATTACCTCAAAACAAATTTTTGCAAGATGACAAGCTATTTTAAGCGTTTTTTATTTTGATATTGAATTTATTAAAGGCGATACAAATTCTATCCCTAATTTTCTAACCAGGGAGTTTCTCCGAAACAGATAATGCCACCAAAAAGAAGAGAGAAGAGGAAGGGTATTGCTAAAGACCCTGAACCTAAAGCTACCTCTAAAGCCTCACCAACAACCCCTAAAGAAAAATTACTTTCCTCAGCAATGCCAATCAAATCTTGGATTGATATCGTTGAAGAACAAGAGGCCCAATCTAAAGCCATTTCCTCCCAAGAACAAGTAAATGAATGGATGAAATCCATTTCTAAATTCCCTGAACTTATGCTTGCTTTACAAAGTTTTTCTCAAAGCCAAAAATCTTCAAAAGAGATTTCTGAAAAAGAAAGCCCTAAAGAAATTTCAAAAACTTCTCAAAATATAGTTGTTTCTGGTGAAAGCTCATCTTCACATATTGTTCTTTCACAACCAACATTTTCAAAGAAAACTTCCGATTGGATTAATAAAACCCATTTTCAAAATGTTTTAACCATGGAAGATGAATTTTATCATTCTGATCCTTTTCAAGCAGCTTTAAAGATTTTCCCAAAAGGCTGGTTTTTCAAACCTTGGGATTTTTCAAAACCCCAGCCTTATTATCAAGCCATTTTAGAATTCACTGAGTCTGTCAAATTCAAACATTTCTTTCTCAGTGAATCTTATTCTGAGCCTGCCTATTCCACGGCAACTATCCTTAAAGTCTTAAGCCCAAAGCAGTGGAATGACCAACTCCATAGGTCTAAAGTTTTTCCCGCCAATTTCCAAAGAGCCTTAAACCATTGCTTATCTTTCTCCTATTGGGATTACCAACAAGTATGGTTTAACACATTTTTTATCCAAAACCCAAAAAAGACCCATTCATGGTTATTTTTCTTTAATTAAAAAATAACCGTCCAAAGTCTCCCCAACTGGTTTCAACAGTGGTGGAACTATTTTGGGTCAAGCCCAGATATTCTTACTCCTAATGCCATCCACTGTTTAAATCTTTTCAAAGCCCATTACATTCCTTCTGAGTCTGAGAAAAGATTTCTTCTTTTTCTCTATTTTTATACAAATTTCTTTATTCCCTGGGTTTGGATGTGGAACTTCAATTACCACAACCAAGAAGCCCAATTAATTCTTCAAAGAAGCTTTAAAGTCAAATGGTGGTCAAAATTTGATAAATAAACAAAGTTGTCTGAAGCCACAGTCAAAACTTGGCTCACTGCAAGGGGCCTCCTCGCTCCTAAAATTCAAGATGTTAAAGCCCAAAGTACTTTTCTTTCTCAAAGAACGAAGGCCCAATCCTTATTGGCCAGTGCAAAGACCGAAGATGAATATTTTAAAGTAATGCAATAACTCCTTGCATCAAGATCATAACCATACGTTGCAAGTTCTGATTCAAGTTCATCTGGAGATGTAGAGCCCTTTATTTCCCTTGGAGATGATAACGAAGACGACTGCTTCGATAACAAAGACGACTGCTTCGGAATATTTTCTCCAATAAAGCATTCTTAAAGCTTTTGTAATTATTAGCTAAAAAAAAACAGTAATTTCCTTACTTAATGTAATTTACATTTTCTTTTCGTAATCCTTTGTAATTTCTGTAATTTCAACGTAATTATTGCTTTTGTATTTTTCTGGGTGGTCCCCTGAACACAAGTGAGAGCGCACATATCTCTTCACCTAATTTTTTTCTAAAGTTGGCCCTACTTCTCATGATGCTGTCTCAACCTGCCTTTAAAGTCTCCTCTCTTCATCTGCGCATGTGAAGCTACAGCAAAAGCAAATAAAGCCGATGTCATAAAGAAAGATGTTGTCCCCTACATGCCTTGACGGTCCCGCTCCATCATCTTCGCATGTGAACCA
The DNA here is from genome assembly GCA_018350135.1 of Citrus trifoliata. NCBI lineage: Eukaryota > Viridiplantae > Streptophyta > Magnoliopsida > Sapindales > Rutaceae > Citrus > Citrus trifoliata. The sequence goes on from VKKW01000080.1 coordinate 105,690, forward strand.
ACAATTTCGCTACAGTTGAAGCTACAGACTCGCCACAGTTCAAGGTTCATTTGTTTTAAATTTAAAGCATTGTAAAATTACAGACAGGGAGTTTGGCTTGACATCAATAGAATTCTCTCTCTCTCTCTCTCTTTTGGGAAATCAGGATCGAGACATCAAGGAAAACAATTCTTGTCTTGTAATTTTCCCCTTCTTCAAAAGCTGTAAACATTTTTCATTCTAAAGCTCTCAGGATTCAAGCAATTAATGTAAGCATCTCTCGTTTAATTTTAATTTTTAAAGTTCAAATGTATGTTTAAATCTCTGCAACTTTAAATTCCAAGTTCTGCATTTTTGCATATCACTACGTTCTTCCGAGGCATAGAGATCGAATCTCTCCCCTTGGTCGTATTCTTCTCTCCCTCCAATCAATCAGAATACTATTTCTGGGTTCCAGATCTAGTATTTTCTATGAGCCTTAGATCTTGTTGCTAGGCCTGATAAATATTTTCAAAATTTAAATTATTTTGGTATATCGGCTGGAAAACCTGAACATGCAGGATATTAACATGTTCTAAGTCAGATCTGGTTCCAAAGGCAGACTAGTCTCTGCACTGATTAGGGTTCAACAACACCACGTACCGATTTAATTTAAAAATTATTTTCAAAAACATAATTTTCTTAAATCACATCCATCCTTCGATCCTATTTCCTATATATATATATATATATATATATATATATATATGTCATTAATGTCATAGAAAAAGAATTTGAATTAGATAAGACATTCCTGCATAATGATTTTTATTCTGATTCAAACAAAGAAAAAAGAATTTGGTTTTTCAAACAATTTTTAAATCAAAGAAAAGAAATCCAACAAATTTATTATGAATTTGTGAATTTTCATAAAGTTCATATATTGTTTTTTGATTGGTTCGAAATATATTTTTCTGAGAACAACATAACCTATCCTTTCAAAGAGTCAAATCCTATTACTATTAGGAAGAAAATTCCGGAATGGAAACTTTCTGATAGTGATAGAGCCATAGAATCTGAGCATCCACCTCTTCGGAGTCTAACCATTGATCATGGCGAACCTCCTCTCCAAATTAGAGCTTCACCCTACAAAATTCCAAAACCAAATGATTGTGATTCAAATTTAAGTAGTATTATCCAACAGAATAAAAAGGATTTGCTTCAAAAATTGCATTCTGCTTTCATATTTTCAAAATTTGACATGAAATCAGGATTTTGGCAAATTCAAATCCATCCCAAAGACCGTTATAAAACTGCTTTTACTGTTCCATTTGGACAGTATGAGTGGACTGTTATGCCGTTTGGTTTGAAAAATGCACCATCTGAATTTCAAAGAATTATGAATGACATTTATAATCCTTATTCCGATTTTTGTATTGTTTATATTGATGATGTGTTGATATTTTCAAATTCGATTGATCAACATTTCAAACATTTAAAGACCTTTTATTTTGCCACCAGAAAGGCTGGATTAGCAATTTCAAATTCCAAAGTCTCCTTATTTCAAACAAAAATCCGGTTCCTAGGTCATCATATTTCAAAGGAACCATTACTCCTATTGAGCGATCACTCGCTTTTGCGGATAAATTTCCCGATAAAATTTTGGATAAAACCCAATTACAAAGATTTTTAGGCAGTTTGAATTATGTTCTTGATTTTTGCCCAAACATCAGTAGGTTATCTAAACCTTTGCATGATAGACTAAGAAAGAAACCTGCTGCATGGACTGATGAGCATACAAAAACTGTTAGATTAATAAAGAACTCTGTTAAAAGCATCCCATGTTTATATCTTGCAAATCCTGCATTACCTAGAGTAGTTGAAACTGATGCATCTGATTTAGGTTATGGAGGTATTTTAAAGCAAAAAGAAAATGATAAAGAACAAATTATTCAATATGTTTCTGCACATTGGAACGATTGCCAAAAGAACTATTCTACTATTAAAAAAGAAATTCTTTCCATTGTTTTGTGCATATCAAAATTCCAAAGTGATTTATTAAATCAAAAATTTTTACTTAGAATTGATTGCAAAGCTGCAAAACATGTTTTAGAAAAAGATGTCCAGAACATTGCATCAAAACAAATTTTTGCACGTTGTTAAGCTATTTTAAGTGTTTTTGATTTTGATATTGAGTTTATTAAAGGCGATACAAATTCTGTTCCTAATTTTCTAACTCGAGAATTTCTTCAAAACAGATAATGCCGGCAAAGCGTCGAGACAAAGGAAAAGGCATAGCCAAAGACTCTGATTCCCAAAGCCCTCCAAAGAATCCCAATCAACTCCTCCTAAAGAAAAATTACTATCCTCAGCCATGCCAATCAAATCTTGGATTGAAATGGTCGAAGAGGAAGAACAAAAAGCCCTTTCCAAATCCATCTCCTCTGACCAACAAGTCAAAGAATGGATGGAATCCATTACAAAGTCCCCTGAGCTTATGCTTGCCTTACAAGGCATTTCAAAATCTAAAGCCCTTTCTCAGATCCCTGAGGAAGAAAAACCCATTTCTAAAGAAACTACAAAACTATCTTCCCAAAGCCAAAATGTTGTCATTTCTAGTGAAAGCTCATCTTCTCAGATTGTTCTTTCACAACCAACGCCTTCAAAGAAAACTTCCGATTGGTTTGATAAATCCCATTTTCAAAATGTTTTAACTATGGAACATGGGTTTTACCATTCTGATCCATTTCAAGCAATTTCAAAGTTTTTTCCACAAGGCTGGTTTTTCAAACCATGGGATTTAACAAAACCCCAGTCTTATTATCAAGCCATTCTTGAAACCACTGAGTCAGTAAAGTTTAAACACTTCTTTCTCAGTGAAACCCATTCTGAGCCGGCCTACTCCACGGCCACAATTTTGAAAGTTTTAAGTCCAAATCAGTGGGGTGACCAACTCCATAAATATAAAGCTTTCCCTCCAAATTTTCAAATGCGTTTACCACACTGTTTGGTATATACCTATTGGGATTACCAGCAGGCTTGGTTTAATACATTTTTTATACAAAACCCTAAAAAGTCCCATTCATGGTTATTTTTCTTTAATTCTAAAATAACCGTCCAAAGCCTTCCAAACTGGTTCCAACAATGGTGGAATTATTTTGGTTCAACACCACAAATCTTGACTCCGAATGCCACCCATTGTCTAAACCTTTTTAAAGCCCATTATACCCCATCTGACTCAGAGAAAAGATTTTCTCCATTTCTCTGTTTCTGTACAAATTTCTTCCTCCCATGGGTATGGATGTGGAACTTCCGGTATCATACCCAAGAAAAACAACTACTTATCCAAAGAACCTTTAAAGTCAAATGGTGGTCAAAATTTGATGAACAAACCAAGCTCACCGAAACCCTTGTCCAAAATTGGCTTGGTTCCAAAGGTTTTCTACCTCCGACCATCAAAGAAACCAAAGCCCAACAGACCTTTCTTACCCAAAAATCCAAAGCCCAATCTCTTCTGGCCAGTGCCAAAACTGAAGAGGAATATTTCAAAGTCATGCAACAACTTCTCGCCACAAGATCCGAGACGTCAGTTGCCAGTTCCAGCTCAAGCACCTCGGCAGACGAAGAACCATTCATCTCTCTTGGGGATGAGAATGAGGATGACTGCTTCGGCATTTTTTCTCCCATAAAGCATTAAAGATATATTAGGATAGAATTTCAATTTTCTCTATTGATATGTATGTACAATTTTGTACTAAAAAAAAAGTAAAATATCCTTATTGACAAAGCTGACAAGTTCACCATAAGTGAGCTCATCATAAGGAATACGATTATCATGAAGGGCTTTGATGGAATTCCTAACCTTTTCACCTAAAAGGGTAGGTAGACCTGCTAAGAATTTTTCTTTCCAAGTAGTATGATTCGCATCATCTCTAAGAAAGAGTCTGGTGAAGAAAGTGGTTTTGTACTCTTGAAAATCACTAAGTTTCCTACATCTTAAATTATGTAGTAACTCAGCATTTTTGTCTCTGAGGTGAGAAGGGTCACCTATAAAATGGAGGGAAATGGTAAGGATTAAGGTAGCAACAGCATCCTGAATAGGATTATTTAATTGATCGAGCATAGGGGTCCTATTTTCATCAATTTGAATGGCATTAAGAATATCCATTTGTTGCTGCCTAGTGAGAAGATGATCCCACCAACCTTTTAGTTGACCAGTAAAACCGGCAATGAGAATCTCTGCAATAGCCATGTCAGAGGTTCCAGATTGGGTTTTATAGGCATTGGCTGCCATGGTCATTTGTTGTAAGACGCCTAAGATGTTGTATTCGGACATGCCATCAATATTCCATTCATAGACAGAGGATGCATTATATCGAGATTGATTTAATGCACTGGGCCTATTGTCTATTGTCAAATCAGGAGGGGACTTGACTGTGGGAGGGGCAAGTTCCCAATGGATTTTGTTGGCTTTAGGAATAGTGTCATCCTTAAAGGCTTCTAAGTCCGAAGAGGCTATAGAAGTTTGGTCATCTTGTTCCAATACTCCAATCCTGCTAGATTGAGGAGTATCAGGTGCTATTTGAACTTTATTAGAAGAGGACGAAGCAGATTCAATCCTGTCTAATTGTTCTCTAATGGCTTTAGCAAAATCTGATTTTGACTCATGAACAAGCTTTTGACTAGTTTTCGAAACCTGGAAAGGTTTGAAAATAGGTTCCTTAAACTTTTTGTCATAATCCGATTTTGATGGAATAGGAGTAGTGGATGAAACAGTAATAGTTGACTTTTGGAATTGGTTCTCTATCCTAGTTAATTGCTTTCCAATAGTATTTAAGTTAGTATTACAGAAATTATTCTGTTGGATAATACTACTTAAATTTGAATAACAATCATTTGGTTTTGGAATTTTGTAGGGTGAAGCTCTAATTTGGAGAGGAGGTTCGCCATGATCAATGGTTAGACTCCGAAGAGGTGGATGCTCAGATTCTATGGCTTTATCACTATCAGAAAGTTTCCATTCCGGAATTTTCTTCCTAATAGTAATAGGATTTGACTCTTTGAAAGGATAGGTTATGTTGTTCTCAGAAGAATATATTTCGAACCAATCAAAAAACAATATATGAACTTTATGAGTATTCACAAATTCATAATAAATTTGTTGGATTTCTTTTCTTTGATTTAAAAATTGTTTGAAAAACCAAATTCTTTTTTCTTTGTTCGAATCAGAATAAAAATCATTATGCAGGAATGTCTTATCTAATTCAAATTCTTTTTCTATGACATTAATGACATTTTCAGTGACTGCCGAAAATGTAGGAGATGTTGGAGGAGAAGGTTCCTTCTCTTCCTGACTTTGTACATGTTGGCTACTAGTATAAATAGGGTGTGGAACATTTGTAGCATAGTCAACAGAATGTATAGAAGAATTGGGTATATCTGAGGTGGAAAACCTCGGTTGACTCTTTGTAGATTGGTAAGGAAGATTTATGACAGAGGGGATTTTTGTAAATTTCCTCTCTAAAAGAGGAATACTTGAGCACGACTCTTTATCAGAAAATCTGGATGACAGAGACCTTCTGAAAGATAATTTAACTTTACCATCGGAATACTGAGTCACATTTTGCAACTCTGTATTTGGCTCAAGTTGTTTTGGGATCGTTGGGGGAGCAGCTCCCTCTAAGACCCATTCCTCTGGAAGATTGATATCTTTCCATTGGATTGGCTTTGGAATGACAGTGTTTGCTCTAGACAGGTCGGTCTGCAAGAGAAGTGTTTCGTCTCTCTTAGACTGAAATCTATGTTGTGTACTAAATGCAGAAACCATAGCCTTATATGAAATTTTAAAAATTAAGGCTACTAGAATTGACCCTTTAATCATTTTGTAATTATGAGTTTTGATTTGTAAAATCATGCTTTTTAAAACATTTTTGTCTTTAAGAGAAATTGTTATATTTGGATAACAATCAAAAGAAATTGGACCTTTACACAGACTAGATTCAATGCTACTTAGCAATGAATCATCAAAAGAGATGATTCGCCCATCTCGTAAAACGGCCAAAATGGAAGTATCAAGGCCTTCTTTTATTAAAGGCTTTATTCCTACTTGGATGAGACCAATGTGAATATACTTGAAATTCTTTTCAATTAATTTCTTTAAAGACTTTTCTGAAAACAAATGAATTGTTTCAAAAGGCTCTGAAAGAGTTATATCACGCTCTTCCGTCTTTATAATATAATCATTTTTTAAGACGTCAAGCATTTTTGTTTTGTAAATCTTTCTTTTGAAATCTTTGGAAGTTCCCAACAATCAATTGCTTTATCAAAGTTCTCAATAACGAATTCTTCTGAACTCACAACATGCTTTGAATCACTAGTCTTCCCGGAAGAAGAGCTAGTAAAGGAAGATGTCCTATGGAGGAGAGAATCCATGGTCAAAGCCTTATGGCTTATTTTTGGTTTGGTCAGAATGGCTACAGGTATGGAATTACAGCCCTAAGCGGATTCCTTATCCTAAAACGGGACTTACGACCAGTAAAAATTCACCACAAAAACAAAACTTCAAAATAAAACACAAGACTTTAAAACATAAAGACCCTAAACAATAAAACACTTTTCCCCTACTTGGCTCTGATACCAGAAGGAAATAGGACCGAAAACAGTCTTTATTGATCGTTAAATAAAACAAATTGTATCGTGGTTGATTGATTTTAATAACTAATTTTACCAAATTAAAATTAGATTGCTTTGAATTTTGCTTGCTTTGGAGTGCAAATGAATGGATTGCAAATGATTGCTTTGAATAATAAATGCGATAATCAGATTTTAAAACGGCTTTGTCAAATTATTAATATTTTGAGTACGTGGCGTTGTATAAGGGACAAGGTCCTTGGCAATGGATATGTTTCCGCCAAGCTATTTAAACTTCCTTTGGGCCAGTAGCCCGCAACCCTTAGGTATTCCAGCCGATATACTCAAAATAATTTTAAACCAGCTTTAAGTTATTAATTCTTTATTTGGATATGCTTTGGAACGAGGTTAGTCAAATTTTAGGTGCTTTACCAGATTATGATTAGATCAATTTAGGCTGAGCTACATACACAGTACCAAATCCGGATCCCGGAAGTGGTGCTCTGAAGAAGGGGGGAGAAGAGAATTACAACAGAGGGGAGAGATCCGGTCTCTATGCCTCTGAGGAACGTAGAATTTGTATGGGAGATCTGATAGAGATCAGTCTCCGATGCATGCAGAATTTAAACGTGCATACAGAAAATTAAATTGCTTTAAAATAAATTGTTGAAATTAAATTGCGAAAATTTAAATTGCAGAAATGTAAACGTGCATGCTTTGAAATCTAAATTGCTTTGAAATAAATAAATTACAATGCTTTGAAATTTAAATTAAAATTTAAGTGCTTACATTTGGTTTCTTGATTCTTTGTAAAGAAGAGAAAGGAAATTAATTCGCAGACAAGGAACTAACCCGAAGGAAAATTTCCTTAGTGTCTTTGAATTTCAGATTCCTAGAGAGAGAGAAAAAAAAATGTAGAGAGAAGGAGGAGAAGAAGAGAGAGAAGCTCTGAATTGGAAAAATGAAAAACCTGAGGAGTCTAAGTCTTCCTCCCGGTCTTTATATACAATAAACTGTAGTGGACTCATAAGTGCACAGTAGTTGTTGGCACTGTTCACTGTAGCGGGTCTTCGAGTGCACAGTAAGCTTTGGATCGTATCTTTGAATAGGAGGCTTTGTACACGAAAAATACAGAATACAATGTACAAAATACAGAAAACGGGTGAAGAGACATGTGCGCTCTCACTTGTGTCCAGTGGACCACCCGAAGAAAATTAGATATTTTACTTTTTTTTTTTTTAGTACAAAATTGTACATACATATCAATAGAGAAAATTGAAATTCTATCCTAATATATCTTTAATGCTTTATGGGAGAAAAAATGCCGAAGCAGTCATCCTCATTCTCATCCCCAAGAGAGATGAATGGTTCTTCGTCTGCCGAGGTACTTGAGCTGGAACTGGCAACTGACGTCTCGGATCTTGTGGCGAGAAGTTGTTGCATGACTTTGAAATATTCCTCTTCAGTTTTGGCACTGGCCAGAAGAGATTGGGCTTTGGATTTTTGGGTAAGAAAGGTCTGTTGGGCTTTGGTTTCTTTGATGGTCGGAGGTAGAAAACCTTTGGAACCAAGCCAATTTTGGACAAGGGTTTCGGTGAGCTTAGTTTGTTCATCAAATTTTGACCACCATTTGACTTTAAAGGTTCTTTGGATAAGTAGTTGTTTTTCTTGGGTATGATACCGGAAGTTCCACATCCATACCCATGGGAGGAAGAAATTTGTACAGAAACAGAGAAATGGAGAAAATCTTTTCTCTGAGTCAGATGGGGTATAATGGGCTTTAAAAAGGTTTAGACAATGGGTGGCATTCGGAGTCAAGATTTGTGGTGTTGAACCAAAATAATTCCACCATTGTTGGAACCAGTTTGGAAGGCTTTGGACGGTTATTTTAGAATTAAAGAAAAATAACCATGAATGGGACTTTTTAGGGTTTTGTATAAAAAATGTATTAAACCAAGCCTGCTGGTAATCCCAATAGGTATATACCAAACAGTGTGGTAAACGCATTTGAAAATTTGGAGGGAAAGCTTTATATTTATGGAGTTGGTCATCCCACTGATTTGGACTTAAAACTTTCAAAATTGTGGCCGTGGAGTAGGCCGGCTCAGAATGGGTTTCACTGAGAAAGAAGTGTTTAAACTTTACTGACTCAGTGGCTTCAAGAATGGCTTGATAATAAGACTGGGGTTTTGTTAAATCCCATGGTTTGAAAAACCAGCCTTGTGGAAAAAACTTTGAAATTGCTTGAAATGGATCAGAATGGTAAAACCCATGTTCCATAGTTAAAACATTTTGAAAATGGGATTTATCAAACCAATCGGAAGTTTTCTTTGAAGGCGTTGGTTGTGAAAGAACAATCTGAGAAGATGAGCTTTCACCAGAAATGACAACATTTTGGCTTTGGGAAGATAGTTTTGTAGTTTCTTTAGAAATGGGTTTTTCTTCCTCAGGGATCTGAGAAAGGGCTTTAGATTTTGAAATACCTTGTAAGGCAAGCATAAGCTCAGGGGACTTTGTAATGGATTCCATCCATTCTTTGACTTGTTGGTCAGAGGAGATGGATTTGGAAAGGGCTTTTTGTTCTTCCTCTTCGACCATTTCAATCCAAGATTTGATTGGCATGGCTGAGGATAGTAATTTTTCTTTAGGAGGAGTTGATTGGGATTCTTTGGAGGGCTTTTGGGAATCAGAGTCTTTGGCTATGCCTTTTCCTTTGTCTCGACGCTTTGCCGGCATTATCTGTTTTGAAGAAATTCTCGAGTTAGAAAATCAGGAACAGAATTTGTATCGCCTTTAATAAACTCAATATCAAAATCAAAAACACTTAAAATAGCTTGCCAACGTGCAAAAATTTGTTTTGATGCAATGTTCTGGACATCTTTTTCTAAAACATGTTTTGCAGCTTTGCAATCAATTCTAAGTAAAAATTTTTGATTTAATAAATCACTTTGGAATTTTGATATGCACAAAACAATGGAAAGAATTTATTTTTTAATAGTAGAATAGTTCTTTTGGCAATCGTTCCAATGTGCAGAAACATATTGAATAATTTGTTCTTTATCATTTTCTTTTTGCTTTAAAATACCTCCATAACCTAAATCAGATGCATCAGTTTCAACTACTTTAGGTAATGCAGGATTTGCAAGATATAAACATGGGATGCTTTTAACAGAGTTCTTTATTAATCTAACAGTTTTTGTATGCTCATCAGTCCATGCAGCAGGTTTCTTTCTTAGTCTATCATGCAAAGGTTTAGATAACCTACTGATGTTTGAGCAAAAATCAAGAACATAATTCAAACTGCCTAAAAATCTTTGTAATTGGGTTTTATCCAAAATTTTATCGGGAAATTTATCCGCAAAAGCGAGTGATCGCTCAATAGGAGTAATGGTTCCTTTTGAAATATGATGACCTAGGAACCGGATTTTTGTTTGAAATAAGGAGACTTTGGAATTTGAAATTGCTAATCCAGCCTTTCTGGTGGCAAAATAAAAGGTCTTTAAATGTTTGAAATGTTGATCAATCGAATTTGAAAATATCAACACATCATCAATATAAACAATACAAAAATCGGAATAAGGATTATAAATGTCATTCATAATTCTTTGAAATTCAGATGGTGCATTTTTCAAACCAAACGGCATAACAGTCCACTCATACTGTTCAAATGGAACAGTAAAAGCATTTTTATAACGGTCTTTGGGATGGATTTGAATTTGCCAAAATCCTGATTTCATGTCAAATTTTGAAAATATGAAAGCAGAATTCAATTTTTGAAGCAAATCCTTTTTATTAGGTATTGGGTACCTAATCCATTTTAAAGCTTTATTTAAAGGTTTGTAATTAATGACAAGTCTTGGTGTGCCTCTCTCAATTTCAGAATTTTTATTAACATAAAAAGCGGCACATGACCAAGGTGACCTAGATTTTACAATAAGTCCTTTATTAATAAGATCATTAATTTCTTCTTTACAATGTCTCTCTAAATCCATATTCATTTGAATAGGTCGGGCTTTAGTAGGTATTTGTTTTTCATCAAAAGAATTTTCATAAGGCAAATCTACCATATGTTGTTTTCTATTCCAAAAAGCAGAGGGTAAATCAGCACAAATTTCTTTTTCAATGAGAGTTTTGAAATCAGAAATTTTTCTTTTAATGAAATCTCTTTGTAAATCATTTTCAATTCTTTGTAAACTCAAATCTTTTTGTAGAAAAGTTAAATCATTTTGTTTCGAATTAATAAGATTATTAATCCGGTGTTTACAAATAGAACAGGCTTTAACAATATTCAAATTTCTTGTTTTTGGTTTTTCAATAAAAGGAAAAATAACCTTTTTACTTTTTACTTTGAAAGAAATGCTATCATAATTAACAGTATAAGGGGTTATCAGATTTATAAAAGGAGTTCCCAAAATTACGGCATGATGAATATCATTTGTAAGAATAAAAGAAGTTTTAAATTCAAAACCATTGTTATGAATAAAAGCTTCTACTTTGGAATCAACTTTCAATTTTGAATTATTGGCGGCAGAAAGCCTTTCTTTTGTCTTTTCATGAAATCGTTTCGGAACAATGTCTTGCCTTATGCAATTTAAATCTGCACCAGTGTCAAAAAGAGCAATGACATCGATTGCGAAATCATTTGAAAAAATCAAAGTGGCTTTGATTAAATACTTTCGAGTGGTAATTTGCTTTAAAACAAAAAGAAAATCATTTGAAACAGACTCAATATTATCTACATTTTGCTCAATATGATTTTCACTATGAGTAGACTCGTTATCTGAATCATCCTGTAAATACTTTTGTAGAAGAAGTTGGATGGTTTCAGAATCACTTTTTTGTTTTTCTTTTAAATCCTTGATTTCGGACTTAATATCCTTAATCTCCTTTTGGAGGTTTTGGATATTAGGAACCGATTTTTTTGTCTTCTTTTTATCTAAAATCTCGGTAAGATCATAAGAATTCTTTTTTACAATCGGGACTTTGGAAGTCTCAGCTTTATTAAAATCCATTGTTTTCAAAAGTTTTTCAAGATATTCTTTTTGAAAATTTGGATCAGAAATATGCTTTACAAGTTCAAGAAAAGTTTCTTGGTCTTTAGTCAAAACATTAATTTTCTTTAAATAAGACTCTGATTCAGAATCACTACTGTTAGATACAGAGGTATCCGAATCAATTAACTCATCAATTTGTAAAGAATCACTATCCCCTGTCATAGAGGATTCAGAATTTGAAGAATCAATCAAAAGGGGGGCAATTTTGGAAAGGATGTCGTCATCAAGGCCAAGTTCATGAAGCTTCCTGTTCATTCTGCAATATTTTGCAGTATGGCCTTTTATACCACATCGATGACAAATGGCTTTTTTGAAATCAAAAGGAGTTTTTGGAGTGGTTGTTCTAAAGTGTTTAAAGTGTAAGAAAGTTTTAAAAACCATGAGATTTAATACATTACGTGTAGTAGCTGAAGGGTTCTGGCGCCTTAGACACCTTCAGCTGCTTCCTAAGACCTTTAATTCAAATCAACCAAATGCTATAAGGATGATTTAATGAAATCTTGACCAAGATTGATTACGAACCAAGATGATAATGATTTTAGAACAAAAAAGAGATCAAAATCATAAATGAACAAGAAATAAAAATCAAAGAACAGAGGAAGATAACGTGGTTCAACTAATTCTCATTAGCTTACATTCCACGGAGGAACAAAGCGACAAGCCTTTCATTGAATATTAACCCTTAATCACAGAGTCTCAATTCCCTTATATACTCCTCAGTGTAACTTCAGTTTGTTGCATCAGAATCAGCTGCATTCAGTAGCTTATAACAACCCAGATGCAATTTCCAGAATCTCACGTGTGAGGCAAGCATTATAACAGCTTCTAACAACCTGAATCCTATCTTCCTTCTTCACGTGCATCTCATGTGCTTCATTTAATTAGAAACGCCAATGCATGAAGTCGTTTGAATGAGTGTTTATTATACGCATTAAAATGCACATTACAAAAGTCGTTTTAAAGCCATTGAAATTGTTTCACCAGTTACACAACAAATCTCCACCTTGAAACAATTTATCCTTAATCACTTTTCTCCTCAAGATCATGCAAATTCAAAATCTGCACAACCCAGCTATGTCCAAGAGAGTCTTGAACTTAGTGAACCACCTTTGTTAGCATATCAACAAGATTGTTGTTGATTCGTACCTTCACTATTTTCACAACTCCCCTTGATGATACTGCATTTCTTATAAAATGTAGCTTAATCTTGAGCTATCACAATAAATGGGTTCTTGCTCAAATAGATGACACTTGAGCAATTATAGTGAATATCAACAACTTTATAAGATATACCCAATTCACTGATCAAACCTTTAAGCCATATGCCTTTTTAACAACTTCTGAGGCTGCTATGTACTCAGCCTTTGTTGTTGATAAGGCAACAACATGTTGCAGATAAGGCAACAACATGTTGCAGGCTTGCTTTCCAGCTTATTAGGCAATTATTCAGCATGAACATGTATCTAGTTAATGACCTCTCCTTATCTAAATCTCTAGCAAAGTCAAAGTCAACATACCCCCAAAAACTAGCACTATTGGCTCCTTTTGTCCTTCCATACATCAGCCTATAATCCAAGGTTCCATTTAGATATCTCATCACCTACTTAACTAATTTCCAATGTTCTTTTCCAGGTAATACCATATACTTGTTTACTAAGCTTAAAGCATGTGAAATTTCTAGTCTTGTGAGGACCATTGCATACATCATTCACCCTACAACATTTGCATAAGGTATTTTTTACATCTCATACTTTTCTTTACTTTTCTTTGGGCATTGCTGACTAGAAAGTTTAAAGTGGTGAGGCTAAGGGTGTCAACACAAGTTTACAGCAGTTCATCCTAAAGGTGTCAAGTACTTTTTCCAAGTACTTTTTCTGAGATAGAAACATAGTTCCTTTTCTTCTATCTCTTCTGATTTCCATGTCTAAAATCTTTTTGGCATGACCTAAATCCTTCATATCAAACTCAGAGTTCAGCATCTGTTTTAAGGTTGTTCCCTAACTTTACAAACAATCAACATATCATTTACATATAGTAACAGGTCTATGTGATGATCTGAATTTCCTTACTTGTAATATACACAACAGTCAAAATTGCATCTTATGAATCCATGTGAGACCATGAACTCATCAAACCTAAGGTACCATTACCTTGGGGATTGTTTTAAGCCATATAGTGACTTCTTCAACAAGCAGTTATAATCAGGGTTTTCAAAGCTTACATATCCCTCAGGTTGAGTCATCAAAATCTCCTCTTGTAATATGTCGAATAAAAAAATCATTTGACATCGTGTTGATCAAGCTCCTTGTCAAATACTGCAGTTAAAGCTAATAACACCCTTATTGAAGCATGTCTAACCACTAGTGAGAAAACTTCTTTAAAATCAACTTATTCTCTCTGTGTATACCCTTTTGCTACTATCCTATCTTTAAATCTCCTAGGCTCATCAGCTGCCAAGCCCTCTTGCATCTTGAAAATCCACTTACACCCAACTACCATTTTTCCTTTAGGTTTCTTTACCAAGTCCCAAGTGTTGTTCTTAAGTAGTGACTCTATTTTTTCATCCATAGCCTTCTGCCCCTTTGATTTATATGAGCTTTGTATAGCCTCTTTGTAACTCTTTAGCTCACCTTCATCAATCTCATATGATGTAGCCAATGCATAAATAATGAGATCAGCATAACCATATCTTAGGGGAGATCTTATATGTCTTTTCTCTCTATCTCTAGTTAGATGATAATCCTTGAGTTGAGTTTATATGTGCTATTAAGATTATGCTTCAAAAGTCCCACCATTTTCATTTTCACCCTCATCTGAATCTGCAACTTCTTGAGAGGTCTTTTAATTTGAATGCTCTACCTCAAACAGTACACTTTCAGGTGGTTTTGTTTGAGGCTCAACATCTTTAAAAGGTAGCGTTTTGACAAGCACAAATCCTTCATTAAAGATCACATCCCCGCTGATGATGCACTTAGGTGGAGTTAAGTTTGTGCACTATAGCTTGTAACTCTTTACACCATTTGGATAACCTATAAATTGCCCCTTCAAAGCTCTTAGAAATAATTTACCTTGCTTAACTTTTGCATAAGCATGGCATCCAAAGACTTTAAGGTTATTATAGTTGCCAGGTTTTCCAGACCACAATTCAAATGGTGTTTTGAAATCAATTGCAACAGATAGGCTAAGATTCACTAACAGATAGGTTGTGAGCAAGGTGTTTGCTTATAACCCCTTAGGAAGTTGTTATTGAATCATCATGCATTTGACTTTATCCATTAAAGTCTTGTTCAACCTCTCAACTAATCCATTTTATTATGGGCTTAACCTTATTGAACTATGTCTTGCAATCTCTTCATTTGCATAGAATCTGTCAAATTTTTTATTGCAATATTCAAGGCCATTATTTGTCTTTAGCTTTTTAACCCTCTTTCCAGTTTGGTTTTCTACCAGAGCTTTCCACTCTTTAAATTTCCTAAACATCTAATCTTTACTTTTCAACACATAGACCCAAACGCTCCTTAAGTAATCATCTATTATAGCCCTAAAATACATATTCCCACCCAAAGATGGTACCTGAGATGGCCACCATAGATATGAATATACATATTGTAAGATATCAGTGGTTTTATATATAGATTTCTTGAAGTTGTTCTTAGTTGATTTTCCTAGGATACAATCTTCACAAAAAACTAACTCCTCAATCTTATCACTACCCAAAACACCATGCTTTTCTAACTCCTTCAGACCCTTGACACTCCTATGTCCAAGCCTTAAATGCCATAACTTTGTAATGTCCTTCTTGGTAGTTTCAATGACATTAGAGGCACCTATTACAGCCTCCCCATCTAAGATATATACCTCATTCTTTATAGTCCTTTTGATAACTAGTGCTCCATTGAGAATCTTCAGCTCACCTGATTCAAGCTTAATTTTATAGCCCATTGATCCATCATTCCATAAGAAATCAAATTTCTTTTGAGGTCTGGAACATGCCTAACCTGTTTAACTTCTCTAATGGACCCATCATGCAGCTTAAAATAGATTTTACCCATCCCAATGATTTTATACACTGAATTATTTCTCATCATCACTCTTCCTCTATCAAATTCATGATAACTAGAAAAATAACTTTTGTATAGACTCACATGAAAAGTACAATCAGAGTTAAGAATTGACTTACCCTTTTGTATGTCCTCGGTGGCAACACACACACACACACACACACCTGTTGACTTATAATATTCTTCTTCTTCAACAGTAGATGCATTTCCATTTTGTTTCATTCTCTTGTTCTTTCTTTCAACGCAATCCTTCTTGAAATGTCCTTCCTTATGGCATTTAAAGCATTTTAAGTTCTTTGGCTTGGTTATAGTTTTGGACTGCTTCTTTTTCTTTACCTCATTATTGTCAATCCTCATTTTTTATTGTTAACCATTTTCCACTTTCCATACTCCTTGATTTTTCTTGTAACCCTCTTGTATTCAGGGTTGCCTTAACCTCATCTAATGATAAGGTTTGTCTTCCATACATAAGGGCATCCACAAAATTAGAATATGATGGTGGAAGAGAGCTTACCAAGCAAGGCTTTACTTTCATCACTGAGACCTTCGTCAATGGTCTCCAAAGTGCCACAAATTTTATTAAATTCATCAATATGATTATGAAGAGAGGATCCCTCAACCATCTTTAGAGTAAACATTATTTTCTTGATATGAAGTCTGTTGGCAAAAGACTTGGTCATGTACATTGTTTCAAGTTTTGCCCACAAATCAACCACCATTTTTTTCTTGGCAACCACTCTAATAACAGAGTCTCTAAGACTCAAAATTATTATGCTTTTTTCCTTTTTATCAATATCAACAACCTATTGTCCTGTCAGTGATGATGATGTTTCCTTTCCCTCTTTCTTGGTGACTGGTTTTAAAGCATCTCCCAATCTTTGAGTTATCAATAAAGCCTCAATCTTGACTTTTCATATATTGAAATCATTCTTGCTTGTAAATTTCTCCAAATCATCCTTTAGTGCTAGCTATACTTAAATATAATTAAAGAACCCTGCTCTGATACCAATTGTAACAGCTGAAGGGCTCTAGTGCCTTGACTCCTTCAACTGTTGCCGAAGACCTTTAATTCAAATCAACCAGATGCTATAAAGATGATTTGATGAAATCTTGACCAAGATTAATTATGAACCAAGATGATAATGATTTAAGAACAAAGAAGAGATCAGAATTTTAAATAAACAAGAAACTAAGAATTAAAGAAGAGAGGAAGATAATGTGCTTCAACTAATTCTCATTAGCTTACATCCACGGAGGAACAAAGCGACATGCCTTTCATTAATTGATCATCAAAGTACAGAGACTTTTCAAAGTACATTTCATTGGATATTAACCTTTAATCACAAAGTCTCAATTCCCTTATATACTCCTCAATGTAACTTCAGTTTGTTGCACCAAAATCAATTGCATTCAGTAGCTTGTAACAACCAAGATGTAATTTCTAGAAACCACATGTGAGGCACGCTGTTGTGTAAAATTTATTGAACTGACAAGTGCACGAATTTATTGTAGAATAGATCAATGTTGACGAGTGTCGATCCCACGAGGAGGTGAATTTTAATTGCGTGTAAAATTAATTTTCTAAGTAGGTGGTTGGATTTATAGTGAAAGTGATTTAGATTATTCTAAAATTTAAATTAAAATGTGGGAGAATCAATTAAAGTGAAAACTATTAAAATGAAAAGGTTGGGTCTCTAAATCCGCACTCAACATGCACCATGGGCTTAATATTCCTTATTAGTGCCAATTAAATCATGAAGGGGGTTTTCGCTCCTCATGAACCACACTCTAATCAATATAGTGCTAAGAGCTTATCGTGTCAAATAGTAATAACTTTGCACTAGGGAGATGGTTATCCAGTGCAATATCTAGGCAAAATTATTATTATCTGTCGAAAAAAAGTCAAAACATATACATAAATCATAAAGGAAGAGAAAATAAATTTACCAAATTAAGCCCACGGAATATCTTGAAACTTTACCTTCAACGCAAGTTTGAAAGAAAATTAGCTACTCATAATTGAATTAGGGGTAAAATGAGAATTTATTAAAATATATAGAAAAAACAAGATGGAGAAATAATTACAAAAAATGAAGCTAAAAAATGAATTCAGGGGTATCAAATTAGGGGGAGCTCCCTATTTATAGATACAATGAGTAAATCATGTCCATCAAATTAAAACAATTGGAACGCTCAGAATTGCGCCACGTGGCAAGTTCTGATTGGATAAAACACATCATCAGGGCTGTCATTCCGTGTATATGTATGTACCGTACACATGTTTTTTAGTACACTAACATATTGCCACGTCAGCGGTCAACTCCACATAAGGGTAATTTTTAAAAACCTTCCCTGAGGTTTGGGCTTGTTGCAAGTAGATGACGAGAATTTATTTATTTGTAAAAAACTCCCTACCGTCAGTTAATTTTAACATTGACCGTTAGTTGACTATGCAAAGACAATATTACCCTTAACAATACTTTGTAGACGGAAATAACTAAAAAAAAAACTAAAATTGTTGGCTATTTTACCCTCTTTAAATTATTGATATTTTCTTAAAGTTCCTACAAGAACGATAAAATTAAAAATTTGAAAAATTCTCTTTAAATTATTGATATTTCCTTAAAGTTCCTACAAGAAAGATAAAATTAAAAACTTGAAAATGAAATAGTCATAATCTTTACCTATGATATTGTAAATCTTTGGAATTGACAAGGATAAAATTGTCAAAAAATAGGGTTTGTGCTTTTCGCACCAATAATTTTAGTTTTTTTTTAGTTATATCAGTCTACAAACTGTTGTTAAGGGCAATATTATCTTTGCACAGTCAACTAACGGTCAATGTTAAAATTAACTAACGGTAGGAGGTTTTTTACAAATAAACAGATTCTCGCCATATACTTGCAACAAGCCCCCAAACCTCAGGGGTGGTTTTTAAAAATTACCCCTCCACATAATCATTTTAGTTCAATAGGATGGTGACACATCATCGGTCAAGCCATGTCATCAGTCAACGCCACATAAGCAATCAATGCCACATCATTTGTCCAATCGAATACTGTCACATCATCGATTAATGTCATGTCATCGTACCGTATATGTGAACAGTATTATGAACAATATCGTACATGTGAACAATGTCGTTTATTCTTTTATACTCTTCCTAAGATTTTCGATTGTCCTGAGTTCAGAATTACTGTCTGTTTTGCCATCTGATCTCTCGTTCATTTTGAAATGACCATGATACCCCTAAAATATATAAAATACTTAATTATAATAAAACACACATAATTAAATCATAAGGGACTTAGATACATAAAAGTAGGAATGTTAGTAAGATTTGGAGTGTAAAATAACGATTTTCTCCTTTATAAATATACATTTTCTAGTACTCAACACGCATTATAACGGCTTCTAACAACATGAATCATATATTCCTTCTTCACGTGCATCCTAGCTTCTTTTATAAATATACAATTTCTAATACTCAATACACGCATTATAACGACTTCTAACAACCTGAATCCTAGCTTCCTTCTTCACATGCATCTCATGTGCTTCATTTAATTAGAATCGGCAACGCATGACTTCGTTTCAATAAGTGTTGATTATACACATCAAAACACACATTACAGAAGTCGTTTTGAAGCCATTGAAATTGTTTCACCAATTACACAAGATTATGAAATACACACACACACAGACAAAAACACACATATGGATACATATATATATACATACATCGATCAAAGAATGTGTAAAGAAACCATTAATAAATCAAAGTTGTGCCTCAATACCAAAATGGCTAGATCATTACCTACAACAGTGAATACAGTGACAAGATGCTTAAGATTGGTAGTGAAGATGAACGGTGAAGATCGTGTGGTATAGACGATTGGCGTCGATGAACGGAGACAAAACCGACCCAAACATAGATGAAACCGACAACCAACTACTGCTAGATGGTTGACAGACTAACAATGATGAGGACGGTGATTGATTTTGGTAGCGACGATCAGGTTTGGCTGTGATGGCATTTAGTTGGATGGAGCTTCAATGCGTTAGGCTTAGGGATTTTTTTTGTATGTATACTTTTCATTTTTAAAGAGGGCATTTTAGGAATATTAAAAAGTTAATGAAGTAGAATTAGAACTCTCCAGAGTGGCAAACTGATTCCCAATCCCTGGGGAATTAGTCTCACATTATTCATTTCTAAATTTGGTTCTCACCCTTATTTGGTGAAGTAAGCAGAAGTAAACAATCATTAATGAGTTCATATTTATAGGGGCAGGTTTAGTTTTTAACCACTAGATTAGATTGAAATGAAGGGTTAAGATTAGTAAA
Source organism: Citrus trifoliata (assembly GCA_018350135.1). Classification (NCBI taxonomy): domain Eukaryota; kingdom Viridiplantae; phylum Streptophyta; class Magnoliopsida; order Sapindales; family Rutaceae; genus Citrus; species Citrus trifoliata. The sequence goes on from VKKW01000080.1 coordinate 125,737, forward strand.
AATTCTAGAATATATATTAGAAGTATCATGTCAGTCATACAACAAGTAAATGATATTATAATATGTGTACATGTATATTAAGATGCAAATTGTGATAATATTAAATTCAATTACATATATTATACTAGTTGTATTAGCTCTAATGCATTCTAAAATTTTTCTAAGATTAAATGATATGAGTTGTTAATTTCATTAATAATTTTCTCTCTTCTCTCTTTAATGTTTAATTTGCTTTCTTCTTTTATCTAAGATTCCTTTTTCTCTGTCCTATAATAAATCAGTAAATGAAATACTTAAAAGCATCAAAACTAATTTACTTACGTAATTAGAAATTGGTGTTTTTATTTGAAAAATTTTAGTTGATTAGTTTTCTCTCCTTTTTAGTTTCTGTACTTTTTTCAAAAGTATCATTTGAAAGAGATTATGATATTGGAGATTCAACAAAACTCAAAGTATTGGCTTCTCTTCTTGTTCCTGAGGCATATGAAGTTTTGAAAAGAGAAATTTTCGGTTGCTTTTTAATGCAAGGCTTTTATCCTGTAGAAGTATTGCATGTACCGTCTGATCTTTGCTATGCTATATTACACCAGAAGCTAATGCCAATGCTAATGGTTTCTTGCCGTCAATGGAAATCCATTTCAAAGGTGCTGACCTTTTTCCTGGATAATATTTCCGTGATGGGGTTTGTTGCTTCTCATATGTTCTGTTTGATTTTCTTGCCTACGCAACCATCAGGACCGATTCTTCTGGGGGCATTTCAGTAAGAAAATCAAAGCATCGAAGCCAATTCATTCTGTTTTTTAGTCATTCATGTTTTCATTGAAGCCAAAAGTTGTTTCTTTCTTGTGGATTATGCTACGAGGTACCATGGCTCAGTAGTGATCCTATCAATTTTGTGACATTCAATCTGTTGCTTTACATATTTATTTTATTTTAAGAATTTGAGAGAAAAATGGTCCAAAATGTGATATAATATAGCTGTTAAAATATGAAAACTTGTTGCATGATTGCGTCGTTCATGTGATCATGCGATGTGTCGTGTATGTCAACCGTTCTTATTGGATCTGATCATCTGAAAGATGTTCTTAAAAACAGGTACTTGGTAGGTATTTACGTAGCTAGAACCGAAAAAGGCAAAAGGCAATTTCAAAGAAAAGGAGAAAGGGAAAATTGCAAATTAAAATTCAAGAGTGATGACCATAAGATTCATTACATTTCTTTTATGTTACATATGACACGAATACAGAAAACGGGATCTACTAGGATACAACCACCTAAAGCCCTATCATCAACTAAAATACACCACGGATGTTCTTGAATTCTCTAAGAAGATTAATACAAAATTGTGACAAATCATATGCATTGTAACTATAAAACTCGTCCAGTAGGAAAAAAAAAAAAAGAGAATAGAATAGGCGTTGGCTACTAGAGCCTGATGCAGCCGACTACTTTTGCCAGCAACAAACCACTCTCGCTGACCAACCAGCCACAAAACTCGTGGTCAATCTTCTCCATTACATCATTTTTCCAGCATTTGCAAATAACCTGTCTCCTCGTGAATTGATGAATTACTTCTTCCGTTGTTTACGGACTTTCACCATTCTTCTCTGGGACTTGTCACCACCACTAGTGCCCAATGAGAAGCTCCCTCCAGCATTGAAGTCTAAACTACCTGAAGGTTGGAACGGAGAAGTGTTTTGGGGAGTCGGATTCTGTTGGCTTCCAAATTGAAAAGTATTTGCTCCTGTTGAAGGGGTTGAACCGAATACAAAACTAGATGAAGGAGGTATGGGTTGCTGACCAAAAGCTGGAACGGCGGGTGTAGCTGGAAAGGCAGGCGTGGATGTAGTAACTGTATCCTCAGCCATGGTATCCTCCATGCTCATCTGATCATTATTGTTTGAGGGAGCAGAACTGAATGGGAACACAGTATTTGAATTACCAAAGGCAGGCTGTGATGAGGTGGCTGTTGCAGCTGAGGTAAATGGGAACATGGAACTTGATGACGCATTGGTGGATGACCCGAACACTGGAGCACTGCTACTAGTGGTAGAAGATGCAGATGCTCCAAATGAAAATACAGTTGAGGGAGACGTAGAGTTGAACGCGGAGACAAATACTGGTGTCTTAGGGCTTTGCCAACTGGAACCAAAAACATTGGTCGTAGTACCACTGCTTGAGCTAATTGAATTGGCTTCTGAAGATGAAGCAGAAGAACTTAATCCAAATGACGGAACTGAACCAAATGGTGCTGCCACAGAAGTTGAAGAACCAAATATAGAACTGCTAGAGGAAAAGGAAGGACTTGTAGCCAAACCAAATGATGAAGACGATGCAATTGAACCAAATTGAGTAGGTATGCTCTGAGTTGTAGCCGCAACACTAGTCGCATTGACAGATGCCTGAGCATTACAAGCACCAAAAGGACTAGAAGCTAAACCCTGGCTGGTAGCAGCTGAAGTAGGGGCCCCAGCACCGAAACCAAAAATGCTACTTCCTGTGTTTGCAACCGTAGAACATGTACCACCAAAACTACTAACACTTGTGCTCATAATTGGTGGAGATGCGCCAGCAAAAATGCTACTTCCGGTGCTTGTAGTTGCTGATGATGTACCACCAAAAGTGCTACTTACAGTGGTTGAAAAGGTTGTCAATGTACCACCAAAGATGCTGGTTCCAGCACCTGTAGTTGCTAATGACGTGGCAGTGGAAGTACTGCTACCTGTGCCAGCAAATGCAGATGAACTGCCAAAGAGCAAGCTGGTAGAATTACCAGAGCTTGTGTCATTTTTCTTGCCTTCTGTTGATTCTATGCCAGAAGTAGCTGCCATAGGTGAGATTGAGGTTGATGGAAATGGAGATGATCCAAACAGGAAAACAGGAGCAGCAGCAATAGATGCTGTAGCTGAGGAAGTGGTTATGGAAGAGGCACCATTGTTGGTGGTTGGAAAAGATACAGTGGAGCTACTACACAAGTTCTGATTGAAACCAGAACTGGAAAACAAAGTTTGTGTTGGAGAAGAGGTTAAAGATGGGCATGAAGCAAGTGATCCATTGTTTAAAGTTGAACTATTAGAAGGTGCCCCAAAGGAGAAAATGCTAGAAGTTGATGGTGATACTGATGCAGCCAAAGGAATTTCAGATGTCCTAACTCCATTATCAGGTGTATCTGATTCAGGCACTTTTGTTACAGAATCAGCGGCAGCAACAGCAGCAGAAGCAAGGCTGCACATTAAGCAAAAAAGATAATAGGTTTAAATAAAAGTTCTTAAAATTTTTGGACAACAGCATTGATATAAAAATTGCCCACCTAAATAACAGTGATTACATACACAAAAAGTCCAAACTGTTCTCGTGAGGGGAGGCAGTGAGAGAACAATAAATACAGTTTTTAAAGAAAAGAAGACAGTTCGATATGTCAAAAATAATAATGGTGGTATGATGTCAGAACCTAAATTAAAGCCAATACTATCTATGTAAGCTGAACAGAGTTGTATCATGAGTAGAATACACAGGCCCCCAGCAGGTGCATTAACAATAAGTCAAAATTCTCACATCATCTATCACATTATTAATCAAATCTCAAGATGCATCGATAAAATATTTAGGCAGTCATAACTGTGATATTTTATGTCTACTCGCAGAGAAGGTTCAAACAAAAACTTATCATGTTTTAAAGATCAATGATATCAGTAATTTACATATATTATTAACTTCAGGTCTAGAACTTAAATTAGCATGCAGACATAATGATCAAAAACACCATCACCACAAAATCAACTTGCAGGTGGCAAGCACACGAGAAGAATGTTTAATTCATCTTAATGTTTCAGCCTATCATTATCTAGAAAATATTGGCTAAAGAGATGCAATTGCAACATTGTCAAAATTTAAAATCTCTCGTAAGCATTTGAGCATTTGACTGCTGTGGAAAATTATATTTTGAAAATACAATATTAAAGTAATATCTTGATTAATAAATTATATTTTCTGATCCTGAAAGGAACAAAATCAATGAACGAAAAGTGAGATCATAATCATCAATGAAAATTGCCACAACATAATAAATAATTAAAAAGAAATGAATAAACACGATCTAAAACTATGACTTCCTAAGCAATAAGATGTACACTGACCTGGTTGTGCTTTCTGGCTTTGAATTCAATGGGGCACCAAATTTTAAGGTTGGAGGATCACTAATTACAGACAACGAGGAGCCACTAGTAAACTGGGGAACCTTGTCAACATTTGTCACACCAGTGCTGAATGTGGGAGAAACAGCATTTGATTCCTTGGGTGAAGCAAATTTCTCCCCGAAGCTAAATATAGGAGAACTGCTGGATTTGTTAGCAGCCTTATCAGAGGTCAAGGTTGACAGAGTGGCTATCTCAGCTGGCTGTGCAGTCATACTGGGAGAAGGCATGGTTGAAAAGGCAAACACAGGGCCCTTTCCAGCAGCAACAGCTTCATCATTATTTTCCCTAATGTCAGACTGAGCTGGAGATTTATCTACTGTGATGGACTCAGAAACAGTGGTCTTATTATCCAAAGAGGCAGTCAGCTTGTCTCTTCCATTCCCATCAGCCGAGGGCATTGAAGGAGGCCCATTAGAATCATCATCATCCAGCTCCAGATAATCCTACAGGGCAGTAACAAATCACTTTGACTAGAATAAAAGTTTTGATCTAATGATACAGGAAATATGCCTTTTCCTTATGGATCCCAGTTGCCCAGTCTTCTGCAATCCCTGATCCACAAGGATAACACTAGATTGACCATCTAAATCCTCAGTTCCCTCTAGAGAAATTCACAACAATATAGCAAATGTCAATTGATGGCTCACTTAAATGACCAAAAAGTTTCTTCCTCCCTTTTTTTCCCTCAATTTTTGTATGCTTTTATTAATTTTCTTGTGGAGGTGGAGTTGTGAGGCTATGATCCATCAAATTGGATAATTAAGGCATTGTTGATATTGTTGATTCATCCATATTCAGTAATCTCAGGATGGTCTAAAAATTAATTTTGGTTTAGTACAAAAAGAAATTCTGATCTAGAGAGTGAAAACACAACTTAAAAGATAAAATTGGATAGGAACAGGTAACTTCAGATCTTATAAACAGTCAAATGACAAAAGAAAAAGACCCAACAGTGACATCAAATAGTTAACAGCATAAACAAAAGATGAGATGGAACCTGAAACAAACATACCTCATGTGCACTCATCTGGAAAGCACTCTTCTTTTGAGGATGGGGATGGGCAGTGGGGTTTGTAATGGCAAAATCTATCGTTTTAGTACTACACAAATTATTCTTAATGCTTCCAGCAGCATCTACACCATCAGGAGCAGGAATCAACTTGGGAGAAGAGGTCTTTGTAGGACCATTTTCATGGACCTTGTCCCGCTTTTGGGATGAAGAACCTCTAACTTCAGGTAATGGATCGTCAAGTGAACCATGTGACCTATTCTCATCTTGAACATTCTCCACAAAAATCGAGGAATCAACATTCTCCAGGCTTTTAAGAGCTGGTCCACGTAGCATAGATGATGACAACTTTGCAGGTGATTTCTCCCTTGATGAGACCAGCTTATCAAGCTGCAGCAATATTTTTGAAGCCATCTCACTGGACTTGGAGGGAATGGGGGTAGAACTTGTACTAGGAATACTGTTATCCCCATTTTCTGTTAACATTTTTGTGAGACCATGATTTGTTTCACGTGATAAAGCTGGATTCTGCAAAGAGGACGAAGCATGTTGAAAAGCATCAGCAACACCACTTCCCCGCACAGAGAGAGGACTTCCAAAAGCTGGCGAGTTCAAGGTTCTTGAAGATAGAAGGTTAGGTTTCTGGCGAATTCTACGTATAGGACCAGCAGAGCCTATATCAGTGTCCAGGACTGAACTTCTGCGCTTTAGAGACTGCAAAATAAAGAAGCAAACATTCAGAGATATCAACTTGAAAGGGACTCCAAATAAGGTTAAAGCAAAAAATTTATACCCCTTGTTTAGAACCAGTCAGTCTGTTTTTCTCCAAGGTGCTTTGAGATGATGATGGGCCCGCAACAGAATCAGTTGTGAGGCCAGAACCCTGTAACATGGAAGCAGAAAAATAAAAAAACTTGCAAAATAGTAGACATCAAAACTATAAATCAGATATGAATTTCAGCCGCAGATAGACCTTGGAGGTAGTAGCTGAATGAACTCTGGAATATGGCGCTCGAGCCATATTGTATATTGCAGATCTGCCTCGAGATCTTGGAGTCATAAAACCATTTTCAGGAACCGCACCACAGCCAGAAGATCTTGGAACAAGTGACATAACAGGTGATGCAGAAGGAAATATTTGGTTGCTCAACACAGTTGACTCTTCTCTGAATGCCTGGCCGCGCACACCTAGCATTGACGGGGACACTTTCGAAGGCCTACTGCCCATGTAAGCTTTTGCAAGATCTGCAGGTGAGGCAATATCCTCATCATGGACCTACAGCCATTACAGCCACAAAAATGTGAAAACAGGATTATCCAAACCACCATTGCCTCTTGATTAAACACGATATTTTTAGTTTCTAACTATTTTCCTGAAAGGAGATCAACAACACTACCAAATAGAACTTGTAACTAAGAAAACCATGAGAGATATAAGGTAGTGGCAAGCTTTCCTACAGTTGAACTCACAACAGGTGTTGAAATAACTTGATTTCCAATCCCGTTCTCCTTGACTGGAGTATCCAACGGTGCCTCCTTTCTGTTATGAAGTACCATGGAGTTTGAAGGGATCGCTTCATGGCTTTTCTGCTCATATCTGACAGGAATCTGCTCATATCTGACAGGAATTTCAGCAGTTCTAGACTGCAAAAGTGCAGTTAATCGATCAATCTCTGACCTGTAAACCAACCAAAATTCATTTTATATTGGCATCAACAAAAAGTTCCGCATAAAAGTTCATGGTGGCTGTATATTGCCTCAGCAAAAAATAATACAATAGAGGTGCACAAATTGGGGTAAGCTTTCAAATCAATTAACATGTCAGAACTTAATAAATAAACTTTATGAAAGATTTAATCTTTATGGGCAAAGAAGCCGGTGTAATAAAAATAATTACCCAAAAAAAAAAACTCCATTATGAGCATGACCACATAATTTAATAAAGAGCCTTCCATTTGAAGTCAATTTAAACTTGTTACTGGAGTGACTTGCCTCGAAAATGTCTTTTGCTTCAGAATTTGCTCCACCTCACTAAGCCCACCATTATCAGAACTATTATTAAGATCATCACGACTACCAATGGCCCCTTGAACACCTGCATGAACCTTTTGTGGCATATTTTTGCATGCAACAAAACAAAAGAAATATCAAACAGATTTCATTGTGCAGGGTTAATATTCTAACACTGTAGAACACACTCTAAACAATATCCTGCATATCATTGCAAAAAGAAAAGGAAAAGACAAAAAAGGATAAACAAGATCATTGACAACTGATTGCCTAGAAGATTTAAAAAAAAAAAAAGAATTTTCCATCACAAAAATTATACCCATCTGTGCAGCAATAACCTACATTTCTATATCTCAGTGTTATAAATGCTGTAACAAATACTTCTAAGCTTAAAACTGCTCACTCAGTAGTTACTAAAGGTACTAGTAGACAACTCTACTCTGGAATACTACAAATCAGCAGATTGGAGATTGAAACAGACAACATCCAATATAATTGTAAAACATTAATCAACACCAGTCCTTCAATTAATCCGGTCATTCACAGAGAAAATTAAAAGTGATAAGCAAATGATTTTAGAAGCATAAGTAAATGACACATGGAAAGCAAACCATTATACAAGCTATATTCTAATTCAAAAGAACAAGGAAGGAAGTAGGCGCAAGAAATAGCAACGGACAGATGGAGTAAAGCAAGCTTACTGTGGCAACTTGTTCTTGGTCCATATTTGTTGCTTCACTGTTTGCCTCTGTTAATATAAAAAAATCATATGTGATTAGGATCCAATTAAATTGCTTCAAACATGATAAAAAAAATACACATAAACCTAAACGAACAAACCACAGGTTCATTAGCAAGCCAGAAGTTTCCACAATAGCATTTATATGAGCAGCTACCAGCACTACATTTAAAAAATTCCCACCACATCAGGAATGTAAATCTAATGCTTATTGGAAGGACATGACAAAACCTAAACTTGTAGTTTCCTAAAATTAAACAAAACAACAATTTTTGTACATCACATATTACAATCTAAATGGACTAAACGGGTAAGCTTAGAAATTTATTAAATGTAAATACAGGGCGGGAAAAAAACCTAACTTCTCGAATCAAACACTACAAACAAGCAATTCCCGCTAATTAAATTTCAGCAAACAACAAGAGAGAGAAGAACAGAATCCAATATCCCAAAAAATGAAAAAAGAGAACACTAACCTGGTTCCGGCGGCGCCGGCGGCGGAGGAGGAGTCAGCCGCTTACGGAAAACAGAAGCGAAGAGACGGTGAGCGCTAGAAACAATGAGTCGGTGCGCTGGATCAACCAACTTCGACAACCAGCCATTGTTGTTGTTATTGATATTAACATTGGCAGTGGGATTTCTCAGAGCCGTTGGAGGGCGATCGTACGGCGTCGCTTGAGTGGACCTCCGAAAGGGGCGCTTTTTGAACTTGCCTCCGGCTCCGTTAGCGCTCTCTTCTCGCGCCGTCGCCATCAGAGAGGAGAGAGAAAAACTAGGGTTTGAGATTTTATTTTTTGGGGTAAAAAGAAAGAGAGGATTGCTAATTAGGGTTTTTATTGCAAAGGGAGAGAAAATTTGATTTTGCTTTTAAAAAAAGAATAAGTATTTGAGGGGAAAAAATAATATTTGAGAAAGAGCGCGGATCGTCAGTGCGGGCAGCCTGCCTATAGTGGTCGGGTAACGTGTATGATGTTTCCTATAAATGATGATAAAATAACCGAGCGGTGAGATACTGGAGACTGACAGCAAATGTAAGGCTATTGACCGTGGTGGTGATCCAGGGAAAGTTGTGTGTTGTTTGTTGCCCGATTACCACAAATGTTGAAGACGGGCCCTGCAAGTCCACGTGTCCCGCGCATAGTGAGATTTCACAAGTATTAAAGATGGGCCATGCACGTCCACGTGTTTCAAAATTTTATTAAAAAAATTAATAATAATAGTGCACATCTTTAAATTTTTTATCTCAAAAAATTATTTCAAAAAATGTGTCATTTATTAATTAATTAGAAAATAGAATCGCACTTTACGCGGTTTTGAAAAAAGAATTTAGTATTATCATTTCTTTTATTTTACACTTGATAAAATAATAAAAAATATGAATTGATTTTTTTTTAAATGAGGCAGCCTTATAAAAAACAAAAAAAATTATTAGGCAGCAATATAAATAAAGAAGCAACGCAAGATAAAGAATAAAATGCGAGAATATATTATAGAGTAATTTTATTCATTCAAAATATGTGTGTACAAACAAAAAGATGAGATCTCCTTTTATAGTTACATAATCACTCTATGAAATTAATGAAAAATTATGGATCATAATTTCTTGTGAGATAGTGAGAGTTATAGGAAAGCTAAATGTTGTTAATGGGAGATAGTGAGGAGATTAAGAAATACATGTTATGAACATATACATTTATTTTAATAAATTCATAACACTTCCCTTAGATATTCATTACAAAGAATATGCATCATTAAAATCTTTACACAATTGTTATTGTGTAATAACAATCAAATTAATTATGAGAAGATGAAAAGGCAAATTTAAAAGAAAATTTATCTATTTATTAGATAATAAAGAATATACAAAGATGAAAAATGGCGATGCCACATCACCTCTTTAAGTCCCAACTTTATATATATACTAGGAAATAAAATCGTGCTTCGCGCGGCTTTAGAAAATAAATTTAGTATTATCAATTTTTCTTTCTTTACACTCGATAAAACTGATAAAAAATATAAATTAATTTTTTTTAAATGAGCCAGCGTTATAAAACTAATGTTATTTATGAAAGTTAACTATTTTTTTGTTAACTTTAAAAATATATATTAACGTGTATAGTCTAAGTGTACAGACTTTATACCTTTTGTAGTTGATAAGTTCCAAATTAAATTTTGTAATTGAGTATCCTTAGCGTTGAATTATAAAAGAAATAAGTAAAATACATGTAAAGATTTTTGTAATTTATTTCGCATCGTTTGTAGTTGCGTAGGTGAGCAGTTGTTTATATCAAGCTTGCAACTATGGCAAGTTCCAATGGGGATCAGCAACACCTAGTGCCAAAATGTTCTTTATCTGTATATAAACCATGTGTCCATGGATTAGAAAGAATGAAAGGAGAAACAATTGATGTAAAAAAGAATGCTTCTTCACGTACTATGTTCTTTGGCGATTAAATCCTCTATAACAGCTTGGAAAACTCAGCCAAACTACCATTTTGTTGTCTCGATAGTTCCTTTGATTTATCCATTTGTCTACTGAATAATTAAAACACATAATAAAAATCATTATTATAGGGTGAAGTAAGAGCTTGCAATGTATAAATTAAATTTTAAAATATAATCTAAAAATGTGATACCTTGATTTTGTGAGCTGATGTGTGAATATTTTGAAATACTTCTTTGTAGACAATGTTTTTTATGAAGGTTCGGTCTTCTACCTCTTGATCGGCATTTAGTATGGTCAATCCTTCTCTTGTGGTAACTCGAGACACGGCGACATATAATTGACCATGTGTGAATACTTGCTTAGGGAGATACAAGCCAACATGTTTAAGAGATTGTTCTTGGCTTTTGTTGATCGTCATGGCAAAACATGGTGCTAAAGGAAGTTGTCGTCTGTTAAGCTTGAATGGCCATCTTGATTCATTAGGAGACATAATAATTCTTGGAATTGTGACATTTTGTCCAATATTTGTTCCAGAAATGATGTCACCTCTAATGGACCATTTACCAAGACGAGTGACAATTAATCTTGTGTCGTTTCATAGGCCTTCTATTTGATTTAGATTTCTGAGAAGCATTACGAGAGCACCTTCCTTAAGTTGTATGTCATGATTAGGGATGCCATTGAATTTCAAACTATTTAAAAATTCAATTGGATATAGAACATCTTCATCATTTGTATTTGCGCTTGCTTTGCATATACTGTCTGAGCTAAAATAGGTTCTCCCTTGACCAGGTATTATATTCATAATCATCTCATTCAATTCATGCACCATTTCATTTTTTGGGGTTAATATTGCTCTTTCTTTTAAATATGCTGGATCACTGTAGTTATGCTGAATTGATGGGTAGATAGTGTCGACTATTGATTTCATCAGATTTTCTGATGGTTTCTTACAGATATCAGAAGGTAGTTTAACTAAATCTCTATCAATGTCATCATATAATGAACCATCTCCAATCTGCAACAACCATTTGTCAAAAGACGCTATTTTAGCAGCCTCAGAGCCACTCACGCTTTCATTATAGAGCCTCATATTTTGTTTGAGCTCATAAATTTTGAAAAATGGCCACAAGTAGGATGAATTAAGTGAAGAATCAACAATGTCTGCTCTTGTCCCCTTTGGCACAACTGGCAATATTTGTCGGAAATCGCCACCACATACTATTGTAAGTCCTCCAAAAGGTTTGATAGAACTATTTTCATACCTTGTTTTTAGAATATCTCTCAAGGTCCTATCCAAAGCTTCAAAGCAGAACTTATGTGCCATAGGCGCTTCATCCCAAATAATCAAAGAAGTTTTCATAAGAAGTCCAGCTAATAAGGTGCCTTGTCGGATTTCACAAGTGGACTCTGCTGTCACATCCAAAGGAATATGAAATCGCGAATGAGCTGTCCTACCATTAGGCAATAACAAAGCTGCTATACCTGAAGTTGCAACAGGCAAGACTATTTTAGAATGTGATCTGAGCTTTGCAATAATTGTATTCCACAAAAATGTTTTACCAGTACCACCGTGTCCATTGATAAAAAATAAACGCCCTTCTTCATTGTCAACAGAATGCATTATTGCTTCATAGGCTGATTTTTGGCAAGCATTTAGAGCAGCAAATGATTTCTCATGCAACTTCTTTAATTGATCACGATCATAATCAAGCTCTTCATTGACCAATCGGTTATCTGAATATCTTATCAAACAAGAATTAGGAAGTGGCATTCCATCTATGTCTCTCAAACTTTTTCCCACTTTCAACATGATAGTTTCAATCTCCAACAATGTGTATGCTTCAACTTGTTGCTCGGTTAACTGAAGATCTTTCAATCTAAATTTTTTCCTTTGCAATGAAGTTATGTCTTCTGATAAAGTAGTATAATTAGATTTCCAAAGTTGGGGTGCATCAGAAACCTGACAATGAATGAGTATCGTGACAAAAAGATGTTTTAATTCATTTTCAGTTGCCCATATTGCAGCTTCAGTCAAGCAGTCGATCCATTCTTTATCATCGTCTAATAATCCCAAAGCATAGCACGCAGCTTTAAAAGTTGGATATGTCACTCCATTTACTGTTCTAATACTTTCAAATGAAGTGCTTCCTTTTACAAAATTGAGCAACATTCTCATATAAAATCGTTCTCCACTTGAAGGATGTGCAAAGTAAATTCTTCCGATTGCTAAGCCATTTTTTCTCCTAGTCCAAGTTTTATCTTTTGAATTCCATACCCAACATGTAGGGAAATCAGAATAAGTTAACTCTCGTGCATCATCATAATTCTTGTTTGCCTCCAACCATTCTGTGAACTTTGTTTTTTCTATTCCAGGTATGGTAAGCACATTTTCTAAGCACTTAGATTCTTCGAATATTACTGTATGCTCTCCCGGTAAATGGAACGACAATCTTTCAACTGCTGGTTTTCTGTAATGTATGTCAAATTGGAAGATTCACCAACAAGCTTCGGTTGCTGATATATATCTGCAGTCCAAATATGTTTTGATTTTGTCCATTTCTTGGGTAGTGTCAATAGATTCCATTGTTGCAGTTGTTCTATCAGACCTTTTATGGACATACTTGAAAAGATATTTAACTGATCTCAAGTAATTACAAATCTCAACATTAATATGTGCATCAAATTTGACAATTAAATTCCTGTGATAAGGGACCATATATCGATTATCCAAGAAGACACATTTCTTTTCGACATGAATACCTGTATTTCTCCTTTTATAGACTGGAAAACCATTTGTATCCACTATTGTCTGATCATTAAATTTTTTTGGAAAATGTTTTGTGCACTTGTCTTGCATCATGCATGGAGAGTGAGAATTGTGTTTTCCACACGGTCCCGGCGTGAAAAAGGTGTGTGGCGCTGCAATAGGCCTCCGATAGGTAAGATAAACTCGGAATACCCCTTCTTTATCTCATACTACTGCTTCGATACATAATCAAATATTTTGAAAAAAAAAAAACACTAACAATTTTCATATCGAATTCGAATCATAAATTTGTTAACTGCATTATAACCATCAGGATCAACATTTAAGTCAGGGATTTCTGCACTTATTATTTTATCAATATGGTCTGCAGAAGGATTTTTCATTGTTGGATGCAAAAAAAGCAGTATGTGTGCATGGGGCAAGCCTCTTTTTTGAAACTCAATTGTATATAGACCTGCCACAAAATGGAGTAAAATTTAAAAGTTAGAAATATTGATTTCAATTGTGAAATTATTGTTTTTCCCTGCACTTTTCAATAACAAATGAGTTGAATTTGTTATGGATACGAATTTGAAGTGAACTTACATGCAATTATTTTTCCAAACGGTTGATCTTTTTTCAAATCTTGCATTAGTTGGAATAATTTAATCTAAAAAACTCTGCATATGATATCGACTCGATTGTCATCATTATTTTGTCCAACTAATCGGAGCATGTTATTTATTTCTTGCCACTTTGGGTTGCAAGTGAAAGTAAGAAATAAATCAGGATATCCTGCCCGTTTACAAATTGCCATGGCATCTTGATAATTTTGTATTCTATATCGTGGTCCCCCCGTGTGTGATGAAGGTAGAATAATCAATTTTTCAACTTTCGAACAATCAGAATCACCTCGATGAACAGCATCCATCAAACCAGAGAAAAGGTCTGATCGAAGTTTTTGTTGATTATTCCGGATCCAACGAAATTTTTCTTCTTCAATTGCCATGTAACAATCAACTATATATTGTTGGAATAGTCTACCATCTTGAAGTAGAGTGTGTCCCTCATTCAATCTTTGTTGCAACCTAAAGCAATAATATTGCCTCATTGTCAGCTTTTGCCTCTTAAAAGGGCTATCAGTTATGTCTCTTAAAGATATGTCAGGTCTATATCCATCTTCGCCATAAGGATATATTAACGGGTATGTCATGGGCATGAAGCTTGGATGCAAATCTGTGATTCTCCGAAGTCCCTTTGTGCGATGCTCTATAATAACATCGCGTTGAAAGTTTACTTCACTGAAATCACCAACTATTAAGCCTGCAACTTCTGAAACTGTTGGTATATTGTATCGACGACCATCTCTTGTTCTACTATTAAGAAGTCGTAAACGGAATGTAGATTATGTTTGTGTTTTGTATCTATCCCTCGCCATTCTAAAAGATTTGACCAAATTATTATGTTGGTCCAACATTTTAGATAGTTCATGAAGAATTTCGTGATCAATATCTGTCATCATTCCATGTTTTAATAGAGTGTTGATTCTATTGTCTATCTCATTTTCAGTATCATAGATATAGAGCTGAGCAAACTGTGGTTTTTTCCCAACTTCTGGTAATAAAGAAACAATGTGATGATAATTCTGACCGCTCATCTTGAAAACATAAGGACCTTTTGATCGATTGATTGATGCATCAACTCGACCTCCCATAGATGTGAAAGCAAACATGGAGTTATAAGCCCTGATATTTTTTCAAAATTTGGAACCCTTTTGTTCAGAATCTGCCCCGAGAAGATATTTGAGTAAAGGAGGTGTTTCTTTCATGAATGGAATCTGCACACGACCTTCCATACAACAAAATGTGAATTTAGGATGTGAGACCTTTTTGGTTTTCTTGTTCCGTTCCTCGTACCATAAAATGTCACCACAATATTGACATGTGTATGTAGGGGGTCCAAAATTCCAAGGCATTGTGTAATGAACTGTCAAATTCAACAAATAATAATATTGTAATAAAGTATTTTATTTCATCTAAGTGAATATGGTAAGAAAAAATATTACTAAATATATTAATATTTTCATTGTACATGTAGTTTCATGCAAATATGTACCATTATTTGATGTTACACCATCCAATGGAAAACTTGTGGACTGATCTATATTCTCATCAAAAGAGAGACACACTCTTTTTAGTTGTCCATGTTCAACTGTATATTTTTAAAGTTCCAAAAGCAATGAATAAGTTATTAGTTTCAAGTATTACAAGCATGATGAATAACTAATAAAGCTCGATAAATTTAAATATATATACGTACCTGTGTGAAGAAGGCGTTTTCCTCTATTTGTTTGACTCTTTGGATTTATATGTAATGATGTTTTATTATTATCATATCCAGGTTTACCAGGAGATTGAAGGAAATTCCCAACTGAAATATGTTAGAAATATATATATTTGTTAATATATATTAACATAAATAATTTAAATTATATAGGGATAATTTTTGTAATTTGTATAGTAGGAATAAAAATCATATTTTCAAGAATCACATATCGTTTGAGTGAAGCAATTTATTGTCACTTCTAATGTCGTCCAACTTCATAAATTTTGTGTAAAAATTGACAATTTTTAGCATCAAAATGATTCTCTTTTTTAAATCATGTTTGTATCTATTATGAATAATCATAATTTTCCGCTTAAATCTTGCATGCTTGAATATGACCTTCTGCACGACAACATATCCATTGTTTATTGTGTCACACTGGAAATTTGATGCATATTTCCTAAGCTTTAATTTCATAATCCTTTCGTGCCGAGCTAAAGATGAAAGTTGATGCCGCAAGAGACAAACTTCTGGCGGAATATTCCTTGAGTCACCGAAATCATTAATAGTTGCAGAAATCAATTCCATTTACTATGGTGAACAATAAAGTGAATTCAATATCACAAAATATTGTGAAATTAACAAAACGTTTTATTACAAATCATAACAAGAGAAACCGAAAATATAAAATGTTTTTTTTCAAAAGAGATAAATGTTTTTTTCAATTATTGAAATAAGAATTGCAATGAATTTTTCGAACGAATATATACCATATGTTAGAAAGAACAAAAAAAAATCACTAAAAACAAAACAAAATAAAATGGGATTTAATTTAACCAATTCAATTTAATTTTAAACTCATGCCAGTGTCACACTAGCATTAATTTTTGTTGTGCTTATAGCCACGAACAGAGGCTTTTAGATTACTTCTTTATTAGGTTATTATTCTTCGAATTTGGTGGGTAAATTGTGAGTTTTTTCAGTTGTGATATTATCAAATCAATCCATGCAAAATAATCATTAATGTAATGTTTTTTTAACTTTCAAACCGATAAATAATTATGAATTGTTTCTATAATTGTGTATTTAGAAACAACGTTAACACATTTTTTCGGAACAAACTTCTAAGTTTGATTGATTTTAGGTCTAATTACGATACCCTAAATTAATATAGAAAGTCAACAAAAATCTACTTTAACAGTTCTAATGTAAATTTAAAGGCAATTAATTTTGAGTAAATATGAACTAAAACAAAACTTGAACAAAATCTGAATTTATGTATAATATTAAGGTAGCCACATTGCATTTGAAAATGTCAATTAGTGGGATCTAAATAAATAATCACCTTGGAATTTTTTAATGGTTGTAGGCGTTAATATTACAATACACGGACTATCATCTTTGTTGTACAAATTTCGATCAAACATCTCCCCCAACTTTTTTCATAAAGTAATCTTTGATATCACCTAGCTATCCATAAAAATTGCCACAAGTGAATAATGTAAAGAGAAAAACTCATTATAAGGATATCATATTATCATTAAATTCGAAAGTTTCGAATTACGTTATTATACAATTGGTTACTTTTTTAATTCTAAATCACCACCATTATTATTCCCTATTTCAATATGAATATTACCACTTGACTTTTTTATTTGTGTTTATGAAGAGGTGAGGTGTGAGGAAAAGGAAAAAATATTTTTCTTAAGAATTAGAACAAATAATTAGGCAATAATTCAAGGAATTGAGGTTGTTCATTCTACATTCCATTTGGATTTAGAGTGATTTTCATAAATTTTTTCTTTTATTAATTATGCTAACTGCCAAGTACTGTTGTTTATTCTACTGCGTTTGGGAGAAGATGCTTGGGCTGCCTAGAACATATTTTCTAATTAATTTTCTTGTGAATACATTGAATAATCTCTAAGGGCTATATCCTTTTTCATTTTACTTTAACAGTTTTTCTTCAACAAATATTGGATGTATTTAGTGAAAAAGAAAATTAAAAATTAGGAAAGAATTAATAAAATTAGTGAAGTCAATTTGTCGATCAATTCTTATGATAAAATAATAATTAAAAATATATAGTCATAGTTTTCTTGATTATATTCGACTTATTAATCTGTTAAAACTTTTTATATCTTTTTTTCCAACTTCCCCATTTGGTGAACTGTAAAAATGATATGTTTTTTCCACTCTTTGTCTCTATCTTTTTTCACTCACAAAGAGTTAATAGTTATTAATCAATTAATTTTTTTTGTTTGCATAAGAATTAATAATGTTGCACACATGTATTGTGAAATAATTGTTTGTTCATAATTATTTTTTGCATTTTTTTAGAAGTCAATAGTCAAATTAATGATATTGAATTAAGACATTTCGAAGTTTGCTATTTTGTACTTCTAATAGAAATGCTTGCAAATGGGAGGCATTAATTTTTCTGTTTACTTTATCGAATTTCATAAAATTCAATTCAAACCAAAAATTGAAGGTTAGAAAAGCAGTTGGATAGTTTCAAAAAATTATTATTTTATCATTTAAAAGATATGTACCACATCAATTAGGACTAAATATTAGAATCATTAGCATTGTTCCAATCACACAGGCAAAATCTATTACTCAATAGTCAAGTACATTGTACAATGCAGTCAAGAACAACTTAAGCATTTAGTTAAACCTTTTCTATCTGTTTATTTCCACAAAACACCAAATATCCAGATTGACATTGGATCCTCCGAGTCAAATATAGCTAGTTCACGTTCAGAAAAGATCCGCCTCTTTTAATTGTACCTCCTGCATGCGAATTATATAACAATTAAATAAAACTACACCAGAGATTAATTAGTCAATAAATATAAACACGAGCTAAAACATGTGTTTACTAATAATTCTTAAACAGGTCTAAGCTTTCAAAGTTTGCATTGAAAAATTAAAGTGAAAATCTTCAATACCTCCACGTGTAAATCGCATAAATTAGACAACCAAAGATTATTCAAAGATTTTTCTTTCTTACCTTATGCTTTTTCGCAAACAAGTAGATAGCAACAATTGTAAAGACAAGTGAGCAGTAATCTGTTAAAACAAAGTAATCCGGTGTTAATGAAAATAAGAACAACATATTATGTTTAAAACTAAGTTTTCATAATAATGAAATCGAGTAAACTTATTTGATAAGGATAAACAAATAGAACACATTGACAAATTGACATCCAAAGAAATTGAGATGCTCAAATTTGATTACGTACACATTAATTTTCAAATAATTAATCCACACATTGTTTTATTCTTCAAACATCTTTAAACACAGGAGCCAACACTTTCACTCTTATAAATTACTGCCATAATAACTTGAACTTGGTGATCAGCTTTTTAATTGATTTGCAGTAGCTCACAATTAATTAAGCTTGATCATCAGTAGCTATTATTGATTATAAAAATATTTGTTTAATTTACAATCTAAAGTTACGCTCCATACTCTATATATGTGAATTATATATTTGCATCATCAACATTAACATTATAAAATAATCTGTGCAATAGGATGCTCTTGGCGTATTTTATTTTCATCACAAAATATATTAAAATTATATTAGACAGAGAATATATCTAACACTTTCTAAACACTAATATATAATAGTTTCTACAAAATTATGAAATATTTGTACTAAAATACCAGAATATAAATATATATAACCTAATTGGAATCAATAATCAAACTTCAAACATGTCATACTCTAAAGAAATTAAAGCACGATAGTCTGTGTGTTTGACATATTCAACTAAATGTTTGATGAGAATCTGTGATTGTTAACAGCCAATAATGGTTTCTTTAGCAACTCAACTCAACTCAGCAAAACCACAACCAATTACATTTACCAACTCAACTCTTCGCTTCCCCAATTTCCAACATTCTCTTCACATTTACAAATGGTAGGTGGTCCTATAAATCCCATTCAAGAATGAACAATTTTTTCAGTTCCTAGTAGGTGAAGTTTCTTCCACATTTACAGAAATTTCGACAGCATCTCCCCATAGTTCTCCAAGTACACGACCTAGATTTATGCATTCATCTAGTATGTACCCAGAGAACATAAGGAGCAGCTATCGAAATTTCCTTTTACGTGAAACAAAACTTCACCTACTTGGAACTAAAAAAAAATTATGCATTCCCAAACTGTCCAAGTTGGGACAATTCAAGAATTATTAATAGACATATGATCCTCTTGTCATCCTAAGATAACACTGATAAAACATGTGTCTACTAATAATTCTTAAACGGGTCTAAGCTTTCAAAGCATGCATTGAAAAAAAAAACGTAAATCAATATATATATATATATATATATATGTATGTATGTATGTATGTATGTATGAATGTATGTATGTATATATATAGTTGAGTTTATTAACATTACCTGGGTTTGGCGGAGAAAATATGAAGAAGAAGAAGTAGTTTTGGCAAAAATCAAAGGGTTTTGATTTTCATTATTGATCAATTGAAATAGTAGAGTAGTGGACCTTCTCAGCTAGTTCCATGGATATTAATAAATCTAAAATTTGTTAGCACTTAACATTTGCTAAAGAAACCGTCTTAAGTTTCAATTCTTTAAATTAATGTTAATTAGATTTGACATTGAAGATTAATTATTCACTAAGGCTTATCATATTTTAAAAAAACGAATATAAAAGGTTGCATATTAAATATGGGATTATGCAATTAAAATTAAACCCTAGTAATGGCATTGGTGAGGGAAGATGAAAGAATTCCTTCCTATATTAATTAGTTGATATATTTTAAGCCACTAAAGTTTAATTGTTGGCTTAATAAAATAAATGAATATTTCAAGACTTATAATTAATTATTATTAATGGTTATATATTATTGAATTTAAATAGAAATAGGAAAAGACATGTAATCTTTTGTAATCTAATAATCATTTTCTATTTATTTTCTATTTTTAATATTTTGTAATGTAATTATTTTTTAATTTAAGCTAATATATTAGATATTAGAGAATATAAAGAGATGAGAAATAATGATGTCACAAATCTTAAATACTTAATATTTATAGAATTTGAAGAAGCCAAAAAGCACTAAACAAAAGGCTGAATAATTAAATATGAAATTATGACATTAAAATTAGGCCTTAGTGGCATTGTTGAGGGAAGATGAAGGAACATTCCTTTCTATATTAATTAATTGATGCTTTTTAAAGCCATTAAAGTTTAATTGTTGGCATAATAAAATAAATGAATGTTTCAAGACTTGTTGAATTTAAATAGAAAGAGGAAAAGACATGTAATCTTTTGTAACCTAATAATTATATTCTATTTTTAATATTTTATAATGTAATTATGTTTTAATCTCAACTAATATATTAGATAATAAAGAATATAAGAAGATGTAAAATAGTGATGCCACATCACCTCTTGTAGTCAAGGCTTATAATTAATTAAGAGACATGGATGAAACTAATGTTATTTAAGTAACACATAGTTGATTTATAAGCTTAATGTGTCAAAATTGTTTAAACCTTTCCAAGATTAACTATTGTTTTCTTATTATTTCTTTTATCTAGGTTTAAATTTTAGGAGAAATTTGTCAATTTTCAATTATTGGGTGAAATTGGTACGCAAATGATGTGTTTTATAGCAATTTGCGTCTTTCTCATCTTCAAGATTATCATTAGTCGATAATGTTGCTATTACCTCAGGCTCTTGTGAGTCTAAACATTTTCTAATTAATTGAAAATGATATAATGATTAATTAATTGTTGATAATAAAACCAATTTAATACGACGTCTCCCCATTTCTTTCTTTATTTCTTTTAAACCTCAATCATTGTCAAAACCGTTAATGGGTTGCAATTAAACACTTAACAAATCTTAAACTTGTTGTTAGCAATTAACATTTGCTAAAGGAATCGTCTTAAGTTTCAATTCTTTAAATTAATGTTAATTAGATTTAAGACGAAAATTAATTATTCACTAAGACTTATCTATAAATAAAATGTAGATACAAATGTTGTATAATTAAATATGAGATTATGACACTAAAATTAGGCCTTGGTAGTGGTATTGTTGAGGGAACATAAAAGAACCTTCATTCCTATATTAATTAAATTATATGTTATGACGTGAAAAAATAAACAATCCATTTTTGTATTTTGTAGTTTGTGAAGATTTGAAACAATGTGCTTTCTTTTCAGAGTGATAATAATTGGATCCATTGCTTTTTTCCTTTTAATGTTTTATAAACATATATTGTCTATTTGCATCAAATAAGTCCCAATCTCTTTTACAATCACTAATAAAACACCTTTCAATTATTAAACTATAAATATGTGTCATTCAAAATTGTGAAGGAAGATAGAGAGTTTAGGGAGGGTTTCTTCTCTGAAGAGTTAAAAAAAATTGAAATTTAAAAATTTTCAATAAATACAAATATAAGATGAATAGTTTCATTTGTTCAATAGACTAATCATATTAAAATAATGTTAGTAAGGAAAATAATTTAAAAAATATTCGTAATTAAAATAATTTAAAAAATGTAAATTACCTCTCTCACCTCATTTTTTAAGAAAAAATAAAAACAACTTGAAGTTTTAAAAAATAATGAAGTAATTTAAAAATAACCAATTTGGAATAATTCAAAATTTACCCAAGAGATTATTCACAATATCAATCAATGAATTAGAAACATTAAGTGGTATAACATATAACTATTATTTTTAACTTATTGATCTCAATCTTGAGCGTTCGGATTAGATCTTTGGGGTTTCATTTTTCAGATTTTAGTGATTGAAAGTATGAAACTCAAAGTCACAAAAATTAAATTTATATTTTATCGCAAGTGAAGTGTAGGGATTAATCCAATTATTTGCGTCTAGCGTTTCTTTTTGTTGCTATCACTCTTGTTGATTATGATAAGCCTTTTTTTTTGCATTGTCACTACCAATTTATTATCTACATTCATCTATAGAACGGAGCAAGATGCCAAGAAAGAAATATAACACAAGAAAAATAAGTTATCCCAATCGTTCGAAACAAATACATACATAGCCAAAAAAATAAGACATATCATATCACACTTAAATATTACCACTCTAAAAAGAAAAAAAAGGTCAAAAGACTAACACACATGTAAAAAGACGACCAACAACAACACTAAACATGTTTTGTGTATTGATTACTTCCACCATCACTAACTTCATCATCATCAATAATTTGGTTTTTTCTCTTTCTATTCTTACCGGCATTAGTAACATGAAAATCTCCCACAGAATCTTCCAAATTATTTGATAAGATATCATGAGGATCCTGTAATTTTTTAATCAAGGAAATTAAAATTATGAGTAAACTGAACATGCTAATTTTAATCATAAAGGAAAACAACTGGGAAATAAGAGTAAATAAAATTACCATTTCTTGGGAATGTCCTTCCTTTCTTTAATATATTTCCACATTTTCATGATCTGTATTGTTTTTTTCCTACAAAATACAACAATTAAATAATTTTTTTAACATTACATATATTGCCTACAAATTAAACCTAGCATAGGTAGATAATACCTTCTTCAATTCTTGTTCGAGCTCCAATTTCTCATCAGGGGTGAAAAGCTTTGACACAGTAAAATTCTCAAGTCCCTCTTTCAAATTGTAATCATTCAATTTCAGTTTGTAAACAAAATCTTTTCCACAAAGGCTTTGAATTTCTGCAGGGACATCCTTACTATATAAAGGTAGTCTATTAAACAACTTGTGGGCTGATGTATCAAGTAACTTCTCAGCTACATGATTGAATAAGACAAAAGTTGTCTCTGCTGTTTTATCCCTGACTTTTATATGTATTTTGTACCTACATTAGAATAATGAATTAAAATGAAAAACTAACAACATAATAAGCAATTTTTTAAAAAAATAATATTATTTTTCTTACATCACAAGAGGATAGTCACATTCCTTTTTGCAAGTGCCACACATATAAATACCATTTGTAGGTATGACCTTTTTTATGCATGTTTTGCACGAAACATAGTACCATCCAAAGGAGTTGTCTATTTCACTAATCTTGCCCCGCACATTAACAATATATTCCTACAATTAAACAATAAACATTTACAAAAATAATAAGGACATTCCAATATTTAGGAACAAATAACACAAATGGATGAGAAGGAAGAAAAATAGAAAAATCACCTTCACTTGAGAACTCCAATCAGCCTCCAATAGTTCTTTAATGCTCATTCTGTTAAGGAACATCTCTTCCTCAAAAGTAATCTTATTCACATTCGAACTTTCAATAACTTGCACAATATTGGAGATGGTGGAAAATCTTTCAATTAATGATGCTACATAATCTATTTGAAGATTTATATAGATTTTGCTTGCACTTGTGGTAGAGAAATTAACCTCACCTGTTTAGAGCAAATGTAACGTAAAACGAAACTTGAACAAAATCTAAATTTTTGTATAATATTAAAATAACCACATTGCATTTGAAAATGTTAATTAGTGGGATCTAAATAAAATAATCACCTTGGAATTTTTTAATGGTTGTAGAAGTTACTATCACAATACAAGGACCCTCGTCTTTCTTGTACAAATTTGGATCAAACATTTCCCCTAACTTTCCCCATAAAGTAATCTTCGTTGTTACCGAGCTATCCATAAAAATTAACAAAAATTAATAATGTAAAGAGAACCAATAACTAAAAAATAACATAAATAACTAAAAAATATAAAGTCATAGTTTTCTTAATTATATTCAACTTACTAATCCGTTAGAATTTTTATATCTCTTTTTTTCCAACCAGCTCCAACGATCTCAACATCACCCACACCACATAAACTTCCAATAACATCTGTAATATTATGGAAAAATAACATAAACATGTTAAAACATAAGGATTAATAATTTCTAATATACACTTAAAAATTAACAAACATTAATAATTTAAAAAAATACCTGAGAGGATTGTGTTATCATTCACACGTAAATCAATCAAATTTGGAGATACGAATTGAAATCCATTAATCGGAATCTTGACAGTTCCTTCTTCTAACCTCTTAAGAGAAGTTATAAGCAAGAAAATAATCTTATACTGATTTGAAAGTGGTCTGTACTCGCCTGTAGTTGAAACAACTTTCAAATTCTTGACATTGTACAAAGAACCCTCACTCAACATGTGCTTAAACCTTGTCACTAATGTTTTCCTGATTGTTGCATGCATGATATTTTCCTACGAAAAAAAAAACACATACTACATTTAGTGTGAAACAATTGGGAAAAAAAATTAGAGAAAACAATGGGAGAATAAATTTTTTATACAACCTTTTCATCAATAAAAATCATATCAACACTAATCAATTCTCCATTTTTTTTAGTATTAGTAGACTCTCACATCTTACAAAGTCTAACCCTTATCATCCAACTATCTTTATCATTATTCAACTCATGAAGAAAAGAGTACTCCATGAAGCACACAATATCAAAAATTCAAAAAAATCAAACAATAAAAATAAAAGTATTTTTCTAAAGAGGGTGTTGATTAAATAAATAAAAAAAACCCTAAACATAACAAATCTTAAATATTTAGTGTTTAGAGAGCTTGAAGAAGCCAAAAGACACTAAACAAAAGGTTGCATAATTAAATATGAGATAATGTCATTAAAATTAGGCTTTAGTGGCATTGTTGAGGGAAGATGAAAGAACCTCTCTTCCTATGTTAATTTATTGATGTATTTTAAGCCACTAAAGTTTAATTGCTAGCATAATAAAATTTGAAGGAGCCAAAAGACACTCAAAAAAAGGTTCCATAATTAAATATATGATTATGACATTGAAATTATGCCCTAGTGGCATTATTGAGGGAAGATGAAAGAACCGCTCTTCCTATATTAATTAATTCATGTATTTTAAGCCACTAAAGTTTAATTGCTAGCATAATAAAATAAATGAATGCTTCAAAATACTTATAATTAATTATTATTAATGGTTACATATTGTTTGATTTAAATAGAAAGAGGAAGAAATATGTACAAAGAATATTCATCAATATTTTAGATATTTTAGATAATAGAGAATATAAAAAGATGAGGTTGAGGGAAGATGAAAGAACCTCTCTTCCTATGTTAATTAGGTGATGTATTTTAAGGCACTAAAGTTTAATTGATAGTATAATAAATTTTGAAGAAGTCAAAAGACACTCAACAAAATGTTGTATAATTAAATATGAGATTATGGCATTAAAATTAGGCTTTAGTGGCATTGTTGAGGGAAAATGAAAGAACCTCTCTTCCTATGTTAATTAATTCATATATTTTATGCCCCTAAAGTTTAATTGCTAGCATAATAAAATAAATAAACGTTTCAAAAGACTTATAATTAATTATTATTAATGATTACATATTGTTGAATTTAAATAGAAAGAGAAAAAAAGTACAAAGAATATCCACCAATATTTTAGATATTTTAGATAATAGAAAATATAAAAGGATGAGGAATGATATATATTTATAAAGTTACGATTTATTAAATGAGTTAAATACAATCAAATTAATTATGAGAAGATGAAAAGCCAAATTTTTTAAAAAAATCTCTATTTATTAGATAATAGAGAATATACAAAGAAGCAAAATGGTGATGCCACATCATCTCCTCAAGTCCTAACTTTATATAGATATATAGATATAGATTGGTGAGATAATACAATTAATTCACTTGATTTTGTAAAAAATTATCAATCACTCAATTAATAACACATCATTTGAGATAATTTTTTGAAATAAAAAATTTAGAATATGTAACATTATTAAAAACTTAAATATAAAAATGTAATGCTGGAATAATGATCCACGGTTAATCTTATGATAGGCGGCACCGCGACAATGCTGTGGAACAGTGTAAGGCAGTCTAATTAGTTTATGATTTAAATATTATTTATAAAAAAATAAATAATTTTGTCACGCATTCAAGTGTCCAAAAGCCACTAAATCATATTCTTGTAATGATGATTTTTTTTATTTTAAATTTTAGTTGAAATGAGATATTAAAAAATAACCAATTAAACAGGACTTATGATTTAATTATATTTCATTTCAGTCTTCGTAAATTTTATTTATATCTAAAACTAAAAATGTTGAATAAAATAATAGACCTTTTTCATATTTCGAGATTAAAAATAACTGAACCTTGCAAATAAAAATTGAGTTACAATGTACATATATTATCAAATGATTGATGTTTCTAATTAACACATTAACCACAAACTAATAAAGTTAACCATAAATTAATACGTGGCGATCAACAATCACATAGGATACATACTTTGTATTTATTTTGTAAGCATAACAATATAACATTATTGATAATGTTGAGGAGTGTTTTCCCAATCAGGATATCAAAACAATATATTTTATCGGCACCTTTAACAGTGACTGTTAAATATGATGTGGCGCAGAAATTTATTTAACTTTATTTTATTCTTTTCAAATGCGGGTTGCTTATTTTAACAATTTAATTAATATTATTTTATTATTTATTTAATCTACTTGCGGATTATAACTATTTAAAATAATATAATTTAATAAGGGCCCTATTTTCAATATATGATTCAACGCAACTTTGTGTTGGTTAAAAATCAATTTTTCTTAAAAAAAACTGTTATGACCAATCTCATACAATACATAGGAATTTGTAATCTAGAAAATCATGTCTTGACAATCCATTTTACCATTTTTGTTAAATTAATTTAGGCTTCTAAATCACGATTCATCACCACCACTCATGTTAGATCACGATCTGTCACCACCAATCTTGTTAAATCACAATCCGTCACCAATGATCTTTTAGGTTATGACTCAGGTTTGATCTGTACTTGATGTGTGGGCGCCTTTATCACCAGTAAAAACAACTAGCATGAGAAAAATATTTCTTTCAAAATTAGAGAGAAAAAATTTCTTTCTCTTATCTGTATAATATGACTCTCTCTTTTCTTTTAGAGAAAATAAGCCATTTTATATCTCTATTTGGTGGAAATCTTAGGCTCCATATTTATTTATTTTTTAATTCTATTAAATCACATTTGATTTAAATTAAAAATAATAATAAAACTAAAAGTGGCGTTAATTGTTCTTGTGTTATAAGGGCCCAACTTGTAAAATAACACAAGACCCATTATCCACAAGCATATTAAATGGAGCCTCCCACTAAATAATATATTTACGCTTTAACTCAAATACCTAATTATCTTACTTATTAATTTAGTAGCAGCACAGTTAGTTAAATGAGCTAACCCGGGAATCATATAGGTACATACAATAGCGGCTATAATAATTAGAATTATAATTAAATTAGTCCAATTATTTAATTCTAAATCTACTCCACTAAAAGATTGGAATTGACGTCCATAATTGTATGCTATCTAGAATAGTGTTTTCGAATAATAATTCGACTCATGACACATTGATTTCTTTACTGCATAATCATTTGTACCACATCGTTAATTAAATCGATATCTCAATTGTCCAATCAATTTAATTACATATTGTTCCTTGATACTTACTAGTTTTCTCTAATGGTCATTTTCAACATACTAGATATGTTGACACACTATGGCCAGAGAATTCTATGATCAAGTGCCGAAAACTCATCAAGAGATGTGTTGTATAAATTCTATATTGTTAATCTCTAATTGCCAATACTCATAATTGCTCCCACCAAGATACCGGATAATCTTAACTACAAGAGTGTGTCGTGCCCATTGGTAACTCAAATGGAATAACAATTACAATCATGAAATCATAACTAACTCAAGATTAAGATTACAGTAAAATCAATGTCTATGAGATTTAATAAGTCTGATAATTATTACAAAGTTAATTAAATCTCATATGTGATCTTGTTCAATGTAGTTGTACTATATTAATAAATTCATACATGATTAAGATAAATCATTCAATAAATTTATTATAATCTATACCTAAATAAAGTGCATAACTTTATTTATCAACTGCTAACTTAATTTATTTAATCATAAGATAACTTGTATTTATGTTTTCTGTGAATTCACATTGTAATCACATAAATACATATGATATGATTAAATGGACTTTACTCAAAATGATTAAGATAAATCATTCAATGAATTTATTATAGTCTATACCTAAATAAAGTGTACAACTTTATTTATCAACTGCTAACTTAATTTATTTAATCATAAGATAACTTGTATTTATGTTTTCTATGAATCCACATTGTAATCACATAAATATATATAATATGATTAAATGAACTTTACTCAAAATGTTTATACAATTGAAAATATCTCAAAAAAATTAATTAATTAATATGCTTTAAAGAGCACATAATCCCAACACTTTGGAGCGCTGTTGCAACTCTCTCAATTGTTCTTTTCTCACTGTAGTAAGTGATCTTTTTTAACTTAAATAATTATTCTTTTTTCTATTGAATTATGTGATATTGTTAGGAACGATAATACGTCACTTACTTTTGGTTTGCTTTAAACTCTTATATTTATAGTGTATTTATTTGTGGGACTAGAGAATTAAAATTTGAGATGAAAATAATTGATAGTGTTATTTGTTAAAATAAAAGGGAGAATGAGAATAAAATGTGTAGGGCCCACATATTTTTTAAGTTAAGGAATGAGAACTTGATTCTCATGAGAGGTTGACAATCTAAGTTATCATTCCTTAAACTCTCCATTTTATCCCATCCAAATTTCATATTTTCCCTTTTGTCCTCAATATTATTACATTATATTATATTATATTATATTTATTATTCTTATTATTCTAATAGTAGTTAATAATAATAATAATGAATTTCTATGATTATTATTATTATTATTATTATTATTATTACTACTACTACTACTACTACTACTACTACTACTACTACTACTAGGCTGGATAAAAGATGTTGTTAGTTTGTCCTAATATGAAAAGCACTGACAGGCCTGGCTTTAACTAATTGGGGGCCTTAGGCGAAATTTTATTTTAGGCATTCTGATGTTAAAATATCAACTCTCACAAGAACATTAAATAGCTCAAAAAACTCTAAAAACAACATCAAGTAGCTCAAAATTCAACTATATTCAATAATACCTTAAATTACAACAATTATTAACAAGATAAAAAAATAGTTGGAAAGATATCTATTTATTTCCATACGAATATTAACTAACGTTATCGTCCACAAATTCCATCTTCTTAAGATGCTTTAAAACTTCATTAGCCACAACCATAATCTTCTTGTGAACTTTAAAGCAATTGCTCCTACCTGCTATGATCCTTACTGTAAACCATCACTAATGCAAATTACTAATCAATTAAATTTTATTCTTCTTGCTTTTTGAGATGCAAAATTATTAATTAAAATCTTATATTCTAATTTAGCTAACAAGTATTTTTCAATAGCTAAGATAGATAATCCATTTAATCTTTCTTGTGACATTGTAGTTCTTAAATAAGATCTTATTAACTTTAATTTAGAAAAACTTCTCTCATCAGAAACAACAATTATAAGTATTGTTAATAGTATTCTATAAGCAACAAATGCATTTGGAAAAAAATCTACTTTTTTAATATAATTAAGTATATCAAGTGTAGTATTTCTTTCAATGTGTAAAACTTCTTTTAAGACTTTTAACTTT
The DNA here is from genome assembly GCA_018350135.1 of Citrus trifoliata. NCBI lineage: Eukaryota > Viridiplantae > Streptophyta > Magnoliopsida > Sapindales > Rutaceae > Citrus > Citrus trifoliata. The sequence goes on from VKKW01000080.1 coordinate 155,888, forward strand.
AAAAACAAATCTAATCCATCAATATCAGAAAACATATCATATTTCAAGACATTTTTGAGATTAATACAATAACTTTTTAAACTTTCATCATCTAATGATTTTAATTTTTTAAAATTAAATAAAAATCCAAAAATATTTTCATAGAATTGGAACTGCTCAAATCTATTGGTGATTGAAGAAATAGCTTGATATACTATATATACAAAGTAATCAATTCTAAAAGAATCTTTGGGAGATGGAATTTTCTCTTCATTATTATTCTCACCAAATTTATTTTTTCTACGAATTATACTTTTTTCATGAAATTTTGGTTCTATTTCCATTTCATTTGCAATCTTTTTAGTTGAAATCATAGCAAACCCAAAACCATTTTCTCTGTAATTCTCAAACAATGATATAAGACCTTTTAGCTTATTTATGGCAACATCAATTTGCATATCGTCATTTTGTAAGCGTTTACTAACAGTGTTCACTAGAGATGGCAAAAGTCCGGGTCGGGTCCGGGTTTGGGGCTGCCCGGGACCGACCCGGATATCAAATGTAGCTACCCGGACCCGCACCGTGCCCGGAATTTTTCTATGCGGGCCGGGCACATGCCCGGCACTATCCGGGCACGGGTTTTTTTCGGGTTTTCTCTACCCGAATTTGAGTGGTGATGACTGATGAATTTGAGTGGTCATAATATATGGGACAAAATCAGAAACGCACATATTACATATAGCTTCGAAATTCACTGATTAAAGATATTGAAATGAGGATTCATTAAAAGCCTTTTTTCCACTTGCAAACCCAACTTGCAAAAACCATCATTCCTCACACCACACAAAAATTAAAAGGCAAATCACAATTCACACGCCAAAAAAGAATAAATAAAAGGTGTTAAAACAATTATTTACTTCTAAATTCTAACAAACCATAACAGTTCAAAATCAAAACATCTTAACTATAAGCAAACATCTAACGAAATTATCAAAATTAAAAAGAAAAAAATTCTATAATAAATTATTACAACATCTTAACTATTTCAATTTCAATCTACTTTATAAATTTAAGTAAATAACAAATAAAAATCATTTCAATCTATTATCCACTTCCTAAATTTATTCAATTTCTAAACTAAATTCATTCAAACCCTATCAAAAATTTAAATTGAACATCACAATAATCACCAAATAAATCTAAATAAATGTAGCATACTAACACCCAACATATTACATAATACATATCATAATAACTCCAAATCAATAACCAACATAACATATACAAATCCCAAAATATCAAACACACATAATTCATAAAAGAGTTTAAAATAACAAATTATGTCAAGCAACTCGACGATTGTGCCCCATCATCATCATCATCATCTGAAATTAACTCTTCCCCAGCAAAAATCTCATTTTCCGGAACTCCACCTAATAACAAAAATAACATATTAAGATTTAAAAACATTTTGAGCAAACAAATAATACGATAACATAATTCAAATAACTTTATACCTCGAGAAGAAGCCCAAATCCAATTTTGAGCACACATTAAGGATTCCAAAGTATTAGGATGAAGTCTACTACGATGCGGACTCAAAAATCTGCCCCCGGTACTAAAAGCGGATTCAGAGGCAACAATGGATACAAGAATGGCTAAGATATCCTTGGCCAACTCGCCCAAAATAGGATATTGGCCTGTGTGCATCTTCCAAAAAGCTAAAATATCAAAGTTCGGAATAGTATCCAATAATTCATCATCTAAATACCTATCCAACTCCGACTTAGACACCTTAACACACTTATTTCGACTCCGAAATGTTTCAAACTCATCTACATCCCAATACTTATTCGGATTCAAAGAAGATTCCAAAGAAACATCATCGAACCCAACATCCTGCCTATCACTCAAAACCATAGCTTTCATTTCATATTCTTTCACTAAATCATGACAAAGCTTATGTGCACGCTCAATATGCTCATCTGATGTATCACCATAGATCTTTGGGAAATAAAAATCAATCAACAACATCTTATATCTCGGATCAAGAACTACAGCCACAACTAACATCGGATGAATTTCATTCCAATATTTTTCAAATTTATCAACCATTTTATCAGCCATAATTCTAATAGCAAGATTATCGGAAGTGCGCCACCCATTAATTGACATTTTCATTTTACATATTAACGGAAAGAACAAATTAGCAGTAGGGTATTTTGTACCAGAAAATATCTCCGTTAACATGTAAAATGATTTCAAATGCTCCAGCATTGTGGCTGCCAAATCCCACTCACTATCACTAGGCAAGCTCTTATATTGAGACTCACGTTGTTGTAGTCGAGAAAAAATACTTTTATACATTAGTGCTACATCAAGCATGGCATAAGTAGAATTCCAACGAGTTGGACAATCTAACTTTAAACTTTTTTTACAATTAATTTTCAGTTGCCTAGCAGCTAGCTCAAAAGATTCAAATTGTTTTGGTGTTTGTGTCCAGTAACTAACACTCTCCCTAATCTTTCCAACCCCGTTTTCTATAACTTTCAACCCATCCCGCACAACCAAATTCAGTATATGAGCAGTACATCTCATATGAAAAAATTTACCATTAGAAATTAAGGAACCGAGATCAAACCTTAATAACAATTTCTCCACCATCGCATCATTAGTGCTACAATTATCCAAGGTCATTGAAGACAACTTTCTATCCACATTCCAATCCAACAAACATTGCACCAACTCATTAGAAAGGGCCTCAGCAGTATGAGGGCTCGGAACATAGATAAACCTAACAAATATTCAAGTGATAATATTAAATACACAAACTGAAAATATTATAACAATTTAAACTTTAAAAGAAATCAAATATAAGTAATAAAAAATTGAAAGAAAAATTAAGCAAATAAAAAGTTATAGACAAATTAGAAATTACCTTAAAATTCGGCTATGCAATTTCCAAGAGTTGTCAATAAAATGTGCTGTGACAACCATGTATCCTTTTTTCTGGTTACTTGCTGTCCATAAATCCGTAGTAATAGCCACTCTACCTTGATTTTTCTCCAACATATGCAAAGTCTTAACCTTCTCAATATGATAAAGTTTCGAAATCTCACTCTTCAATGTATTTCTACTCATTGGCTTAACCACGGGGTTGGCATGTGCCATGATTTCTCTAAAGCCTTTATATTCTACAAATTTAAGTGGAAGTTCATGCATCACCACCATCCTTGCGATCAAACTCCGCAAAACTTTTGGATCGAAACTATCAAAGCCAATGTCACAACTCCCATCCTCTCTTTTGAGCACTTTGAGACTTCCTTGAAGTGCTTCTTGTATTCTCGGTTGACTCCTCGAAAAACAAGATTTCACGTGTCTATTCAAGCTCGTGGTCCCTGATGTGTATTTGGCTTCTAAAATTGCATTACAGTGCATGCACTTTGCCTTTTTTTCTCCATTAATAGTTACTTTTGTAAAGTGATCCCAAGCTGTAGAGACTTTCTTTCCCTTTTTATCTTTAAGAGTTGACAGTGAAATCTCCTCAACCTCATTATCATTGCTATCTTCAACATTCCGAGATAAATTTGGAGCATCTGATGAATTAATTTCTATATTGTCTTACTGTGACTGTGATTGTGACATCGCACTGCTGTTTATTATAAAAAAATAATGAATAATTATAAATAATCATGCAAAGTACATTGTTATAATATTATATAACAAAATTAACTTACAAGCAACCTAAATTAACTCACAAGCAACCTAAGCAACCTAATAAAGCAAAGAAGAAAGACTAGACAGTATATAAATAAACAACTGAAAAATTTCTGGAGCAATTGCATGAACAGGACCACAATACAAAGAAAATAAACAGGTTTAATTAATTAATAGACTGAAGCAAGTATTTTGTCACTGTCTGATTATAATTAGAAAATATTGTATAGTTTTAAATTTGTGTTTTAAAACATATATACACGCCTGCACAGATATCAAACTTATCTCATTCTCAGCTAAGCAAACTTGTTAGTTTGGTAACAATCATGCTTTTTTCGCCACTAGGCCGTAGTTGAGTGGTGAATCTATGTCTTTATACTAGTGAAGGTATATAAGGTAAGGATTAAAAAAGAAAAAAGAAAAAAAAAATAATCAACACCATTTGATCAGCTGTAAATTGTGAACTGTGCAGCCATTAACAACTTTCTGTGCAGCCATTAACAACGTTCTTTGTTGAATACTTGCATATAAATCTTACAAAACAACAATTACAGTCCGCATACAACTGACAACTGAGTAATGGACATATGTAGACAACACTTGTAATTTCACTAAATTATCAACTTTTTGCATCTTTCTAAATAATAAGGACCAAGTTCAACCATAAATAACTCCCATGCAAAACAAAAAGGTAATTAGTGTAATTCTACTTCAAATTTGAGACTAAAATGGAAATTTTGGTTTTATTCTTTCCATTATCACCAATGCAGCAAGATTAATGTTGCTTGAATAACATAAACTCATTCAATGGATATTTCTCAACAAGATAGCGCGTATTTCTGTCAATCCCAGCAAGTCAGGATGTAATATCTTTTAATTTCAGTACAGTTGCATAGAGCTGTTCAAAAGCAAAAAAGAGAACGACACTTAGAGAAATCTGAAGTACCTGAACTCTTGAGGGTACCAAATAATCCCGAGCACCTTCTGGAGTAGACCTAGAGAGTACTGGAGTGACGACTGTGCTTTGTGGTGGCTGCCGCTGAGAAGCTGACCAAACCGTGAAGAGATCTTTGACGACTGACGAGTGACGACTGTGCTTTGCGGTTCGTGGAGGGAGAGGCGCGGTCAACTGTCAATACAGCATCACCATCAGTGAAGGATAGGTGGTGGCTGCTGGTAATGGTGGAGAGACGGAAGGAGGAGGTCTGGAGGTGCCAATTTTGATTTCTGAGAATTGTCGCGAATTCGTGATTTAGGGTTGGTTGGCCGGTTGGGTTTGGGGGAATTAGGTAAAGGAAAAATGCAATTTTCGTTTTATATTTTCCTCTTTTTTTTTTACTTAATAAAAAAAGGGGCACGGGTCCGGGTTCCGGGTTCTTGGTGCTGTGACCGGACCCGTGCCCGGAAACAGCCGGGCATTGAAAATCAATGCCCGGATCCGCCTTTTTCATGCATGCGGGCCGGATTTTACCCGAACCGCATGTGCCGGGTCCGTTCCGGATCCGGTCCGGGCGGGCTTTTCTGCCATCTCTAGTGTTCACAACAAATAATATATCATACCAAATAATCATGCTTAAAAAATATTCAAAGTTTTCCAATTCATATCTTGCTAAATATTTAACTTCACTTTTTATTTTAGGATCTTCATTAACTTATGCTAATTTGAGTAAAACATCTCTAATTTGGGGAGCTTGAAATCTTATTTCTTTGACACTTTCTATGTGACTCTCCCAACATGTTTGTGACAATGATTTAACAGTTAAATTATGTATATTATCTTGTAAAATTTTCCATCTCTTAGATAAAGAAGAAAATAGTGAGTAAAGACGATTAACAACTCCAAAAAATGAAATAGCGTTAGGACAAGAATTAGTCATATCACAAAGTACAAAGTTAAGACTATGACAGCCACATGGTGTATAAAATGTTCTAGGATTTATTTCTAATAATCTTTTTTGTAAACCTTGATTTTTTCCTTTCATATTAGATTCATGATCATATCCTTGTCCTCTTACGTCATTAATATCAAGTTCAAGAGTTTTAATTACATCCACAAGTTCATTAAAAAGAATTTTTTCCAATGGTATTATCAACTTGTAAAAATCCTAAAAAATATTCTTCTACCTTTATTAGATTTGTTGAAATATCCACACATCTTAATATAAGAGACATTTGTTCTTGGTGGCCTGTAGATGGAGTACAATCAAGTATAACTGAAAAGTACTTTGATTCCTTAACTTTGTTAACAATTGATTTTTTTATTTCAAGTGCTCGCATTAATATTAGTTCATTTTGTATGTTATGTCCAAGATAATGATCATGAATTTCACTGGTTTTAATACCTTGAATATGTTCTTACATTGTTGGATCAAACTCTGCAATCATTTCAATTAAATTTAAAAAAATCTCATTTCTCTCCTCATATATCTTCTCATTTTTTTCCATGAAATGCTAAATTATTTTTAGCAAGATTCTTTATAATAACAAAAATTCTTATTAATACTTTTTGCCAATGTTCTTTTTCCTTGTCAATTCTTTCTTGAACATCTTTACCAATTGTTTTTCTTTTCAATAGTCTTGCTTCTAAATCAACCCATGCATTCATATTAGTTATATGTTCATTGGTTGTTTCATGACTTTTAAGTTTAGAACTAAGATTTTTCCAATCTCTTGTTCCTTCATCATTAAGCTGATTTTTGCTACAACTTGTTAACATATATGTTTCCATAATGTTGATTTTGATGATAACAAACAAGATTAAGAATGATTAATCTTTTAAGCTCAAATTATTATTTTTTTAAATAAATCATTATTTTCACATTATAAAGGTTTCATATTTAATGGAAAAACGATTTTATGAAATTGGTTGTTTCTCAAGTTTATGGTTTAATTGGAAGAATTTTGAAAACTTTCAAATCAACAAGTATTGCTTGAAATTTTGCAAAAAGACTTATTTGAAAAGTTTCATACTATTTTGGACCATATCATAATTTTAGAAAGTTTTGGGATTGACAAAGTATTATTTAAAAATTTTGAAATTAGACCTATTTGAAAGCTTTCATAACGTTTTGGGTCATAATACAGTTTTATAAAGTTTTAGGGTCAAACGGTAAATTTGGAACATATTTCACTGTAACAGTTACTGTAGTAAGTGGCTAACCAGATATGGTAAACGACAATCCGGATTTCGCAAGCGGCAATCCGGATATGAAAAATGGCATGCCGGATATTCTGAAATTCAAATTTTTGTCTTAACGGTAATATAAAAGCAGCTAAGCAGATTCCATAAACAGTAAGCTGGTTATGACCAAAATGTGCATAACGACTAGTTTTTGAGCTCAAACTATATAAACTCAAAACCAATTCATTTTTGGTAATCTTGGCAAGCAAAAACAAGTGCACATAACATATATTGAGCTTCATTTTCGTAAATTATCATTTATTAAATCATCTTTATTCTTCAATTTGTCTATCCACTCTTAAAGAGAGTTTCATTATTGTAATTTTCATTTCTCATCAAATTGTGAGTGTACAAGTGTGAGAAACACTTGGGGTGAAGAGATTAGAGAGATAATCTCTTGTTGTAAAGGTTCATTGATACCTTGAAGTCAATTGTAAACGTTTAAAGTCTTGGAAAGGCTCGGATAGTGAAATCCTCAAGCCCGGTGCGCTTAGAGGCGTGGACGTAGGTGGGGATTGCCGAACCACGTAAAAATCCTTGAGTTTGCTTTCTCATCCCTTGCTCATTTATTATTGTGCGTTCATTGAATTTATTATTTTCGAATTTATTAAGGCATTAGATTGGATTGTTGTGTGGTTTGTTTAGCTTAATTTTTAAAATTCCAATTCACCCTCCCTCTTGGGTTGCCTAGTTAGTCTTTCACAGCTTGTATTGAATAATTTGCAACAAAAACAATATACTTCATCAAAATCTTTTAAATATATTAACCGTTTTCTATCATGTTTTTTCTCCATTTGATAACATTTTAACATAAAATGCAGTAGAGAAATGCCTAGAAATTTCATCTTTTGGGAAAATTATGTTATTCTCTCTAATTGAGCCTTTTTCAACTAAAAGATCTCTTAACTTTGAATCAACATTTTCCCATCTTCCTGTATCATAAATATTATTTGGAACAAATAAATTTCCTACATTAACTTTGTCTGCATTTTTATTGTTATCATTTTCAATGTTGTTTATTTCATTCACCGTTTCGTCATTGTTTAATTCATTTGAACTTGGTTGTTCAATAACTAATTTTTCATTTAAATCTATATTTTTTTTACTAGTTGTGACAAATTTATCAAGAGCTCATTTTTTAGATTGGACTAACTTTTCTATTCTCTTTTTCTTTTTCATATCCTGATACATATTTTCTAGTTGATATGCTTTTCAAATAAAAAAAACAAACAAATAAACAAAAAATAAAAAATTAATTAAATTTTAAAAGGATAAGAACAGTAATAATAAAAAATAGAAAAAGTAGAATGATAGCACCTAGAATTAAGTCAATTGACTAGTTGAGATGAAAATGATGATGACAATAAATTTTGTAGAGAAAAAGAAGAGAGCACAAAACTTTTTGCTGAAAGTAGCTTTGATTCAATATGTATTAGTCTATAGATAATGAGTTTTTAAATATATTTTAATAGAATACTAAAAGTTAGCTCTAAAAATCTAACAATACTAATTTTAATAAGAGTTTTTTTGGGAAGGGAAAGCATTGATTTTTTTTTTGGGAAATAGTAAAAGAAAATAAAGAAGTAACGTTCAAAATAATTATTATACCATAAAAATATATCTTATATTTAAGGTAAAGATTATCAAATAAGAGAGAATTGTGAATGAGAGTAATGATACGGTAAAGCCTAAAAATTAGGCTTTTTTTATTGTACAAAAAAAATATATACGTAACTTAATTTTTTTAATCTTAAAAAAATATTAATTATATTAATTATTAAATAGATACCCAAAAATTGGGGTCTTCCTAAATACAGGGCCCTAGGCAACGTCCTAATTGGCCTATCATTAAAGGCGCCATTGAGCATTGAATGTTTGGATCTCACTAATTTGATTCTCAACTATTACGTGTTATTGATCTTCTCGATTATGAATTTCATAACAGTTTAAATAAATATTTTATCATAAATTAGATTAATGCTACATATATATATATATATATATATATATATATATATAGTGCTGTTCCAATCCGGGATCTCGGATTGGAACAATGTCTGGGAGGGAGGCTGGTGGCCTTTGAATTCAAATCCAAAGGCCACCTATGGCTGCACATGGTGGGCAAACCAAAAAAAATTAAAAGAAGAAATTTGGGGCCGGCCACAAATTTCTTCCCGGATGCTGTTGTACTCCCGGATTAGATCAACCTCCTATATATATATATATTAGATATTTTAGAGGAACTGAGGAAAATTTCTTTGAGTTGGATGTGTTGCTGCTAGTTGCTAGATTCTATGGATTTAGGGCAATTTATGAAAGTTGTTGCTTTGCACTTCATTCTGAGTACAATCTTTGAGGTACTTAAATTAAAACAAAAGAAAGCAAATTTAAGTAATTGAATAAATTATGTTTACCAAATGTTAACAACTATTTTCGTTTTTAGAATGTGTGACTTTGAAAATGACACCGGACCGTACCCCCAAATTTAAAATATAACAAAATTAAGAAAACCATTTTCAAACCAACTGGAAAAACATTAGTCAACGCCACCTTAGAACGAAGATAAATAAAGAACTTACTGGAATTGGATTTTTTTTTTAATAGATTGATATATTAGGACTAAAATTTTATTGATATTTACAATAAAAAATCTATCAGAATTACCCTATATGTCTAGTATGTCAGCCTGAAATTTTATCCTAATTTTGTCCAATGAATAATTAGAACCTATATTGACAATCAGAGCCAAATTTTGTCCAATTAAATTCGATAAAAAGTGGATGGAATGAATATATGTACTGCATGAATGAAGCAAATTCATAGCGTTGACACTTAGGAGGCCAAAAAAAAAAAGGAATTTACTGAAAAAGCTTCCGATGACAATCAGCATCTTTAATCTGAACTTGACTGAAAGAGACAACTCGATATATAGATTTGTAATAATGTCATAAAAAATCTGAGAAATCTAAACAAGGTCTTGTGTATACTTCTGATCCGGGGCAGCCAAAAACAAACATGTTACACCAGTCTCATAACTGATGTGGGGGGGGGGGGGGGGGGGGAACAAAGGATCAATTTGAGTTCTTCCTCCAGAAAGAATACATGTTGCCACTTGATAATGCAAAACTTGCATGAGATGAAAAATTGAACAGATTCGGCAGGTGCATTTTCGAGAAGCTAAAAGTTTCTCGCATAAGCAATTGTAAGTCCTCACTGTACAATTTAGTTCTTCAAAAATTAACCAAGAACAGAAAGAGAAATCAACCACTGCCCTGCCTCACTAAAGTTTTAGAGCCTCTCTAAACCCAATGCTGAAACTACTTTGCAGGCCCTTCTTAGCGGCAGGAACTGCAACAGTTCCTTTTTGCATCATGGCCACAAATTCATTGTAATCTATCCGTCCGTCCTGCAAAATAGAAAGACATGATTGTTTACCATCCGAGGAAGGAAAAACATAAAAAAGGTATTTTTGATAAAAACCATGAAGCCAGCCACCACTTTGAATGTCTTTCAAGATTTTATTGCGGTGATAACATGGCTTAAGCATAACCACTCTCATGAACACAACAGTCAAAAGCTGACTGGAATTTCAATTACTCAATAAGAGATATAAATCAACCAAAAAGAATGACAACCGAACTTGAATCTTGGCCAAGTAACCAACCCAACCTTCTGTTGATTTGTAGGTCTATTGAAGTGGCCCTGCATATCCAGAATTAAAGCACCTAGGGAATATTGGGTGATTCAACTTATTCTTATCCATAATTTAGTAGCAATTCCCTCTTAAGATGAGAGAAATCACTTACATTATCTTGATCAACTTCTCGAATCATTTCTTCCAGGCGAACATCTTCTATGCCAAATTCCTCGCAAGCCTGTTGAAGCTCATCTGGAGTAATATAGCCACTTCCATCTTTGTCAAAATACGAAAAGGCTGCAAACAGATGATCCTCTCTCTCAATTTTATTTAGATGCACTGTTGCAGCTATGAACTCTCCGTAATCAATTGTTCCACTGTTATCTACGTCAGCCTGCATTTAAGAACAGAGGAATTAAGGACACTAAAACCCATATCAATTATTTCATATTCTTATACCAAATTGAAACATTAAAAGAAAATATTATCCAGTTATAAGTTTAGACCTTCGCCAACTTGCCATAAATGTCCAAGAAAGGGATGGGCAAACAAAATTATGAAAGTTTTACATCAATATGTCAAAAGATTCATAAATTTTGATTATACATCCAAAGCACCTTTTTTTAACAAGCAGTAAGGACAAGGTGTAAGCATAGTATACATAAGTTCTCAGATGAACCAAAAGATGTAATAAGTTAGCAGAACTAAATCCAGGCATTGACTGCAAAATCCTTGTCTCCCATATACTTAATACATGTCTGTAGCCATCATAACACAGATATTAAGAAGAGAAGAGACATCTTAAACTTTTTCAAACTAAAGAAAGATTTGCAATTTTGCATATATAATTCTGGAAAGAAATAGCAGATAATGTACGCCTGGAATATAGAATTTCTTTCTTCAGCTCTTAATTCAGTCATAAAATATGTAAAGAATGAAGCCAGACTTTTAAAAGTTCTTGATATTTCTTATTTGCAGCACACTTTTATCTCAGTAACAACCTAGACCACAAACTCTTTCCTTACACGGGAATTTTTGATTTGTTGAAGTACATGATTGCCCACAGTTTTATTCGAAACCCTAGAAGGAATTTCATTGGCTTGAATATTAAAACCATGACTCAAGGGTGAGCAATCTTTGTATCATACGAATGATGAAAGAAGACCGCCTAGGACCTTATAACTCCCTTAGTTGAAACTGGATGATGACAAACTATAATCATCTGATACAGATAAGCGTCATTTGATTTATGATTGTTATTCATTTTTAACATGACTTATAGTTAATTCTTTAAAAGGAATTCAATAATTTAATGTCATTCATTTTTAACATAACTTAGAGTTAATTCTTTAAAAGGAATCAATAATTTAATATATTCCGTACATCCATTTTCCATTTACCTCTCCTTCTCACATTCATCTTCATTTTATTACTGTTACTGTTATACACATGCATAATTATTCACTGTTGCCAGTGGCGTTTCACTATTTAAATGCCAATTCAAATATCTTCAAGAAAGGAAAACAGAAAAAAATAATAAAATAAAAAAGAAAACATTTTGAAATCTTATGTCTAAAAATTTGATTCGATGCTTACTGCTTGCATTAAATCATAAATTTCAGACTCCTTAAGGTTTGCTCCAACTCTTTTTAAGCCAGCCTTAAGTTCTTCAAAGGTGATTTGACCGCTGTTGTCTGCATCTATCATCTTGAACATTTCTTTTAGACCAGCTATTTCTTCTTCGGATAGGCTCTCTGCAATAACCTGTAGGAGAAGAGGGAAAGAAATTCGTCCTTTTTTAATCTAATAATAATATTTTCAACCTGCATGCTGTAGTAAATATGGGCATTATGTAAGACATTCAAGTGTGAAAGCATTTCAAAGATGATATCTTCACAAACTAGTGGCTCACTCTAAGTGCCATTTTCTTGAGCTTATTCATTGCAGAAAATTGTTTCAAGCGACTAAGGACAGCAGAATCAAGAGGCTTGTCAGGAGCCACACCATCAACTTGTACCCAAGGGTGGCCTGCAAGGAATTTTTTTACACATTACAAACAGAAATATAAATCCAACATGAGACCAATTGACAAGTAAACCTATACTGAGTTTATATTACCTATAATCATCCTTTAGGTAATATCTAAATAATGCTTACAAGTGACAACCAATGATTTTTGAACTAAAAAAACAAACAGACAACAGAAAAGAACTCACACAAAACTTCATGAGCAGTTAGCCTCCTTCTGGGGTCTCGAACAAGCATTTTCCGCACTAAATCTTTCGCACTCTCAGAAATATTGGGCCAAGGGTCCGATGAAAAATCAAGATCACCATGCAGGACCTGCTCAAATATCCCTTGCTCGCTTTCTGTGCAATACAAGTAGAAGAAGGAACAAAGAAAGGGAAATCAATTACAATTAGTTGACCATCGGTTATATTAGGATAAAAAACAATTAATATTTTAAACTAGGAAATAATTCTCACCTGCCCAAAAAGGAGGCACTCCACTTAACAGAATGTAAAGGATCACACCAGCACTCCAAACATCTGCTTCTGGACCATAACGCTTTCGAAGAACTTCTGGGGCAACATAATATGGGCTGCCGACCACATCGCTAAACTTTTCACCTGAATCAAGAAAATCATCTGTCCTTAATCAAATTATGGAAGAGTCAAAACTTCTTGTAGATCTAAGATTAGCCAAATAAGAAGGTAATGAAGTAAAATCATAGGAGCAATGGAAAGCTAATGCAAAGCAATAGATCCTGGATATGAAGCAATAATAAAAGAAACCCATGGTTAAAACCAACTAGATGGGCACCTAAAAATTCATTGTCTTTCCTCTTTTCAACATTGCTCATTCAATAAGCAGGAAACTGTTATAGTAACTGTCTATTTGGAGCTTATTATTATCTCCCTTATCAAGGTTTGGGAATCAATTTCATGTCCAAATCATGCAAATTTGGACATAAAATGCAATGTGAAAATGACTTTATGAGTTTTGCGTAAGGTTTGCATAATAAATGCTTTTCTAATATGGTACAGGCAATACAAAGTTGATTGCAGGTAAAGCAAATTAACGACTTAAAAAATGGCAAATGAAAAAGACATTGACAAAAAAAGTGCAATTACTTAGTTTTACAGAACAACAACAGTTGTTATATACCTGGTTTAAAGAATACTGATAATCCAAAGTCAATTGTCTTGAGAAGTGAATCCTCATCTTGACTGATAAAAAGAAAATTCTCAGGTTTAAGGTCACGATGCATAACACCCAGCGAATGACAAGCTTCCACAACCCCCACAATAGTCCTTGTAAGCTCAGCAGCTTTTCTCTCTGTATAATGCCCTCGCTGGATAATCCTATCAAAGAGCTCACCACCTGCGCATAGTTCCATAACAACATGAACTGCCACAGCATCCTCAAAAGCCCCTTTGATAGATACAACATTTGGATGCCCTGCCAGGTGGTGCATTATTTGAACTTCCCTTCGTACATCCTCTACATCCTCATCAGTTACTAATTTTCTCTTTGCAATTGATTTACAAGCATACTCTTTACCTGTCCCCTTTTCCACACAAAGGAAAGTTGTCCCGAACTGGCCTTGTCCTAGTTTCCTACCAAATTTGAAAAATTCCTTAAAATTTCCTGTTCTCGTCTGTAAAACGGATCCAGTCCTCAGTCCAGCACTAGATACCCTCTTCATTTCTGGGGATTTCTTGGGTTTTGTCGGATGTTCTGGTTTAGCATCTGGTTTAGGTTCAGTTTCTGGTTTAGGTTCAGGTTTAGTTTCTGGCTTAGTTTCAGGTTTAGGCATCGTCAACTGTTCTGGTGGTTTATTTTGAACCAGAAAGGGCGATTCAGGTTCTTTCGTTGTTGCCTCAGTCACAGTTGCTTCATCAGTATGTGTATGATTAGAAACTGACTCATCACTTGCTCGGGGCCGCCACATTGCAGCAGAAACCGATTGAAGAAAACCATTCTTGGAAATAGTTGGTCCTACACAAGTATTCCCCATTTGATCCAACCCTCAATATTTCCTAAACAATTCCGCTAATTTTCTGCATCACGATCTAACTCTACACCACTTTTCACAAAACTTGGAACAGATCAAACCCTCATATTTTACTCAAAATTTTTGAAAACTATTAAGCTTGAACAATTCAAAGCTTCAATTGCAGCTAATACAATAAATGAGAATTTATTCACAGATCCAAGAAATAAGTAAATTTTCACCAATTTTTTGTAATAACAATAGAGTGTAGCATTTACTTACCCAAATATGACAAGAATTATAAACTTAGCAGATATAATTGCTGCGCAGACACTATGTATTCAACAAAATACAATAACCCCAAAAAAGTCAACTCAAATTAACAATCAGTGACTAAATCAATCTTACTAATTCAACACCAATACTAATCAAAGATTAACAAAGTCCCTCAAATTCTAAAGTTCCCCAAAACTAAACACTCAGTACAAACTAATAATAATACAGCAGCTAATACTACGAATTAAGAGCTACATGAAGGATCAGAGCTCAGCAAAATAGAACAATTCAACTAGAGAGGGAAAACTGAAAATACCCAGATGCATGAGTAAAATGAAGAAACACAGAGAGATCTTGAAACAAGAATAAGGGTATTGGTTTACCAGGTCTCTTTGACTTGGTTGAAAACTTGCAAGAAAGTGAGAAGCTTTTTTGGCTTTATGCCTGTGTCTGCGCTTGTTCGTGCAAAGTCGTGGCTTTGTTTATATCTAAAACTTTTATTAGCATTTCAGTACCATAATTTTACCAAAATCATTAATATATGCGGATTATTTTGTATTTTCATACAGATCCATTTACTAAATTCCATTAATAAAATTATTGATTTGGCAACACAATTTCTGATCATTTTTATAAAAAAGTCTCAAATGAATGATTGTGAGTATAAGCTGATTTTAAGAAAAAAAATCAAATATTGGATTTCAGGTATATCTTTATTTGTGATTTTATTTAAATATATAGAGGACTTATACATAAATGTTGTTATATAAATTGTATATTAAGAGATTATTTCTCAATTACTTAATTTTCATTGAAACAAGCCATTAAAATTTCTTGACTTTCCATTAAAGCATAATAATTTAATTTTCTATCAGCGAACCACTTCACTGTTAATTTCGTCGACTGTTGATTCTTTAATAATGATTAGTAAAATCAGTAGAAAGTGGTTGATTAACAAAAAATTGTAAGATTATGTATTATAGGGATATTGACAGAAAATTCTAATGACTATATGTAATTTTGGTAAACAAGAGACTGCTGATGAGTAATTTTCCATTATATATATATATTATATATATTATATTTGGACAGTTAGAGTGAAAGAGATAAACGCGTTAGTTGGCAATTTGGTCCATTTGCATACACAAAATCCGTAGTTTTCGGTTGATTTATGCCCCACATAATTATTGGTCTTTTTCATGTATTAATTATTATTATTATTAATTTTTTAAGGGTCATTTGTTAAAAACTTTCAATATTAGTAGTGAGATAAACAGTGATTTTTTTTGCCTGTATCTATATTTTGTTTTATGAATAAAAAATATCTTACAAATAATTATTTGATATTTATATCCTTATAAATAAAAAAAGATTTGATTTTATAGTTTAATAAATAAATATATTTTATAGAGATATTTTTAGAATGTAATATTTATTTCTCATTCAGACCTCTTTCTGTATAAAAATCATAAAAATTTACATTTTTTTAAATTCTGATATAGATGTCTGAAAATCATACATAAGTTGAAAAAAAAGTAAATTTTAGAAAAAAAATGAAATTAATAAAATTTTAGACTTAAAAATTTAATAAACAACTCCTTAGAATTAATTTGATAAAAGAAAAATTATCATTCATATACCCTAAATTTACTATTTTATCAAAAATAATACAACAATTTAAGAGTGTATCAATCGTCCACCCTAAATTGACAAAGGTTATATGCCGACTACTAAACTGTTAGCGGTCATTTGAAAGTTAATGGAAATGTAACAAATTGACAATTTTACCCTTGAAATTTATCACTTGTATACCCATAAAATTTCTTAGAATTAGGAAAATTATTCGTCGTCCACCCGTTTTTTCAATGTTTTTCAAAAATACACATTTTTTTTGCAGCGCTCCAGCTAAAGTTAATATTTTTTTCATTGGTCCACTCTCGTTATAACACTGTTAGAACTTTGCTAACATCATAAGGGTAAAATTGTCATTTCATAACAACACAGTAGTGGAAAGTGCAAAACAATATAACTTCAAGTGCAGTTCAGCCAAAAAAATTAAGAATTGTGTATTTAAAAAAAATGAAAAAATGTAGTGAGTGGATAATTTATCTTTTACATTTGAGAGTAAAAAAGTCATTTATACAATATTCTATTAGTTTTATTAACGATCTCCAGACGGAAGTGGAAAATTGAAAAGAAATGTAACTTCAGGTGGATTCTAGTAAAAAAAAAAAAGAATTGTGTATTTTTAAAAAGTTAGAAAAAACAAGTGGACGGTGGATAATTTTCCCCAAAAATTATCAATTATATCATATGAAATGACCAAATTACCCCTCTGACATCATCATATTTAAACGGCAACTAACGGTTTGGTAGACTGCAAATACATTTGGTCAACTTAAGGTGGGTGACTGATATACCATAAAAGTGTTGTAGTAAATTTGATAATGAAGTGAACTAAGGGTATACGATTGATAATTTCCCTTAATAAAATTACTTGATAAGTATAGTTACTCACAGAAACATCATTGAAAATTAAATAGTTTTAATATTAATAATAATATAAATTTACAAATGAGTATAGAACCCATAAAAATACTCAATCGAAGCTTAAAGAAATACACAACTACACAAATGAAGTTCAATATAGAAATTAAAGAAATAAACAAGGAGGAACTAGGAAATACCGACCAACATAATCAAACAAATTAAGTTAATTTCTTAAGAAAATTCTAACGAAAAGAAAAAGAGCCTTTTAAATTTATTAAAACTACTCTCTCAAACTGATATTTTTGGAAAACACTTCTTGATTATGCCCAAAACGATTTATTCAAAAGCTAAGGTTAATGATTAATTCTTAAGTAGTTTGTACATTTCTTATTCTTTATTTCATTTATTTGATTACTTGATTTTTCCTACAATTTATAATTGAGTTGCATAAATAATTAAGCTTGAGGATCATTAAATTCTCAGAATATAATTTGTGCTATTGCAATTTTCTCCTCCTCCATATTACCCATAAATAAGTACATAAATAGTGACTTAAAGTGTTGGGAAAGATTTATATGTGAAATATATTATCGTTTACATAAATGGCAGAATAGTTTAAAGACATCACCTCTATTAGTCAGTTAATAAAGTAAATATATTTTTCAAGGGAATGTTCAAAACTTGAGAGCTACCAATTCTATGCAAGTTTTGATCTGTTGGATTCTATCACCAGAGTTAAAATAATTTTGATATCAAAGCAATCGTTTTTGTGACTTTTGCCAATTTTCGTTCGTGTCAAGGATTATTAGGAAAAATAACATAAAATGACTATTTTGAGGCCAATTTTGAGCAAGATAAATATTAGAAAAATAACAGATAATTGAGAATCTCCTCCATAAGCTCTTCACAATGAATTATGGAACACGTATTGATATTTGGATGAATGAGAAATTGGATATCAAAGAATACCCTTTGGTATGAAAGAAAAAAAGAAGGAAAAATGGCAAATCGCATATTGAAAAAATAACTATGAACTAAATTTGGCTTTATCTATACTTACACATGTAATAGATATTAAGACTTGTAAGGATAAATGCTCTCTCTATGCACCCCTATGCAGGGGTTGCAAATCACATATAAATTTGGCTTGCTGCGCTTGTACGTCATATATACGCGAATGTCGTCCAAATTTGAGACAATAAGTCTTAGTTTGATTTTTCCATTTTCTTTTTATAATGGAATGTGAAATTAAATTTGAAAGTAGGATTGGCCAAAATCAAGTTCAGGTCAACCTGATCGGTTTTTGGGTTGGTCGGATTAGATAAAAATTCATCCAAAATCAACCCAAACCTATAACCCAATCCAATATGATCCAAAATATATTCGAATCAAATTAGATTAGGTAAAAAAATTGGGTTGAGTTTGGTTCAAATCAGATTTGAATTAGATACATTTCACATTGAGTTAGGGTTAATCAGGTCAATTCATGGTGGGTAAAATCGAATCAAATAGGATTCAACTAAAAAAAAAATTATTACCAATTAACAAAAAAAAATCAATACACAAATTGAAAATTTTCTTTATTTTATTTTTAAAATTTAACAATACATAATTACATATTATTTACAATTACCAAATTATCAATAAACAATCTTACTTTCACATATGATATATATTATATCACTATTATATACCATCAATAATTCAATATCAAGGGCTCAAAAAATCAACAAGAAAAATTCGGGTTGCTACTTGCCGGGTTCAAAAAGAGCTTAAATCATATTAGTGATGGTGGAGGATTGGAGCCTTGGAGGTGTGGAAGTGGAGCAACAGATTCGGTAGCAGCATATCAGCAAATCTGGTCACGGTCCTCGCAGAACAGATTCGATTGGCGTCGGTGCTTAGCAGTTGCTGCATTTGGTGGCTGGCTGCTTCTTGCTTTTCCTATATGCATGTGCGTGGAAAACCACGAACTCTGTGTATGTTTGACAGTTAGTGTTTTGTTTGTTTAAGATGAGAAGTTGTCAAGTTGAGGGAGGTTGTAAGTGTGGCTATCAATAGTGGGCTACGAAAGAGCTACGGGTGTGGCCGTATAGCTGTCGGTAATGGCTACTGCGTGCATTGTTATTGTGTTTGTTTGTAAATTGTAATTCTCTGTGTGTACAATATGTAAGTCTTTAGGCTTAGGTTTCGATTTTCACTATCCGAATTCATTCTATCCTAGGAGACAATGCCAATATAATTCAAGCATCATTGTGAAGGTGGCAAATCCATTTTTAGGACACTGTATCTTTATAGGCCTTAGGCTTAAGTTTTCCTTTTGTTGAATTATATGTTACATGTTTTTGTTGTTTCAATTTATAAACTTGTGATAAATGTGTAAAAAACTCACTAGTAAACTTATGTGTACTAGGAAAGTTTTGTCACTTAGGCTATATACATTGTCTAACGAGTTTGGGTTTTAAACGGGACTATTTGTGACCATTCTAGTATTTCTTAAGAACTTAACTAATGTTATTTAATATACAAAGTTTTTTGTATTATAACACTTACTATGTAACACACTAGGCGAATCGCACATCATCAAAGTATGGGAGAGATATTAGGTTTATAAAAGGTGATCCACACCTTAATTGGTAAGACGCGTTTTTGGATATATAAACGCTCTAGGAACAAAACCGTGCGGACATTGTTAAGACGCAAAGTAAACAATATCTTACTAAGTCTGGGTTGGGTTATAATAGATGATATCAGAGTGGCTCGCATGTCCTCTTAAGTGATAGTGGGGCAAACCTCAGCGAGGATGCTAAGTCCCTAAAGGGATGTATGTAACACACTACGTGAATCCCACATCAGTAAAGCGCATGAGAGATGTTGGGTTTATAAGGGATGATCTGCACCTTAATTGGTGAGGCACGTTTTGGAGTATATGGGCACGCCATGAACAAAACCGTGCAGGCCTTGTTAAGGCCCAAAGCAGACAATATCTTGCCAAGTCTGGGTTGGGTCATGATAGATGATATCAGAGCGGCTCTACATGTCCTCTTAAGCGATAGTGGGGCAAATCTCAGCGAGGATGTTAAGTCCCTAAGGGGGGTGTGTGTAACACCCTAGGCGAATCCCACATCAATAAAACACAAGAGAGATATTGGGTTTATAAGGGATGATCTGCACTTTAATTAGTAAGACCGTTTTAGAGCCTAGGAACAAAATCGTGAGCCTTGTTAAGGTCCAAACCAAACAATATCTTGTCAGTTATGGGTTGGGTCATGACATACTAACTATGATAGTTTTTTAACAATAATTACACTTTTAGAAAGAGAAGTGAACTAGGCATTTGATTGACTTTGGAACTAGGCATTTGAGTAACGTTGGTCTAACTATGCATACTGTAAGCCTTCTTTCTCAACTCGCTTTATTCTTTTAAGTTTCTTCAAAATTCTTGTTTAAATTCGCGTGCATATGCCAGATTATTGTTTAGTTCTCGTGCATGTATCAAATTCATTTTGGGTAGTGAATTTTAGAGATTTTACTTGATGCTGTTAAGCTGATTTCGAACCTTGCATGACAAATTTGCTTTCTTAGTTTTTTCTTATCTTATTTCAGTTTTTTTTTAAATTGTATGTCATTTATCTATTTAGTAGAAAGAATTAAACATTGGTAGTATAGATAGATGATTTTTATTGCTGTAATCTTCTATAGGAAATGGTGATGGAGATCGGAGGGGAAGAGAAATCTTTGAAGGATTAAGAACTGCTAAGTTTGGTTTGATGTAGGCAAATATGAACAATTAAGTAAATTGTGTTTTAAAACTGAGAAGCAAGGATTTTTAATTGTTTTCTTGGTTAAATTTGCAATTGTTAGAATCACTTTCTTTGAATTAATTTCTTTTAGTAATGTCTATTAATTTTCTTTTGATACTAGTTAAAAAAGAGTTACAAAAACCGTTTCAAAGGCTGATTTTATTTTATAAATATAAAAAGAAGAAATAGTGAAAGTTTATATTGTTTGGACATATCTATAAATACGCAAATACATATACTTATACATATACAGAAATGAGGGTCGGCTCTAAAGTATTAGGGGTCTTAGGTGAATTTTTTTGCAAGGCCTTTTTTTTGGTTTGTAATTTCGATACTCAAAGAAACATAAAAAGACTCAAAAATTCATTCCATATTTAATTCTTGAATTTTACCAATAATAAAAAAGATCTTAAAAAGTTTCAAAGACAAAACCTTAAAAAATGATCAAGAAGATATATTTTTTACTTCCATTAAAATTATTACAAACACAAGCAAACAAGCAAATAAAAACAATATTATTTTCAAATAGATTATTTAGAATGGCCGCACATAGAAAGTTGAGATGATGAATTGATTATCAGATAATAGACATGGACTTTATATTTTAAGAAACTAATTTTTTCTCTTTTAAATGAACTAATAAATGTAATAATTTTCTTTGTAAAGAAATGAGCAAAAAAATTTTTATCTACTGCTTTTTTATGTTGTAAGGTTTTAATAGAAATTAAAAGTAAAAAATTTCAACGTTAAATAATTAAGTTTTTTTTAAGGACACTGAAAATGTAAGGAATTTATTTTTTCTTAGAAAGACTAATAATGAATGAATTAATGGTTAAACAATATTATATATTATTAATTATATTTTTTTAACATTAAGGTTACCAAATATTGATTTATATTAAAAATTAATTCTTAATTGCAATATAGTTGTTAATTATAAAAATGTCTAATAGGCTTTTCTACAATATATAATTTTAAAAAAGATATTTAATAATTAGAGATTTATTAAGAAAATACTTTTTAAAAAAATCTTAAAAAATATAGGGTTTTGAGCGACCGTTTTATTCACTTATACTTAAAACCACCCTGATATATGTATATGTGTGTGTGTGTTTGTGTTTGCGTGTATATATGTATGTGTGTGTGTGTGTGTGTGTGTGTGTGTGTGTGTGTGTGCATGTATGTATATATGCAGGAATATATAAGTTATAGGCACGTTGGTTTTCTTGTATTGCTCATGTGTGTAGCTGGATTGAGATGGTTTGAGGTCCGAGTTGTTTAACACCATGGTGATTACGGGATTTTGACTTTGTGTTTTGTTTTGTCCCATGGTGAAAGTCCGCTAAAGAAATTATGTGGCGGTCTTTTGGAATAGTGCCCTTAAAATTAGCTTAGCTGCACATAAGTGATGAGTGATTAAATGAGTAATTTGGATGAGTTACTTTGTAATATTTGAGGTGCTTATTTAGAAGTTAATCTCTTTCTTGGATTAATGTTTAATATATGACAAGAGACTGTTTAGATTATATATACATGCCAAGTTTATTCATTTGATTGAGTATATGTGATTAGCCTTTAGGTTATTTATTTTTTTATTTTTAAGCTTTTTTTTAGAGGAAAATAAAGCTTCCATTACTCAAGAAAAGATAACACATGCTCAATCTCTGGAGGGAAGTTTCCCTTCTAAACAAAAGAATCAGTTTTACCTAGTGTTATTCTCGCTAACTGATGAGCCCAGGTGTTACAAGACCTAGGAACATATTTTGCCACAAAATGACTAAACTAACTCCTTAAGCTTTGAATATCCGAAATGATCCAGTGGATCTCTGTCATGTTGTTCCCATTATTGTTAATCAGATCAGTTGTTGCTTTAGAGTCAGTTTCTAGAATTACATCCTGCATACCCTCCTCCTTTGCAAGGTACGTGCCCCATTCAGAAGCTTCTGCTTCTGCAAACAGAACATCACCTTTGAAAGTGACCGTTTTAACAGCTGCTGCTAAGCATTTTCCTAAAAGGTCTCTAATTATAGCCCCTAATCCAGAACATTGTCTCTTAGCACTAATTACTGCATCAACAATGATTTTTACCCATCCTGGGGAGGGAGAGCCCATTTGTTTTGTTCATGCCTTAGTAATTTTTTTCCCACCAGCATCTCTAGAAATTGGGTTCTTTTATATGCCTCATTTATTGCTTTAGCCTTTGCCATTGAAATCCCTGGATTTATCTTCATTCCTTCGAACACAAACTTGCTTCTGGCATTCCAGATAATCTAGAACATAACCAGGAGCAGTTCAAAATCATCATTACTTAATCTCCTCTGAAGTTTTGCCAGCTCTCCTAAGAGGTTTGAGCTATCTATTCCATGGACTACATCTGCCACATGGGAACGTTGCCAAACCTTTTTTGCTGCTTTGCATGCCACCAGCACGTGCAAAATATTTTCCACTATATTTCCACACCGCTTACAGTGAGCCTCCTGGACAATTCCACATTTGCATATGTTCTCAACTGTCGGCAATAAGTTTTTCATTGCCTTCCAAACAAAGATCTTTATCTTCTCAGGGAGAGTAAGCTTCTAAATAATGCTCCAGTTACTGCTATTACTCCTTGAGCATCCTGGCGGATCCAGGAATTTCATGTTGAGGGCCACTTGATAACCACTCTTGATCGAATATTCTCATTTTTTGTCGTAATGCCAGATAACCTGATCATTTCTTTTCCTCATTGGCAGTGGGATGCTTAGGATTACTTCAACATCTTCCTTTAATAACGTACTCTGGATTAGGTCTAGCTTCCATTTATTTTCATTGTCTATCAGCACTGCAATTGTGGCTTCGGGTGGCAAATTCGATGTGAAGATAGGTTTGAAGGTAGCTGGCCTTGGGATCCAATTGCTTCTAAAGACTGAAATATTTTTTCCACAGCCAATTCTCCACTTTACCCTTTTAGTATCACTTGCCTTCCCTACATTATACTCCTCCAAATGTACGATGGGTTTGACCCCATTGAGGCATTCAAGAAATCAGTCTCTCTGAAGTATCTTGCTTTGAGCACTCTAGCTGCCAGGGAGCTTTGGTTTTGAATCAGCCTCCATCCTTGCTTTGCTAATAATGCTTGGTTGAAGCTTGTAACATCTCGAAACCCCATACCTCATATACTTTTAACTTGGTTCATCTTCTCTCATTTCGTCTAAGAGATGCCCTTCTTCTCTTTTTTGTTGCTCCACCAAAATCTAGCAATAATCTTCTGGATTCCATTACACGGCCCTGTTGGAAGCTTGAAGACACTCATCGCATATACTGGAACTGCTTGAGCTACAGCTTTGATTAAAGTCTCTTTTCCCCCACTTGAGAACCCTTTTTACTGCCATCTGGAAACCTTACTCTGCACCTTGAGCTTTACCTCATTGAAAAAATCTTTCTTTTTCCTTCCGATCATAGAAGGCAGCCCCAAGTATTTCTCATGCTTCAAGATTACGTTGAGCTGGAACACCTTATTGATTGCTGAAATCAGATTTTCCGAGACATTGCAGCTGAAAAATATGCTAGACTTTTCGAAGTTGAAAATCTGTCCTGAGGCTGCAGCGAGTTATCGAATATGTCCTTTAGGTGTTGGCAGTCCTTAAGTGATGCTCTAAAAAAGATCAAGCTGTCATCTGCGAACAACAAGTGAGAAATGAATATGTGATGGCCAAATTTTAGCCCCCGTATTTGTTTATTTCTCTCTGCCTGTATCAACAGATTGGAAAATGCTTCTGCACAGATTAAAAAGAGGTATGAAGACAAAGGACATCTTTCTCTCAAGCTTCTTTGAGGGATGATCATACCCGTTGGGGTCTTGTTTATAATTACAGAGAAGGATACAATAGTGATACAATCTATTACTAATCTTATCCATTTCTCATTGAAGCCTAATTTGCTCATTGTCTGCTCCAGAAAAGCCCACTCCACTTTATCATAAGCTTTGCTGATATCAAGTTTCAGGGCTACTACCTCATTGTTTTGCCTTTGCTATGCCTAATTTTATGAAGGCATTCATACCCAAAAATAATATTATCTGTGATTAATCTATTGGGATAAAGGCACTTTGGGATGAGTTAATCATGGTGTGGAGGATAGTTTTCAGCCTATTTGCCATGGTTTTTGTGACAATCTTATATATGACGTTACAAAGGCTTATGGGTCTAAATTCAATAACTTTTCTAGGCTTAACTGTCTTGGGAATTAAAGCGATAAAAGTGTGATTCAAGGGAGCAATGGTACCTGCTATGTTGCGGATGTGAAGGCAAGTGGTGATTACTCCTTGCTTGATTGTCCAATGCTTTTGATAAAAGGCAGCGGGTAGGCCATTAGGCCCTGGAGCTTTGGTTAAGCACTTTTGGGCCAAAGCCTCCGTAATCTCCTCCTCTGTGAACGGCTGGAATAGATACTCGTTCATCTCTGGCATTACTTTAGGTGTCATTCCTCTTAAAGCCTTTTCCATTTGGGCTTGAGTGGGGTTGGAAATACGGAACAACTTCGTGAAGTACCCGCAGAATTCTTTTTCAACTTCTTCATCCTCCTCAGTCCATTCTCCTTGCTCATTTTCTATGCCCCAAATTTTATTCTTTCTCTTTCTAGATGATGCTTTAAAATGAAAATTTTTTGTATTTTTATCACCCTCTTGAAGCCAATCCGCTCTAGACCCATGCTTTTAAAAAAATTCTTCATCTAATAGGAGTTGATGAATCTGTGTCTCTAGCTCTTCAATTCCTCTCTATATTCGTGCTGTCTACCATGTTCCTGAAGCTCTTTTATTATGTTCATCAACTTCTCCAGCTTCTCTTTACTACCTTTAAAAGTTTCCCGGCTCCAGCACCTCAACTCTGCAAGCGTATCTCTATTGACTTTCTTAAAAATTTGGATAGGATTGCTCCCCACCCAAGCTCCTTTTTGCGCCCATTCCTGTTTCACAATTTCTTTACACTCTTTATAGGGACTCCACATATCCTCGTAGTGGAATCTCAGCATTGTCTTTTTGTTGTACCTGCTCCCTTATTTCTGCCTATCACCTCCATCACCACCGGGTTGTGGTTTGAGCACCACGTGATTAAATTCTTTGTTGCATGATCTTGAAAGGTTTGAGTCCAATCATCGTTACGCAGGAATCGATCTAACATTTCTTCTATAAAATACGGGCCAAATCTCTTGTTAAACCACGTAAAAGGGTGACTTATACAGCCCAAATCCCTCAACTTACACTCCCTTATCACCTTTCTAAAATCATTTATCCAATTAGCATCTCTATCATTTCCTCCATTTTTTTCATCCAAGTGCAAAATCTCATTGAAGTTTCCAAAATAAAACCACGAGGAGAAAGACAAACCTGCCAGCCATCGAAGCAAAGTCCATGTGTGTTTTTTCTGGCTCGCCTTTGGATGCCCGTACACCCCCGTGCATCTCATATGCTTCCCATTTTCCACCTCTACTTCAGCATCGATGTGGTGGTCACTAAAAGACGCAATGTCCACCTTTATGTCTTGACTCCATAACATGGCTAAGCCTCCACTCTTACCATTACGGCTAACAGTAAAACAACTTTCTAACTTCAGCTTTTTACCCACATTGTTCATTTGCATAACTGACAATTTTGCTTCACATAAGAATACCAATTGCGGCTTATACAAATGGAGAAATTTTTGCAGAACTTTGAACGTCCGGTCATTCCCTATCCCCCGGATGTTCCAGCTTAAAATTATCATTGTTGTCGGCGGGGCTGGTCCTCAGCCGCCACCTATATGACTGTAGCTTCAGTAATTTCAGTTGGTTCCTCTCCTCTTGTTTCATCTCCACTGGATTTGTTCCCGTATGCAAATAAATGGCACGAAATGGTTTTATTTGCTACAGCTTCATAGAAGCTTCGGAGTCATGGCTTTTTTTTTTTTATTTGGGCTTGCTCTTAGTAACTCACCACCTGTCATCTTCCCTGTACTTGGTCCCTATTTCACGTGCCCTTTGATGTTTGCCTTTCTAGCTTGTGTTTTCCATTTTCTTCTTTTGGGCCTTAAGGTGATTTCACTTGGCCCGTTATCTATTACTCCATCAGGGCTTAGGTTGCCTTGGTCTGAATTTTGGCTTGTGTTTGCAGATTGATTTGGCTCTGAATTAGGCGCCAACTTTCCATTGTTTCCCTCCAAATCTTCTGTTCCCACTTTCTCTTGTTGATTCCCATAAGCCTTGGGTTTGTCAAATATGTTTTCGGCCTCTCTTTTCTTGGATTGGTTTTTACTATTGCCTTGATATTATCTCGGCTCCAGTGCCATCAGCATTAATTGTTCGTCAGTCTTGGTCGTTTGCCGTTCACTCTCACCCGAAGTGGATTGGTTTGGCTCCGACCCATTTTCACCTTGGTCCATACCCGTTTGTCTTTCCTAGTTTCTTTCATGATGTTCAGAATGTGTAGCCATTAGTGGTCTGCTCAAACCTTCTATTCCACTTCTCTCTCCCTCAGTTTATATTAGTTTTCTCAGCTTTGGACAGCACCCTCATATACATTCTATAAGGCAATTTATCCTTTGGTTGCCCTTTATATGCTTTGTACTCTTTGAACTGATGTCCTATAAGCCCACAACAAAAATAAAAGTATGGGAGTCTTTCATACAACATTGGTAACTCCACCTTGTCGTCCTCTTCAAGCTCCAAAAAGACCATTTTCTGTAGAGGTTTTGTTATGTCAATAGAGATTCCGACTCTTGCATATGGGTCGATGCATTCACTTTCACCATCAGTTTCTACTTCCAAGACTTCTCCAATTAGTTCTCCTAGCTTGTGGATGCTTTCCGGCTCCATACACCCTATTGGGACATTGTGAAATTGAACCCAAAAAGTTGCATGTGTGAAATTTTGTTTCCTTATATTCCCAATTTCCCTGGGTTCCTCCAATACAATCAAGGCTCTATCGAAGTGCCAAGGCCCTCCAGCTATCACTTCCCTCTTTTCAACCTCCAAACTAAACTTGAACAAGAAGACATTCTTTCCCAAGTTTTCACTCTTCACCTCCTTATTTGTCCTTCATGCTTGCATCAGTGCTGTTTTAATTCCTTTCATATGTATACTTCTTGTTATTAGAATCTTACCTACTAACGAGTTGGCCACTATGTGTCCTCCTTTTTCCTTCATTTCACTTCTAATAAAAAGCTAAAAAGCTTGCGCTCACTGACTTCTTGGATACATATAGCTTTACATTTTCATATTAATTCCTCTGTGTCCATGGATGGTAGACACAATAACTACTTCCTTACCAACTGCCTTGAGAATACACCTCGCTATTACAATCACCCTCTCTCACTCTCTTTGATTCACTCTCCACTCTAATCACCTAATGATAACACTGCCGGACACTCAGACATATGAGTGAAAAAGTGAAGCCATTATAGCTCCAAACTACTCCATTCTTTTGTTCTCTTTCAGAGAGAAAGAGAGCACGTTAGAAGGAGAAAAAAAAGTATTGAGGAATTTGACTACTTAAAAATTTTTTTAAGCTTATTTAAATTGTAAAAAATTGGATTATATTAGAAGTTTTGTTCTTCTTAATAGCAACATAATAGTTTTCTTATTATAGTAAAAGCTTGAACTATTTATAATTATCTATTGGGTATTAGCTCACTCCTAATTTTCATGGTTTTTTATGGTGATAATAATAAGTGTAAGCCAGTTGGAGAACTACCTTTTTGTTATTGGGCATAATTTGGAAGTTGTACATCATTTTGGTAGTTTTTTATTTTTCTTTGTAAGAAATGACATGGGGAGTAATCTTTTGTAATTAGGTATTCTTAGTCTAGAATTGTTACTCCATGAATATTGTGATTATTTAAACCTTTTGACTACCATGGAAAGATTAGATTGGACTGGATTAACTCTTAGGATTAAATGAGATTAGATTGGATTATACTGGATTAAAAAAGTATTGTCTTTTGTTTGGTATAGTGTCGGATAGAACTATGTTAAATTTAATTTAATGCAGCTAAAATAACTATTTAAATAACATATTATTTTTTAAATCATATTACTATTTGTTAAATTTAATATTTAGATTTTAATATTATTGGAATTAAATAAATTGAATATTTTTTGTGTTTAATAAATTACATTCTAATTAAAATAAATTATTGAATTAAAATTTTGATTTAATATTAAATTCTAAAAAAGTTAAAAAAGAATTACTGAATAAATTTTTGACAATAGTAACAAATTTAAACTATCAAATATCTAGTCCTATCTAAACTTATATGAAAATCTGAATTAATAGTCCTATGAATATTTGACTAATTTTTTAATTCTGACAACCAAATATAACTCTAGATTAGACTAATGTTTTTATCTTTTAAATTAATCTAATCTCATATCTTATCCAACATCCAAACATGACCTTAGCGTGTGTTTAAAATACCAAATTACACCGGATAGGAACCTTGCATAGCATTACTTTAATACAATAATGTGTCTGGCTAAAAAATAACATGTTTAATATCACTGTTGTAATGCACCAAATCACGCATTAACCAAAGCCGTGGGGGTCTGTGTTTACGCGTGATTGGCTGATTGCATTACCAAAAGACAAAATCAAAACAAAATATAATCTATCGTTTTCTTTTTGTCAGACAAGCACCCGCTCACCCAGAACAAACCCATAGCCTTTCCTTCCTTCATCACTGACGCCATCATTGAGTCCACCACTGCTGCACCTTCACTGTTAGAATCATCGCAACCAGTCAATGGGTCTTTTACTTTCTTGGATAGTTTTCATTTGTGATGAAAATTGTGGGTTTTTTTTTAAGTTTCGATTTGAAGTAGAAGAATTCAATCGGTTTTTGGAATCGTTGGTGGGTTTATTAGTAATTATTATTTATTTATCTTTTATGACTAGTTGGCTTTTTCTTTTTGTTAATGGTATTTCTCTTCTTGATTTGAAGAAATAGCCTTTTAAATAATGAGTGAGATCTAATTACAAAGAATGAGAAAGAAGAATTTAATTGTTGTTTGTTTGTTTGTTTGTTTGATTAGATTAGTAGTAAACTTGTTTTATATAATATTGTTCAGTAACCCCGGCTATATGATCAGGTGATTTCGTGTATTTAAAAGGTTTAAATTGAATCGAAGTGGGAGTAGAGAGCATGTTATATAGTAAGGAACACATAACTGATATTGTAGAGCAAGGATCGAAATTTCTAGCTTAGTGAATTGAAATTACTTCAGGTCTACTTCTTCTTCAACAATCATTTTATTTTGGCTTTAAAATGAATTATTATCTTGAATATTTTGGTAGTTAATTTTTTTTAATATAGAAGAAATAACTTTTTTCAAGTGTTTATAATGAATGTAATTTTGAGGCATCAATGCTTTGGTGCTATAATTCCCCATTTCTTAACATTATATTTCTATGATTAATTATTAATTTGTGGATTATATAGTGACTTTGGTGGTACTTTTGACAAATAACTTGATGTGGTTTAATAGGATGGTTATGGTAGTATGGAAATGGAGCAAGCTAATATGTTTTTTTCTAGAAGAAAAAACAACAAAAAATTGATGGAATCAGATGAACATTGAGGGTAGAATGAGATGAATATTGAAGTTATCAAAATATCATAGGAAAAAGAGGGATAGGAAAGCTGTTTGGTTGGAATTGCATTTTATTTATTTATTTTTCTAAGACACCACATAGTTAACTATTTCTCTGTATGTTTAACTATTTATTTATATTGTCCTTTAAAAAAAAACTATTTATTTATATTGAGATATTTATTAAAGCTTTTATTTTATTTTATTTGGCTGGAGCTTTATTTTGGATGATACACATTTGAGAAATGTAGACAAAACAAATGTTATATTGTTTAAAATTATAGAATTTAGTAGTTTTGCAATGCAAAATAAGATTGATATATTTTACATATTATATTAAAAAATTAGGATAATTAAGTAATTTTACATTAAGTATTTTTCCAAGTTATCATAATACTACTATTTTTTTATAAGATATAATTTTAATTATTTAATAAAAAACTTAATATAATACAGTGCAATACCAAATCTAGTATAATTAACAATTAATACAATATAATGCAATACCAAACATTGTACAACACTGACATAATACAATGCTAATGAATTATAGCATAATGTAATGTATCTTGCATTAAATAATATAAAATACTGTAATGTGATATAATGTGCCAAATGCACTCATATTGTATTAGACAAACTTATTTTATAGGTTTGCTTAAAAATTAATGAAGTGCTACTTAATTGTATTAGTAGTTTTCTGATCCAGGATCATAAAGTGCAGGAAACGTCCGGAAAAACTTTAAAACCGCGGGGTTTTAAAGGTTTAAAACTTAAAGTGCTTAAACCGCACAGTTTATGTGTTTTCCCATACGTTTCCACACTTTAAAATTCCGGATTAAAACATTTTATATATATATATATATGTTAAAAGGGTGCCGCACCAAATATGATCTTGTAAAAGTGAGGTGACATAGTTGGTATGGAATTTTGATTCGGATGTAGGAAGTCTATTTTACTTCTGTTAGGCTTAGATAAACTAGGAATGTTCATATTGGAGAGTTCATGTCAAATTTCCTAGAAATTCTTGACATCTTAAATATCAGATCTTTTAATTATTTACTCATAAATTTTGAGCAAATAGGTATCTCTTAATATTCTTTTTTTCTTTTTTTTAGCCAGCTAAATGAACATATCTTGTTTCTATTGATTTTAGTTTAATTTTACTTTCTCACGTGCTTGGGGATCGGGGCATGAATTCAACCCCATGTTCACATTTTCTTCTTCTAACTTTTGAAGCAACATGTCTCTTCTTGGATTGTTTTTTGATTGATACGAATCTATTATACTTATTGTTATTTTGTGCTCTAAGACCATGCCATAAAATAATAATTTTTGACTTTAATAAAATTTATTTATTCATTATTTATTTGTGAAAACATTATAAGGCCTTATTTATAAAGTATGTAATATATGTTTTGGGTATGTGATACTTATACTAGAAGATATAAATTACAAGTTCTTTATTACATGAATTTTTGTTTTTTCACAGTCATTAATGAAATGAGCATTCTAATATATATGACTGTAACTTTTCTATTTCTAAAGTGAGCGATTTCATCTTGATCACTAAATTGGAGACTTCAAGTAGAATTATTAGCATGTATGTGAGATATGTAGATTGAATGGACCCATAATGAATAATGATATGGTTTAAAAATTATTGTTGATTGTAAAATCACACGAGTTTATTGAGTTTAATCAGCCTTAATCTTGAGTGGATGGGGTAATGAGCTTGCTATCTTGGAGATATGATTTCATGGATCGTAGTAACATATACTTACAAGATGGAATCTATACAAATGATGTTTAC
The DNA here is from genome assembly GCA_018350135.1 of Citrus trifoliata. Classification (NCBI taxonomy): domain Eukaryota; kingdom Viridiplantae; phylum Streptophyta; class Magnoliopsida; order Sapindales; family Rutaceae; genus Citrus; species Citrus trifoliata. The sequence goes on from VKKW01000080.1 coordinate 188,381, forward strand.
CTAAGCTATTTATAATAGTTGATCATTTAAGTCTACGGTCAAAGTTTATTCAATAAATTTTTTTTATTGAATAATAATATTTATTTGTAATTTATTAACAAATATAGATATATTAAAAGTCATCATTAGAATAAATAGTGATTTAGAGGTAAATATGTAATTACAAAAGCAAAAATTTTCATTAGCGGAACTTTAATCATCACATCAAATATAGGTTCGATTAAGTGGTTTTTATTGGTAGAGTGGACCAAATATTAGAGTTTTAATTAAGAGTTAGACTATTGGCACCCCTTCAAAATCCTATTAAAATTCCTATCTCAATTATACTTCAATTATTGTCAAAAATACCTTTTTTTTTTTAAAGAACCCATCTTTCACACTTAAAATCTTTCAATTTACAATCATTTTCTCGCACTTCAAATTCAATGGTTTCCCCCAAAAGAAAATTGGCACAAGCTACGTATAGATGTTGCTGTAAATGGAACAGAAGGTTTAATGGAAATTGGAGTTTTAGTCACTGGTCAAGAAGAGTTTAAATTTATGGCAGCATTAGTTTGCAGGAAATTTGTACTAGTAATGTGGAATTTGTAGAATTAGTAGTGATTTTAGGAAGAGTAAAAAAGGCTAAAGATGTTGGATTGTAGATGAATTTAGCGGCTTCACAACTGACCAAAATGAAGTTATTATTAAGCATATGCCTAGAGCACTCAGCCAAGCTTGTAATTTCCCTTCTTGAACACCTGGAGTGGCTGGAAGAAGCTTCTGCAAATATTGCAAATATGTTTTAGTTTCCTTACTTTGTTTAATATAAAATACTCCTTTTACCCTTTTTTTAAATAATCTCTTTATTAGAAAATATGCGTGTTTTGAAAATTTTTTAAACAAATAAATTTAAAGTGTTTTAAACAAACCTAGGCAACACAAAGGCTCATAGATAGTACTAGATCTGGATCTCAGAAATAGTACTCTAATTGGATGGAGGGAGAAGAGAAATACGACTAAGGGGAAAGATCAGGTCTTTATGCCTTGGAAGAACGTAACAGCTTTATTTCTGATGCAGAAGATCAGCCAAGGCCGCAACTGCAGAGCATACTTATACATACAACCTTAGGTCTAAAGAAAAAATTTAAACATACATGCAAGACTTTTAAAATTACAAACTTTGAATGAATTACATATGCTTTAAAGTAAATATCAAACGCTTACATGAGTTGCTTGAATCCGAAAGCTTTATAAATAGAAAGTGTTTTACAAAAAGAGATAGAATTGAAAATTAGAAGACAAGAAAACTTCCTCTATGTCTTCAGTTCATGTTTTCCTAGGGGAAAGAAGAAGAGAGAAAGAGAGTTCTTCAAGAAGTGCCGAGTGGAAGGAGTGATCAATCCCAGTCCTCTTCCACTCTTTTATACAAAAATTCTTTTACAAAAAAAAAATGCTACAGCTGGTCTTCACATGCATTGGTGGAGAATGGAGCCCTCAACAGTAAAAGCAGTATGTGCTTTGAAACGTGGGAGACAACATCATTTAAGACATCTTCTGCTTTGTAGACTTTAGGAAAACTTCACATGGGAGCAGTAAAAGTGACTTTGAATGGCTCCAAAAATCGGTCGGTGGAGGAGAGAGAAAAGTCTTCACAGCTTTTCCCGTAAAGGGTAGTGAGTGAAGGAATACAAAATCTCAGAAAATACGGATACAAATAAAAGAAATGTTTATTGTTACAAACAAGAAAATTACAAAATAGGGAAAATACTCTTTTTTAAAAAATTTTTTATTTACAATGCTTTAATGGAGACAGGATCCCGAAGCAATCATCTGCATTCTCATCTCCAAGGGAAATAAACGGCTCCTCTTCTTCATTTGAAGAATTGGCAACGGATGGTTCAGATCTCGAGGCAAGGAGCTGCTGCATTACTTTAAAATATTCCTCTTCAGTCTTTGCACTGGCCAATAGTGATTGGGCTTTTGATCTTTGAGCGAGGAATGTGTTTTGGGCTTTGACATCTTCTATGCTTGGGGCAAGGAGGCCTTTTGAAGAAAGTCAGGCCTGGACCGTGGCTTCAGACAGCTTTGATTGTTCGTCAAACTTAGACCACCATTTGACTTTGAAATGTCTTTGAAGGATGAGTTGGGTTTCTTGAGTATGGTATTGAAAATTCTACATCCAGACCCAAGGAAGAAAGAAATTTGTACAAAATCAGAGAAAATGAGGAATTTTGAAAAAATGAATTTTGAAAATTCCACATCCAGATTTCATATCAAATTTTGAAAAACTAAATGCAGAATGTAGTTTCTGGAGTAAATCTTTTTTATTAGGTATAGGATACCTAATCCATTTTAATGCTTTATTAAGAGGTTTGTAATTTATGATTAATCTAGGTGTTCCTCTTTCTATCTCAGAATTCTTATTGACATAGAAGGCGGCACAAGACCATGAAGATCTAGACTTAACTATGAGACCTTTAGATTCTAAATCTTTTATCTCTTCTTTGCAATGTTGTTCCAATTCCATGTTCATTTGGATTTGACGGGCTTTGGTAGGTATTTGCTTTTCATCAAAAGAGTTTTCATAAGGCAAATAAACCAAATGTTATTTTCTGTTCCAAAAAGCAGATGGTGGATCCGCACATATTTCTTTTTCAATAAAGTCTTTAAAATCAGAGATTTTTCTTTTTACAAATTCATTTTGCAATTGATTTTCGATTCTTTGTAAACTCAAATCATTTTTTAAACAAATCAAGTCATTTTATTTTGATTTGAAGAGTGTATTGATTTGGTTCTGATAAATAGAACAGGCTTTAACAATATTCAAATTTCTTGTTTTAGGTTTTTCAAGAAAAGGAAAAACAAGTTTTTTGGTTTTTACTTTAAAAGATATACTATCATAGTTAACAGTATAGGAGGGTAATGAGATTGATAAAGGGGGTTTCTAAAATGACAGTATGGTATATGTTATTTGTAAGAATAAAAGAAGTTCTGAATTCAAAACCATTGTTATGAATAGAGGCATCAACTTTAGATTTGACATTAAGTTTTGAATTATTAGCGGCGGAAAGTCTTTCATTCATTCTCTCATGAAACCTTCTGGGGACAATATATTCTTTAATGCAATTTAAATCAGCCCCAGTGTCAAAAAGGGCAATGGTGTCAATTTCAAAATCTTTAGAAAAAATCAAGGTAATTTTAATCAAATATTTTCTTGTGGTGATTTGCTTTAAAACAAAAAGAAAATCATTGGGTATAGATTCAATGTTTTTAAGATTGTCCTCCATTACCACTATCATCAGCTTCTGATTCTTTATCAGAATTATCCTGAAGTTGTCTATGTAAGAGAAGTTGAATGGTTTCAGAATCATTCTTTTGTTTTTCTTTCAACTCCTTTATCTCAAGTTTGATTTATTTAATCTCTTTTTGAAGGTATTGGATATTGGGAATTATTTTCTTTGTTTTCTTTTTATCCAAAATTCCAGTTAAGTCATAAGTATTCTTTTTAATGGTAGGGGCTTTAGAAGTTTCTGCTTTATCACCTAATTCTAAGGTTTTTAGAAGCTTATCAAGATACTCCTTTTGAAGAGTAGGGTCAGAAATGTGTTTAATTAGTTCAAGAAAAGTTTCTTGTTCTTTAGTCAACACATTGAGTTTTTTTGTCTTTAAATAGGATTCTGTATCAAAATCACTAGATATAAACGTATTTGAGTCAATTAACTCATCAACCTGTAGAGGTTCACTGTCTCCCGACATGGAAGGCTCAGAGTCAGAGGACTCTACGAGCAAATGGGCCACTTTAGAGAATATCTCATCATCTAGGTCAAGTTCATGGAACTTTCTACTCACTCTACAGAATTTTGCGGTATGACCTTTCTTTCCACATTTGAAACATGTGGCTTCTTTGTAATTGAAAGGAGCTTTTGATTTTGTTATGGTATCTTTCTTTTTAGAGAAATGAGGTTTCCTATAAGGCTTCGATGGTTTCCTATAGGAAGGTTCTCCAAACTCATGGAAGGGTTTCCTATGGCTTTTAGATTTGTAATGTTTCTTGTAAGGTTTTGAAGAACACTTACCATTACAATCCTTAAAAATGAAGGCTTTAAAAGGGTCATACTTAAACTGTTTACAGAAACTACCTAGTTCTTTCTTAGACTGTCTAAGCTCCCATTTTAATCGTTTCTGTAATTTCAAGTCCTGACAAATCTTTAAACTTTCTTTGTTAATAAAACTGACAAGTTCACTGTAGGTGAGCTCATCATAGGGAATACGGTTGTCATAAAGGGCTTTAATAGAATTCCTAACTTTTTCTCCTAATAGGGTAGGTAAACCTACAAGGAATTTTCCTTCCAAGTTATATGATTTGCATCATCCCTAAGGAAGAGTCTGGTAAAGAATATAGTTTTGTAACTTTGGAATTCACTAAACTTCCTACATCTCAGGTTGTGTAGTAACTCAGCATTCTTATCCCTAAGGTGTGAAGGATCACCTATGAAATGAAGGGATATAGTCAGAATCAAGATAGCAAATGCATCCTGAATTGGACTATTGAATTCATCACAGATGGGGGCTCCATTCTCATCTGTTTGAATTGAATTTAAAATATCTAATTGTTGTTGTTTGGTGAGGAGATAATCCCACCATCCTTTAAGTTTATCAGCAAAGCCAGCAATGCGAATCTCTGTTATGGCTTTGTCAGAGGTTCCTTATTAGGTTTTATAGGCATTAGCTGTCATGGTCATTTGTTGTAATAATCCTAGGATATTATACTCAGACATACCATATATGTTCCATTCATAGACAGAAGAGGTATTAAAACGAGATTGGTTTAAGGCACTCGGTCTGTTGTCTATGGCTAAATCAGGTGGAGAACTAACAGTATGAAGGGCTAATTCCCAATGGATTTTATTTGTTTTAGGAACAAGTTCTTCTTTAAAGTCTTCTAAGTCAGAAGAGGCTATAGACATTTGGTCTTGTTCTATTATACCAATTTTGCTAAATTGGGCACTATCAAGAGCTATTTGAATTTTACTAGAAGAGGAAGAAGAAGCTTATATTTTATCTAGTTGTTCTCTAATGGCTTTAGTTAAATCTGATTTTGACTCTTAAACTAACTTTTGACTAGTCTTTGAGACTTGGAAGGGTTTGAAAATAGGCTCTTTGAGTTTCTTTTCAGAGTCAGTCTTTGACGTAATACTAGGAGAAACATCTATGGTTGACTTTTGGAATTGGTTTTCTATCCTAGTCAATTGTTTTCCTATTGTATTCATATTGGCATTACAGAAATTATTCTGTTGAATAATGCTATCTAAATTTGTTTCTGAATCTCTAGGTTTATGGATTTTATACGGTGAGGCTTTTATCTTAACAGAAGGTTCACCATGATCAATGGTTAGACTCCTAAGTGGAGAATGTTCAGATTCTATAATTCTATCACTATCAGAAAGGTTCAATTAAGTTATTTACTTCTTAACAATAATGGGATTTGATTCTTTAAAAGGATTAGTAATTTTGTTATCCGAAGCATAGATCTCAAACTAATCAAAAAACAATATATGAACTTTATGCATCTTTACAAACTCATAATAGACTTGTTGGATCTCTTTTCTTTGGTTTAAGAAATGTTTGAAAAACCAAAATCTTTTATCTTTATTAGTGTCAGAATAAAAATCATTGTGAAGAAGAGTTTTATCCAATTCAAAATCTTTTTTAATGACACTAATTATATTTTCTGTGACAGCAGAAAATGTAGGAGAAGCTGGAGGAGAAAGTTCCTTCTCTTCATGTCTTTGTTCATGTTGACTGCTAGTGTAGATTGGGTGTGGAACACTAGTGGTATAGTCAACAGAGTGAATAGAGGAGCTAGGTATATCCAATGTGAAAAAACTAGGTTGACTCTTTACTAGTTGGAAATTGAGATTTATAACGGAAGGAATCTTTGAAAATTTCCTTTCTAATGAATGAATACTTGAGCATGAATCTTTATCAGAGAATCTAGATGATGTAGATCTCCTAAAGGATAATTTGATTTTACCATCTGAATACTGAGTCACATTTTGTAACTCTGTATTTGGCTCAAGTTGTTTAGGAATCACTGGTTCAGTGGCTCCTTTTAAGATTCATTCTTCAGGGAGGTTGACATCCTTCCATTGGATTGGTCTAGGAATAACTGTATTGGCTTTAGACAAGTCAATCTGCAAGAGAAGAGTTTCATCTCTTTTTTACTAGAATTTATGTCGCGTATTGGTAAACGCAGATATCATGGCTTTGTAGGATATTCTAAAAATTAGGGCAATCGGTACAGATCCTTCAAGCATGTGATAGTTATGGGTTTTGATCTGTAATATTATGCTTTTCAGAATGTTTTTATCTTTAAGGGAAACTGTTATATTTGGATAACAACTAAAAGAAATGGGTCCTTTACAGAGGTTTGATTCAATACTGCTAAATAAAGAATCATCAAAAGAGATGAATCTTCCATCTCTAAGGACAGCTAGGATTGAAGTATTCAATCCTTCTTTAGTCAATGGTCTTATTCCAACTTGGATTAAATCAATGTGAACATAATTAAAATGCTTTTCTTTTAGATTTTTTAAAGATTGTTCTGAAAACAAGTGAATTGTTTCAAAAGGCTTTGAAAGGGTTATGTCACGTTCTTCAGTTTTTATGACATAATCATTCTTTAAAAAATCAAGTTTTTTTGTTTTGTAAATCATTTCTTTAGAAATTTTTGAAAGTTCCCAACAATCAATTGCTTTATCAAAGTCTTCAATTATGAAATCTTCTGAATTTACAACATTCATTGAATCACTAGTTTTTCCAGAAGAAGAGCTAAAAAAGGATGATGCTCTACAGAGTAGAGAATCCATGGGTAGGAACCTATAATCTAGTTTTAACCTTACAGGTTTGGCTACAATCCCATATATTTTCTGGTATAAAAGCCAGGGGGAGAATAGTGTAATATAGTTTAGAGACTCTATGGTATAAAGACTTATAGTTTAGTTAAGATTTTACTTGTGTGGTGAGTGTTACTTCTGGTGCCTTGGTAGTATTTGGTTGTAAGTCCCGATTTGGTTGAAGGGCAGTAAAACCAATTCTTAGCCTTGGATTGTAGCCAAACCTGTAAAGTTAAAACTAGATTATAGGTTCCTACCCATGGATTCTCTACTCTGTAGAGCATCATCCTTTTCTATCTCTTCTTTTGGAAAAACTAGTGATTCAAAGAATGTTGTAAATTCAGAAGAATTCATAATTGAAGACTTTGATAAAGCAATTGATTGTTGAGAACTTCCAAAAATTTCTAAAGAAATGTTTACAAAACAAAAAAACTTGATTTTTTAAAAAATGATTATGTCATAAAAACTTAAGAACGTGACATAACCTTTTCAAAGTCTTTTGAAACAATTCACTTGTTTTCAGAACAATCTTTAAAAAATCTAAAAGAAAAGCATTTTAATTATGTTCACATTGGTTTAATCCAAGTTGGAATAAGACCATTGACTAAAGAAGGATTGAATACTTCAATCCTAACTGTCCTTAGAGATGGAAGATTCATCTCTTTTGATGATTCTTTACATAGCAGTATTGAATCAAGTCTCTGTAAATGACCCATTTCTTTTAGTTGTTATCCAAATATAACAGTTTCCCTTAAAGATAAAAATATTCTGAAAAGCATAATATTATAAATCAAGACCCATAACTATCACATGCTTGAAGGATCTGTACCGATTGCCCTAATTTTCAGAATATCCTACAAAGCCATGATATCTGCGTTTACCAATACGCAATATAAATTCCAGTAAAAAAAAGATGAAACTCTTCTCTTGCAGATTAACTTGTCTAAAGCCAATACAGTTATTTCTAGACCAATCCATTAGAAGGATGTCAACCTCCCTGAAGAATGGATCTTAGAAGGAGCCACTGAACCAGTGATTCCTAAACAACTTAAGTCAAATACAGAGTTACCAAATGTGACTCAGTATTCAAATGGTAAAGTCAAATTATCCTTTAGGAGATCTACATCATCTAGATTCTCTGATAAAGATTCATACTCAAGTATTCCTTCATTAGAAAGGAAATTTTCAAAAATTCATTCCGTTATAAATCTCCATTTCCAACTAGTAAAGAGACAACCTAGGTTTTCTACATCGGATATACCTAGCTCCTTTATTTACTCTGTTGACTATACCACTAGTGTTCCACACCCAATCTACACTAGCAGTCAACATGAACAAAGACAGGAAGAGAATGAACATTCTCCTCCAACTTCTCCTACATTTTCTGTTGTCACAGAAAATGTAATTAGTGTCATTAAAAAAGATTTTGAATTGGATAAAACTCTTCTTCACAATGATTTTTATTCTGATACTAATAAAGAAAAAGACTTTGGTTTTTCAAATATTTCTTAAACCAAAGAAAAGAGATCCAACAAGTCTATTATGAGTTTGTAAATTTGCATAAAGTTTATATATTGTTTTTTTATTGGTTTGAAATGTATGCTTCGGATAACAAAATTACTAATCCTTTTAAAGAATCAAATCTCATTACTATTAGGAAGAAAATCACTGAATGGAACATTTCTGATAGTGATAGGATTATAGAATCTGAACATCCTCCACTTAGGAGTCTAACCATTAATCATGGTGAACCTTCTGTTCAGATAAAAGCCTCACCCTATAAAATCCAGAAACCTAGAGATCCAGAAACAGATTTAGATAGCATTATTCAACAGAATAATTTCTGTAATGCCAATATGAATACAATAGGAAAACAGTTGACTAAGATAGAAAACCAATTACAAAAGTCAACCATAGATATTTCTCCTAGTATTACGTCAAAGACTGACTCTGAAAAGAAACTCAAAGAGCCTATTTTCAAACCTTTCCAAGTCTCGAAAACTAGTCAAAAGTTAGTTCAAGAGTCAAAATCAGATTTTGCTAAAGCCATTAGAGAACAACTAGATAGAGTAGAAGCTTCTTCTTCCTCTTCTAGTAAAATTCAAATAGCTCCTAATAGTGCCCAATCTAGCAAAATTGGTGTACTAGAACAAGACCAAATGTCTATAGCCTCTTCTGACTTAGAAGCTTTTAAAGAAGAACTTGTTCCTAAAACAAATAAAATCCATTGGGAATTAGCCCTTCCTACTGTTAGTTCTCCACCTGATTTAGCCATAGACAACAGACCGAGTGCCTTAAACCAATCTCGTTTTAATATCTCTTCTATCTATGAATGGAACATAAATGGTATATCTAAGTATAATATCCTAGGATTATTACAACAAATAACCATGGCAGCTAATGCCTATAAAATCCAACAAGGAACCTCTAACAAAGCCATAGCAGAGATTCTCATTACTAGCTTTGCTGGTCAGCTTAAAGGATGGTGGGATCATCTCCTCACCAAACAACAACAATTAGATATTTTAAATTCAATTCAAACAGATGAGAATGGAGCCCCCATCTGTGATGAATTTAATAGTCCAATTCAGGATGCATTTGTTACGCTGATTCTGACTAAATCCCTTTATTTCATAGGTGATCCTTCACACCTTAGGGATAAGAATACTGAGTTAGTATACAACTTGAGATGTAGGAAGTTTAGTGAATTCCAAAGTTACAAAACTATATTCTTTACCAGACTCTTCCTTAGGGATGATGCAAATCATATAACTTGAAAGGAAAAATTCCTTACAGGTTTACCTACCCTATTAGGAGAAAAAGTTAGGAATTCTATTAAAGCCCTTTATGACAACCGTATTCCCTATGATGAGCTCACCTACGGTGAACTTGTCATTTTTATTAACAAAGAAGGTTTAAAGATTTGTCAGAACTTGAAATTACAGAAACGATTAAAATGGGAGCTTAGACAGTCTAAGCAAGAACTAGGTAGTTTCTGTAAACAGTTTAACTATGACCCTTTTAAATCCTCCACTTCTAAGGATTGTAATGATAAGTGTTCTTCGAAACCTTACAAGAAACATTATAAATCTACAAGCCATAGGAAACCCTTCCATGAGTTTGGAGAACCTTCCTATAGGAAACCATCAAAGCCTTATATGAAACCTCATTTCTCTAAAAAGAAATATACTATAGCAAAATCAAAAACTCCTTTCAATTACAAAAAAGCCACATGTTTCAAATGTGGAAAGAAAGGTCATACCGCAAAATTCTGTAGAATGAGCAGAAAACTTCATGAACTTGACCTAGATGATGAGATATTCTCTAAAGTGGCCCCTTTGCTCGTAGAGTCCTCTAACTCTGAGCCGTCCATGTCGGGAGATAGTGAGCCTCTACAGGTTGATGAGTTAATTGACTCAAATACGTTTATATCTAGCGATTCTAATACAGAATCCTATTTAAAGATAAAAAAACTCAATGTGTTGACTAAAGAACAAGAAACTTTTCTTGAACTAATTAAATACATTTCTGACCTACTCTTCAAAAGGAGTATCTTGATAAGCTTCTAAAAACCTTAGAATTAGGTGATAAAGCAGAAACTTCTAAAGCCCCTGCCATTAAAAAGAATACATATGACTTAACTGAAATCTTGGATAAAAAGAAAACAATTCCCAATATCCAAGACCTTTAAAGAGAGATTAAAGAAATCAAACTTGAGATAAAGGAGTTAAAAGAAAAACAAAAGAATTATTCTGAAACCATTCAACTTCTCTTACATACAACTCCAGGATAATTCTAATAAAGAATCAGAATCTGATGATGGTGGTAATGGAGGACAAAGTCTTGAAAACATTGAATCTATACCCAATGATTTTCTGTTTGTTTTAAAGCAAATGACCACAAGAAAATATTTGATTAAAATTACCTTGATTTTTTCTAAAGATTTTGAAATTGACACCATTACCCTTTTTGACACTAGGGCTGATTTAAATTGCATTAAAGAAGATATTGTCCCCAGAATGTTTCATGAGAAAACGAATGAAAGACTTTCTGCCGCTAATAATTTAAAACTTAATGTCAAATCTAAAGTTGACGCCTCTATTCATTACAATGGTTTTGAATTCAGGACTTCTTTTATTCTTACAAATGACATACACCATACTCTCATTTTAGGAACCCCCTTTATCAATCTCATTACCCCCTATACTGTCAACTATGATAGTATATCTTTTAAAGCAAAAACCAAAAAACTTATTTTTCCTTTTATTGAAAAACCTAAAACAAAAAATTTGAATATTGTTAAAGCCTGTTTTATTTATCAGAACCAAATCAATACACTCCTCAAATCAAAACAAAATGACCTGATTTGTTTAAAAAAGGATTTGAGTTTACAAAGAATCGAAAATCAATTGCAAAATGAATTTGTAAAAAGAAAAATCTCTGATTTTAAAGACCTCATTGAAAAAGAAATATGTGCGGATCCACCATCTGCTTTTTGGAACTGAAAACAACATTTGGTTGATTTGTCTTATGAAAACTCTTTTGATGAAAAACAAATACCTACCAAAGCCCGTCCAATCCAAATGAACATGGAATTGGAACAACATTGCAAAGAAGAGATAAAAGATTTAGAATTTAAAGGTCTCATAGTTAAGTCTTGATCTCCATGGTCTTGTGCCGCCTTCTATGTCAATAAGAATTCTGAGATAGAAAGAGGAACACCTAGATTAGTCATAAATTACAAACCCCTTAATAAAGCATTAAAATGGATTAGGTATCTTATACCTAATAAAAATGATTTGCTCCAGAAACTACATTCTGCATTCATTTTTTCAAAATTTGATATGAAATCTGAATTTTGACAAATTCAAATTCATCTCAAAGACCATTATAAAACTGTTTTTACTGTTCCTTTTGGACAGTATGAATGGACTGTTATGCCATTCGGATTAAAGAATGCACCTTCAGAATTTCAAAAAATTATAAATGATATTTATAATCATTTCTCTGAATTTTGCATTGTTTATATTGATGATGTGTTGATCTTTTCCCAAACAATTGATCAACATTTCAAGCATTTAAAGACTTTCTATTTTGCCACTAGGAAGGCTGGTCTAGCCATTTCTAGTTCTAAAGTCTCTTGTTCCAAACAAGGATCAGGTTCCTTAGTCATTATATTTCCAAATGAACCATAACACCCATTGAAAGATCTCTTGCATTTGCAGAGAAATTTCCTGATAAAATCCTAGATAAAACTCAATTATAGAGATTTCTAGGTAGTTTAAATTATGTTCTTGATTTCTGTCCAAACATCAATAAGATTTCAAAGCCATTGCATAATAGATTAAAGAAACATCATGTTGCATGGACTGATGAGTACACTAGAGCTGTTAAACTGATAAAAGATTCGGTTAAAAATATTCCATGTTTATTTCTTGCAAATCCTGCCCTACCTAAGATTGTTGAAACTGATGCATCAGATTTAAGTTATGGAGAAATACTAAAACAAGTTTATAATCATAAAGAACAGATAGTACAATATGTCTCTGCACATTGGAATGAATGTCAAAGAAATTATTCTACTATAAAAAAAATTTTATCTATAGTTTTATGCATATCTAAATTTCAAAGTGATTTGTTAAATCAAAAATTTTTACTTAAAATTGATTGCAAAGCTGCAAAACATATTTTAGAAAAAGATGTTCAAAACATTGCATTAAAACAAATTTTTACACGATGGCAAGCCATTTTAAGTGTTTTTTATTTTGACATTGAGTTTATTAAATGAAATACAAATTCTATCCTTAATTTTCTAACCAGAGAATTTCTTCAAAACAGATAATGTCGCCCAAAAAGAAAGACAAAAGCAAAGCCATTCTTAAAGACTCTGCACCACAAATAACCTCTAAAGAAACCCAGACGACCCCTTCTAAAGACAAATTACTTTCTTCTGTCATGCCTATTAAATCATGGATTGACATGGTCGAGGAGCAAGAAGCACAGTCTAAAGCCATTGCCTCCGATAAGCAGGTAAAAGAATGGATGAACTCCATTACAAAGTCCCCTGAGCTTATATTAGCTTTACAAAGTATTTCCCAAAATAAAGCTCTTTCTCAAGTTCCTGAGAAAGAAAAATATGTTTCTAAAGCAATTTCAAAGCCTTCTTTTTCTAAAGAAGTTATTTCTTGTGAAAACTCTTCTTCACAAATTATTGTTTCTCAATCGAAACTTTCACAAAAATCTTCGGATTGGATTAATAAAACCTATCATCAAAATGTTTTATCTATGGAAGATGGGTTTTATCACTCTGATCCATTTCAAGCCATTACAAAGATTTTTCGGAAAGGCTGGTTTTTCAAAACATGGGATTTGTCAAATCCCCAGTCTTTCTACCAAAGCATTCTTGAATTCACTGAGTCTGTAAAATTTAAACACTTCTTTCTTAGTGAGTCTCATCGTGAGCCGGTTTACTCTACAACCATCATCTTAAAAGTCTTGAGTCCAAAGCAGGTAAAAGAATGGATGAACTCCATTACAAAGTCCCCTGCGCTTATATTAGCTTTACAAAGTATTTCCCAAAATAAAGCTCTTTCTCAAGTTCCTGAGAAAGAAAAATATTTTTCTAAAGCAATTTCAAAGCCTTCTTCACAAACTATTTTTTCTCAATCAAAGCTTTCACAAAAATCTTCGGATTGGATTAATAAAACCTATCATCAAAATGTTTTATCTACGGAAGATGGGTTTTATCACTCTGATCCATTTCAAGCCATTACAAAGATTTTTTTGAAAGGCTGGTTTTTCAAACCATGGGATTTGTCAAAACCCCAAGTCTTTCTACCAAAGCATTCTTGAATTCACTGAGTCTGTAAAATTTAAACACTTCTTTCTTAGTAAGTCTCATCGTCAGCCGGCTTACTCTACAACCACCATCTTAAAAGTCTTGAGTCCAAAACAGTAGGGTGACCAACTCCACAAAACAAAGACCTTTCCCGCCAATTTCCAAATGTGTTTAAACCATTGCCTATCTTTTTCTTACTGGGATTACCAACAGGCCTGGTTCAACACGTTTTTTATCCAAAACCCCAAAAAAACCCATTCTTGGTTATTTTCTTCAACTAAAAAATAACCATACAAAGTCTTCCAAATTGGTTCCAACAATGGTGGAACTACTTTGGGTCAAGCCCAGATATTCTAACCCCAAATGTCATAAATTGTTTAAACCTTTTTAAAGCTCATTATGTTCCTTCTGAGTCTGAAAAGAGGTTTCCTCATTTTCTCTGCTTTTGTACAAATTTCTTTCTTCCTTGGGTCTGGATGTGGAATTTTCAATACCATACTTAAGAAACCCAACTCATCCTTCAAAGACATTTCAAAGTCAAATGGTGGTCCAAGTTTGACGAACAATCAAAGCTGTCTGAAGCCACGGTTCAGGCCTGGCTTTCTTCAAAAGGCCTCCTTGCCACAAGCATAGAAGATGTCAAAGCCCAAAACACATTCCTCGCTCAAAGATCAAAAGCTCAATCACTATTGGCTAGTGCAAAGACTGAAGAGGAATATTTTAAAGTAATGCAGCAGCTCCTTGCCTCGAGATCTTAACCATCCGTTGCCAGTTCTTCAGATGAAGAAGAGGAGTCGTTTATTTCCCTTGGAGATGAGAATGAAGATGATTGCTTCGGGATCCTGTCTCCATTAAAGCATTGTAAATAAAAAAATAAAATAAAAAGAGTATTTTCCTTGTTTTGCAATTTTCTTGTTTGTAACAATAAACATTTCTTTTATTTGTATCCGTATTTTCTGAGATTTTGTCTTCCCTCACTCACTACCCTTTACGGGAAAAGCTGTGAAGATTTTTCTCACTCCTCCACCGACAGATTTTTGGAGCCATTCAAAGTCACTTTTACTGCTCCCATGTGAAGTTTTCCTAAAGTCTACAAAGCAGAAGATGCCTTAAATGATGTTGTCTCCCACGTTTCAAAGCACATATTGCTTTTACTATTGAGGGCCCCATTCTCCACCAACGCATGTGAAGACCAGCTGTAGCATTTTCTTTTGTAAAGCAATTTTTGTATAAAAGAGTGGAGAGGACTGAGATTGATCACTCCTTCCACTCGGCACTTCTTGAAGAACTCTTTTTCTCTCTTCTTCTTTCCCCTGGGAAAACATGAACTGAAGACATAGAGGAAATTTTCATGTCTTCTGATTTTCCCTTCTATCTCTTTCTGTAAAACACTTTCTGTTTATAAAGCTTTCGGATTCAAGCAACTCATGTAAGCGTTTGATATTTACTTTAAAGCATATGTAATTCATTCAAAGTTTGTAATTTTAAAAACCTTGCATGTATGTTTAAATTTTTTCTTTAGACCTAAGGTTGTATGTATAAGTATGCTCTGCAGTTGCAGCCTTGGCTGATCTTCTGCATCAGAAATAAAACTATTACGTTCTTCTAAGGTATAAAGACCTGATCTTTCTCCTTGGTCGTATTTCTCTTCTCCCTCCATCCAATCAGAGTACTATTTCTGAGATCCAGATCTAATACTATCTATGAGCCTTTGTGTTGCCTAGGTTTGTTTAAAACACTTTAAATTTATTTGTTTAAAGAATTTTCAAAACACACCTATTTTCTGATCCTATTTTCTGCATATATATATATATATATATATGCAGTTTTGATATCTCTAATCTTCTCAAACTTTCTCTCTCTACAAAACTAAAAAACTTTAGCCTCCCAAAAATTTAAAATAATTCATATAAAAAACAAAAAAAAAGGATTGTTGTTTTAAGATTGTGCAAACCAATTGTACAGGTAGAACTAAAAAGAGAAAGGAAGGGGAGCGGAAAAAATATAAGCAGTTAATTCTTTTTAAATTTGTTCTTAAATGTAATTATAATATAATAAAAGTTTTATAAGATCAATTAATGGGTGTCAATAGTCAAACTCTTTAATTAATTGAGCTTTTATTTATGACATGGGTCCATCCAGTGCAGCCTTGGGCTTTTAATGCAATTACTTGTGGTAACTTAGTAGTGTTGGTGTGTTGGAGCTCCAAAGGCTATGGTTTTGCAGTCCCTTTGTTATTTTAATTCTTAATCAAATTTTGACTCTAATAAGTGCTTGTATAAAGGAGAGGAAATTAGAATAAAGTAATCTTTATGTGTAGAAATTTTCTCTGTAAAAGAAAAGAGAATGTTCTAGGGTTTATGTCTTTTACACATAAATTATGGTTTACTACAGGCCCACACTTGTAAGGAAGGTAAGGATAGCAGCGAATATTGCAACCATATTATGTAAATCCAAACAATGGCGGTAAAAAAATTGTAGTTATCTTATTTAAATCTTCAATAGGAAATTAAGGTATTTCTCTAACCTAATACATGTATACATAATAAAAAAAAAACTATCCTTCCGCTGGTTTTATTAAATAGAAAATTATTTTTCTAAGCCTAATTTACTAATAAACTACCATTAATCTAAAGAGGCCAAACCATGAGGGAACATTTGGCAGCCATTAAAAAAAGGTATAGTGATGTCATTTGGGACAATGAATTCTTAATGACCGATTAAGAGCCAGTGAGCCACTCTATGCCGAGCTTTAGAGCCTGAAAGACACCAACTTAGAGGAGCAGAAAGGCCCAGATCGAAGAATCTGAGCAAGCTGCCTTGAAAGCCTCGGGGCATGTTAAGAAGGTAATTGCCAAAATCATCTGGAAAGCCGAAAATTGAATGATTTTAATTAGACTAGTCAGTAGGGTCTTTGATGAGCATGTGTCACTTGATCATTGGCTGACGTCTCACATCCCAACCAATGATCAGGTGACAGCGTGGCATGGCTTGCTCCCGATCAGATTGAACAAAGACGTAATTATTTAATTTTGGCTTTTGTCTATTATTGTAGATATAAATAAATAGGGATAAAATTGTATTCATCTGCAAGGGATACGGATTTTCTAGGGTGCCAATAGTATCAATCTTTAGAAATAGGCGCCATAAAATCATATCGAGCCTTGGACTAGACATTGGGCCCAATTCTGATTTTCTAACCGTAACACTCGGTAAGGCACATCTTATCCTCGGTTATCATTATTTTATTTTATTTTATTTTATAAATAAATTGCTACAACAATTAAAATAAAAATAAAAATAGTAGAAAAAATAAAAATAACAACAGTAATAACAAAATTTGTGACAATAGTAGTAATAAAAAAAAAGTTTAAAAGGCATTAATAAATTAATTATAAATGTAGCACCAAGTAATGTTACATATCTTAAATTTTTTATCCCAAAACATTATACCAAATAATATTAATTCTTTGATATAAATTTCTAAAGAGAGTTTTTGGCTTGAACATTATTAAAATAATTATATATCTAACCAATTCCTTCATAGCACATCAGTTTGTACTTTAGCACCCTCTAAAATAAGTTAAGGGGAGATGACTAGTTTCCTCCTATTAAAATCAATATATATAACTTATCCTTACTATTTTCATGATACTCAAAAACTCACATGTCACTCTAATTTTACAGTATTATTCTTATTTTCAAATATACTTTATTCATATTGATATATAAATTAAATAAATCATATAAATTGAAATTAAAGGAAAAAATATTTAAATACTAAAAGTAAGAAACAAAAGTTTTGATGTGAATAAAAATTTAGTAATAAGATATTTTACTTGTACCTTTTATTATTTTTAAACATCTTTTCTTATAATAACCATTATTTTATATATCAATCCACATTTTACCAAATTGAGAATACCACTAATAAAAACAATAAAAACACATTATCCATATACTACAAACAAAAAAAAATACAGTCTCCAATATTTTGAAGTATTTGTTTTCTTATGTTTTAGTGAGTTCTCTCACTTTATTAAACTGAGAATATCCTTATTTGAAAATGACTATTACTTATATATTTTAAAATGTAGATTCATTGTATACCTCTCAATAATGATACTCTACATAAGAATAATTTCTCTAGAATCATAAAAAAAATTTGTCCTAATTTAGGCCAATTATAAATGAAAGGAAAAATTTTGGCCTACCCCCTCGTGAAGTGACAATTTTCAAATTATCTCTCTTACTATTGAAAAGATCAAGTTACCCCCTAAAACTCGTTATTTTTAACCATTGACCGTTGTTGACTCATAAAAGTACGAAAGTACTCATACCCTAACAGAGCATTCCTGTAACAACATTGTGAAGCTAAAAAAAATTGTTGATATGACTTGTCATTAGAAAATGAAAAAAAATAGTTGATGTATAACTAGTTATTGAAAAATAAATAAAAAAATGTTAAAATAACTTAATAGACCTAAATAAATTGATAGTTTTCTTAAATTAAATATGTTAGTTAAATAAATTACAAGACGTGACATTATATGTAACACGACAATACCATTAAGATCAAAATTCAAAATTAAAAGTTATATCATCTTCGTCTTTTTCTTTCATTTTCTTTGTCTTTTTCTTTCATTTTTTTTCATCCTTTTTTTCCTCATTCTTACTCCTTCAATTTTTCCTTTTATTTTTTTTCTTATCCTTACTCCTTCTTCGTCTTTTTCTTCATTTTTTCTTTTTTTTTCATGTACATGACTCCAATAGCATTTTTTTTCTTTCCTTTCATTTTTCTCATCCTTACACCTTTCATTTGTTTGGTAAAACTCCAGTAACATTTTTATTTTGTTCTTTGATTTTCCTTTTTTTTAATATCTATATTTTCTTTAAATACCTTTACAAAATGAAAAAAGAATAATAATGATAATAATAAAAATATGAAAAAGGTAAAAAATTATTCTTTTTCCATTTGTAGCTTTTGATTAATTTCTATACTTATTTGTAAAATAATTTTTTTAAATATGAAAAGATAAAATTTAATCCGTTAAAAAAAATTAGTCATATAGGCACAAAATAAAAAGATTTTAAAGTATTAGGTAGCATACTATATATATTTGAAATATTTATGTGTGTTTTGAAAAACCTAGAAAGATTTAGACCCATGAAAATTAGTTTACCTAGGTTTGATATTTTTCTATTAATTGATTGTTAGAAAAATGTACAAATGTTATTTTATCCTTTTAGCTGTTAAAAATAACAGAGAGATAACGAGTTTTGGGGAAATTTGATGTTTTCAATAATAAAGGAGGGGTTTGAAGATTGTCATTTCATGAGGGGGTAAGCTAAAAATTTTCTAAATAAAAATAAACTCCATATTATAATAAGTTATAATTTTTCTACACCTCAAATTAAGTAATATGCCTCCACATAGTAATTCTATCTGTATTTTACAAAAAAAATAAAAAATATGGTAAGTTACATTAAAGGTTTATTATGATTAAATAAAAATATTTTCCTACAATTGTTTAGAACAATTATTTTTTTCTTTACAATTGTTACTAATTATTATATAGCATTTATACAGTTTATGTTAAGAGAAAAGTATTAAAGAGAATACAAATATTTTCATATTCCCAACACTAAATAAATACATGTCCTAGTTTTTAAAACTATGTCTTTCTTTTATCAATTATTATAACTTAGATTTGACAAGCTCTACTACTTAATTATTAGTTTAGTAAATATATACTTCTATATCACTAAGGATAACTAAATCTAAATAATAATTTACATAACTGCACATATTTTTAGTACTACTCTTATTAATATTATTTCTGTCAATATCATATGATTGTTTTGCTTGCTGCCACATTTGCGCCAGTGTCAATAAATAAATAAAAGTAAATTGGGCCATCTTTTGACCCTGGTCTACTTGAGCTTCGGTCCAATAAGCATGCATGTGGGTGATATTTTATCCCAACGAGGCAAATATCAAAATAAAAGAAATTATCGACTGCATTTGATTAGAATTAATCTATCCATTAAATTATGCAACATCGTTAAAGGATCAAATGATAAATAATAAATGTAAGAGACAGGATGAGAGGGAGATATTATTACTAGCACCCTTATATTTAATATTTTAATAAAGGAGAGGTAGGCTTATAAAATTCCTAGAACGAGAATTCTCACGCGATCTAAATTTTTCTAAAATTTAATTTAAGTGGGTGGTGATAGTTAAATAGATAAAAATATAAGAATAATTAATTATGAACCATAAAATATTTATAATGGACATATCTTAAAAGTTCTTAAAAGTTAAACGATTAGATGAAAAAGAGAATAATTCAAACTCTTAACATAACAAGGCTCAACCAAAATCATTAATCAATTTATTCATTAAACAAACAGCTGCTTTTAACAGCAAGCAAAATAACCGATAATATCTTGCAACAAACTCAATTTCTGAAAGCTCTACTGTGCTGACAGTTTTTCAATTGCTTTACTACTACTAAAAGCTTTATTTCACCCAAACAAAAAAAAATAAATAAAGCTGGTGAAAATAATACAGAGAAACTCCCTTTCCATTTATCTCCCTTTAGCTTCGACGTCCTTCACAAAAGTGTTTGAGGCACTTGATCAAAGCATTTGCAGTATTAATACCTACATGCATTATTCAATAATAAATAAATCAATTATGACAGATATTTATCTACCCTGTTACATTAAAATAAAAAATTGAACACGAGTTAAATGTGTGTTTAAATACATCAATTATGACAAATATTTACCTATGTTGTAGTCTTGGTCATATTGGTCCTAACTGAAATTTAGCTGTTTTAATACATTCCTTTAATTAACGGAGTTTTAATTTTTATCCGACTTAAGTTTCTCGTGCTTTCATTCTGACTCGATAGAATCAGAAGGGCAGTGATATTCAAATATAAAATTTGACAGAATGTTGACAGAAACAATAGTAAACCAATAATTGAAAAATAGGGTAAACTAACACTTATACATTACCATTTCTATCAGTGCTCTATCGGTGTCGTGTCTTTTTAATATTTTTCCGAATCAAAATCTTATGTAGCTCTGCCCAGTAATGGGTATAAAGAATCAGAAGGAGAGCGAAAAGTACCTGAAAAATAGGCACCATCTACATATCCTAAATATGTAGAATTAGTATGCTCCCCTGCGAAGTAAATTCTACCAAATGGTTGCTGTAAATCATGATAGCTATGAAGAGTATAACCATTGGGCCAATTTGAGTAGCTCCCCTTATACAACCTATTGGACCACCATTTTGGAATAAGCATTGTGTCTGGGTCGGGAATTTGTTTCCCATTACCAAACATTTTCTTAAGGACCTGCATAATCTCAGCCTTTGTCTTTTTTTCTGATTGTTGCTCTATCCTCCTTGATTCTTCATCTGTAACCGTCACAAATATCATGTTTTCTCCTGGCAGTTCATTCTCCAAATGCTGCATTCATATAATTCATTCAACTTTTTATTATGTATCATTAATTATTTAAATTGTAGAGTGTATTAAGAGCAAATAATGAAAGCAACAAAATGAGTGTGAGTTCCCCTAGGACCCTTGGGTTGGGCTAATTACTATGTTAGTCTCTACAATTTAAAAATTAATATGTTAGTCTCTACATTTTAAAAGTTAACCAAACACGTTATATGCAAAAAGTAAATAATAATTAAGTAGATTTTACCTGAAATAGATATACAATAGAATATTTTTGGTAACGATTAAAAATACATGCATGTTCTGATTGCGTAATTGATTCAAACATTAGAGAATAAATAAGTATTTACCAACATATTAATTACCTGCCAAATTGTAAAATAACCACGTGTTTCATGGGCATAAAGGAAGAACTCGGTTCCAGGGCCTGTCGGCCAGAATTTGTATGGGAATTTCATAAATATCTTCGTATAAATTGCCATGTCGAAGTTGTTGATTGCCAGTTTTTTCCACAGCTAATAATTCAATGCCAAAACAAATTAACTAACTCGTTAACCAATTTTATAAATTAATAAATTAGAACATGCGGCACATCTAGCTACATGATCGTGTACATGTATGTAATAAAAAAAACTAAGAGCAGCATGCATGGGCTTACCGGCAAACGTGGGACGAATTCGATGAGATCACTTTGAAGTACTCCAACGCTGACGGTAACAATGACATAGTTTGCATGATATACAGAGCCGTCTTCTGTTGTAATTATTACTTTATTCTTTGACTGATAGATCTTTCTCACTGTCTGTAAATTGTTATATACTCAGTCATTTTCTTACTATATATATATATGATTCGATCATGTTTGGATGCTCATTTTTATAAAATATGAATTTACAATATGATCAGTTTTCTATGGTGCCAAGTACATATTAATCAGGGAGAGACATTCTCTACGAATTTTTGTATAAATTTGAGATTTCACAATACACAAAAGTTTTTTAGAACATTGTGAAATGATTTATAACAGCGTGAAAGACTTTCATACCATTGTAAAACTCTAAATCTACATGAAAATTCATATGGACATTTGCACCTAACAAGGGATCCTTTAAGTTATTAAAATAAATAATAAACTAAAATACATTATATTGGGATCTTCAAGTTATCCCTTACTTTAAGGGATCTCTTATTAAGTAACACACACATGAAAATGATCTATTGAGTATCAATTCTTATTAGATGATGAGTATTAGGATAAGTGCAGAATTCTTTGACTTACTATACTGGGATGGAGCTAGTACTAAAATTTTGGAGGGGCCTACATTCTATAAAAATAATTTTTTAGGGTTAAAGTTAAAAAATGTATTTAATTATTGAGTTAAATTGCTAAAGTATTAAACTTGTAGGGGCCAAACTATATATAACAATAAAACTCTATTTTAAAAGTTAAAATTATAAATATGAAATATACATTTATGTAAATAGTGTTTAAATTATTTATGTAAATAGAGTTTAACCTATAGATCACTGGCAGTGTAATGTGATTTGTCTCTTACCATAAGCTAAGCACGGTTACATACTGAGTCATTTATATACTATTAAGATATGAAAATAGAGTCCCGCACCTTCTTTAGCTTGAGTCTGGGATCCGTAATCTTATTGTTATTATGAGAAAGAAACTGGTTGGCAATGTAATGGACAACAGTTTCGAAGCCTCTGGGATCAGCAACAAAGTAAGAATCTTCCCCAAAATCCTCCATGAGCTGCCGAGGAAATGTATTCTTCAAACTTGAAATTCTAGTTGGCTCTGCCTCTTCAAAATCATTATAAAAGTAATCAACAGCCATGTCAAGTGGACCCTTCGGAACCCTGCACCAATATTCAATTCTTTCAATACTCCTTCATTCATTGTGGTTTTAATTTTCCTATGATAAAAGTCAAATTAAGCAATAAATAGTAGCGTTGCAATGGACTTAAAAGGACTAAGTAATGGGGGCATTGTCCGCTCATCCATTTACTGATTAGTTTCATCCCTGTACAAGGAGTTCAAAAAATTTTCTAGAATGATTTCCCCAAGATCTGAGCTTCTAATCAAAATTCACCTGAATACATGATTAGCAATTATTATAGATAAGAATAATGTAATGTAAACCTAGTAAATTTTGTTTTTCGGTACTAAGTTGAGTTTTGTGATATTGTGAAAATTGATAGTTTTTAGATAAATAAAGATATATAATTCAATTTTAATCATACAGTCAGTTCAGTGCTGGAAAGTAAAGCAGAATTCAAATACACACACATCATATTAAAATTAGGGATAAGCTAAAAGATAAAATACACAAACTTTAATGTAATATATTTTATTATGTAGTATATTGATTTTTTTTAACTTATTCTTAAGTTTAATATAGTTAGGGATAAAGTGTGGACGCTCTCATTCTTTTTTTCATGCGGATATACTTTTAAATAGTACGGTTTAAGATAATTATTTTTTAATATTATTTAATTACACGGCTTCATAATTCATTAAAAGATAAGTTAAATAAATCCTGTGGTTTAAGAGCAAGTCCACATTAAAAAAAAAAATGAGGGCACCTTCACCTTAAAATAATTTTATATATATATTTACTTACTGTTTGAAAAGGCGTTGTGATCCCAAAATTGAGATGTCGTCGTCCCTTCCTTTTTTAGAAGATAATATTTTTGATAGGTTTGTGCCAAATTCCTGTCTTGCATCTGCAACTTTAAAAGCAGATTCAACAACATGCTTATCGTACAATCCACCCCTGCGCACAAAGAGAGACTCGTTAAGAATTTAAGCCGGTCACTGATCAAGGACTATCTAGTGCAAATGGATAACTTATGTTTTTTAGTTATTATAAGTAAAATGGTCAGGACTTGTATGATAAAATCCTTATTTTATTTTCTTAGTTTTTTATTTAGGGTGGTGATATTTGCCCCCACCTTTTGTCTAAAACCACCCCACTTATTAGATTTTTTGATAATTACAATATTATCCTTAGATAGAATTACTAAAGTAAGTAAATAAATAATTATCAGTTAAATTATTATCTATTATTAGCGAGAAATTAAATTTGTTATATTGTATAAACCTAGGAGCTTCTATGTTCTTAAACTCTTTCCTAACTATTCCCAAAAGAAAAAAGTTAATATTGCAATGATGGAGGAAGAAGATATGCAACGGGAAGCTTTTGAAAATGTTGGATATGTTTGCTTGCTGAAGTTAAAATTCAAAAGTTTTGCTTTTCATTACTTTGGTGTTGATTTGATTTGATTTTTACTTTTAAATTAGCAAGTTGGACTTGAATGTGAACATGTTCTGGGAGTGGAAAGATATGGGAGTTGATATTATTTCACTATAAGAAAAAATCAATTTGTTTTTAAATAAATTTGGAGGTTTCGATGATATTTTTAAATTAGAACAAATAAAAATCTAAAAAAGAAAAGAAAATATTATAAATATTAAATAAATAGGGGCATTTTTGGTAATTGTAGGGTGGAAATATCACCACCCTTTCGTTTATTGTGAAAATAGGCTTTTCAACCCTTTGTATCATGTATTTATTCGAAATAAATTAATTTTAATTACATAATTCAAACAGTAGTCGACAATAAATTCAAATAAACGAACTATGATCTTAACATTTTTAATTTTTTTGGGTTAAAAAAATCTTTCTGAACAGATTTCTAATTAAATTAATTTTGGAAGTAAAAAATTTAATAAATTAAAAAATATTTACTAATATGTTAAATATTTATGACATTGTAATAATTCATTCGGAAAGCAACAAATTGTTTAATAAACTTAATACTGGTAATTTAACAACTAAAAAAATTATATTGAGATTATTTAAACTTAAATAAATATTTAACTCATTTGTTTAGTATTTATAAGTAATAAAGATTTGAGTAATAAATGCTACACTTTACAAGAAATTTCATCTCAAGTAATGTGACAGTTATTCATTAGGAGAAGAGATTGAAAAATAATCATAAGTTATGATAAAATTACTCATTAGTTTAAGGACACATTACTTAGAAAAAAAAAATCTTTATGAAATTATTTGAAAACTGTATAGTACTATATTGTTAGTATTTCAAGGTTTTTCTAAAATATATATTAGGGTTTGCAAAAAATTTGTATAAGATAATTAAGCTAGGTTTAATGATTGTGTCAGCTGCAAACCGGATAAAAAAATTCAATGGTGAAATCAAACAAGATGGTACGGGGTATTAAGGCCCTACAAGAAGTACGGGGGAGTCATCGTGTCAGCCATTTTCTTCTCTTTGATTCATGAAACTCGAAAAGACATCACGTGGCACGCAAACCAATATATCAACAGTGAAGCTGGCTTTTCTTTTGAAGCAGTGTTAATTAATGGTTGTCGTTAAGTAGAAGTTGATTTTTTATAACATCATTAATGTGATATTTATATAGTATTAATTAATGAATTACAACCATCTAATATCACACCACTTAAAATGTAGTTTTTATATCTCAACTTTATAAAACTAACAAGAAATGTAAGATTAGAAGTCACTCATCTGGGTGGGAACTAAAAGGAAATTAAATTATTATTAAATTAATAATTTTAATAAAATTATAAACATAACATTGCGGAAATAGAAAATATTAACATATTAATCTTTTTCAAACCTAATAATGGAAGTAATAACAAAAAAGAATCAAATCTTAATCCCTCGTTATTAATAATTAATGGATATATGTTGAGGATAACATTTAATATGTTCACAAAAAATTAATAGCTCTATCCAACCACCAAAATAATAATAATAATAATAAAATAAAAAAGCAAAAAAAAAAAAAAGTGATGACTTGAGTGTATATAGATATAAAATCATATTTTTACCCTTGTTTGTAGATATTTGAAGAGAGGTTTCCATAGTCTGAGTAGAGTGTCCTGAGCTTGATTTTCTTGGCAATTTCATGTGCAGGACTAGACTTTGGACCTCCACTAAAAAGCCAGTTGGCACCCATTTCCACCGTGTTTCCATCAACCTGGCCTTTGTGAACCCTGCCACCAATCCTGGAGTCTGCTTCCAATATTATGTAATCTTTGTATCCAGCTTCTTCAAGTGTCTTTGCTGCCATAATTCCTGTAAAAATAAATAAATAAAAAAACATGACATTACGTATGTACTATATTAAGCTACAAATGCATGTATATGCGTAAACCATATTTTTCGTAATCTTCTTGAATGATCACCTGACATTCCCGCGCCGATGATGATTATCGAATCCGACGGTGGCGGTGACCGGGAACCTGTGACTAAGAAAAAATGAAACACTAGAGCAAACACCACAACAGAGCATGAAACCTTCATTTTATTTTTATTTTTATTTTTTTTCGAAAGAATGTTGATGGGAGACGGTGTGAGTTGGGTTGATGATGTAGTTGGCTTTATAATGTAGCTCCAAGCAGTCGTCCGGTTAGCAAAATTATATTAATCCAACACATTTATCACGACATTTTGTACGCATTAATGGTGGGGTCAATTTTTTATTTTTATTTTTCTGTATTTTAATTTGCCTTTTCATGTTTGTCCAATGATGGCGTCCACGTTTTGACAAGATGAAACCCATAAACATGTGTTTTTACATTGATATTAGGAAATCCAGCCTTTAATCATTATAAAAGGTGGGTGGAAATAAGGATATTATTATTAAACTGAATTTTGAATTTTTTACATTAATCGTCATCAATTTAGTGAGGTACAGAGCTACTTATAATTATTAGTTTGCTCTTAGTATTATTTTATTATCGGTAGATGATTTTCACCTGCAATAGCTGAAGTTGGTAGACCGGTCAATGCCGTAAAATTCTTTCAAATTGTATTATGTGGAGTCATTTAATCTCCTTTCGAAATTAGAAATTTATAGTGTTAGGTTTTCTTCCTAACTTCAGCTTGAGTCTTTAAGAATTGTTCTATATATTATAGTTAAATTTGATTTGACCTTGTATTTATAATTATACGACGACGTATGTTATTCTTAACTCGAGTAATACATGTTATTAATTTAAAAAAATAAAATATTACTGTAACATTATAAGCCAAATCATTTTTAAATATACCCCAAGCATCGCCATGCAAAGAGAAGAGAATAGAAAGATGGCTTTTAATAATAGCCAGTTTAACTATGCCATCAAACCTACACTTGGATAAAGAGCGAAACCTCCTGTTATTTCACAAAGCTAATCAAAACTTCCATGATGTTTGAAAACACATTCAAACTCCCATGAATTTTAACTTTTTTATTAATTTTATACTTTTATTCTTGATGATTATTTGATGTTGGGAATATGAATACTTTTAATTCATTGAGTAATTTTAATCATAATTAATTAAAAAATTGAGGGAAAAAATAAGAGAATTGTTATAGTCATATATAAAAATACTATTTTTCTGCAGAGTTGAGGGTACATATTTGGATATACATATTAATTTCGTATTTAATCTTTCAGTTAATTATGGTTAAAAAATTATTCAGTTAATTAATTAACTAAAGGTTTTAATATTCCCAACATCAAATAACTACCAAAGATAAAATGATAAGTTTAGTCAAAACTTAAACACCCTGAAAAGTTTAAATGTATTTTAAAATATAAAAAAAAATCAATTAATTTTATCAAATAACAGAGAAAGTTCGCCCTTTTTTCTCGTATTTTCATGAAAAACACCTCTGCGTGTAAAATCTACACTAACCAGATGTGTGAATTATAAAATGCTTATGCTTACAAATGGTAAGGCTAAAACCGTGACCCAATATGTACATAAAAAAATTATTAGACAAGAAATATTGCTCAGTGCTCACCAAAGTTTTTAAAATGAAAAGATCGCTTACAATGCGCAACAAGTTTCATCTATTTTATGTATTCGATGACTGCATTTGCCTTCTTTTATTGATATCTTAGTAGATTCTTTTTTTTTTTCAATTTTATATGTAATGTAACCAAAATCAATATATACTACAAATGTTTAATCAAAATCATGCTAAGAAATCAAAGAAAATATTCAGTTAAGAGGAGGAGGTGTCAACTAATCCAACCATGTTAACAATATTTTCATGAACTTAATATTCATCTATAGTATTAATAGATTTAAACGTTTGAATTATAATAACATATTTTATAAAAAAAATAAAATTGAATAAAGATGTTATTTGTTTTGCTTTTAAAATAAAAATGTTTTGAAAACTATTACTTCCCTACAAATTTAAAGTGTAAAATGAAATATATGAAGATAACTAGAATTTGATTAATTTGCTCACCCTTCACTATAAATCTTAAATCCCCATATAAGTAGAGTTCAAGCCATGATCTCTTACTTATAGCATGAGAAATTTTACCAACTCAACTCGTTGGCATTAGGGGTGATAATGGGTCCCACCTATTGCAACTTTTTCATTACAAAACCAACACTACAAAAATTTAAATTACCAAACTCGCTCACAACTTGCGCAATATTTTTATTTAAAAAAATACTTCTATTGTAGGTTTTAATAATTATCAAACTCACCTGTAACCTACAATAGATTTTTTGTAAGTATTGTCACTTGAAATCATAAATATTAAAAAAATACTTTTAATAATACATAAAACTTAAATTATATAATTCAAAATATAAATTTATAACAATAGTCTAAAAAGTCTATATAAAATACTCAATTCAAGATTTTATCAATGTAAATAAGAAATTAAAATTCCAACATTAAAACAAATACAGAAAATATATTTATCTAGCACAAAATATTTTTGTTGTAGGCAAATTGTCATCCCTAATATTAATGCCTTGCTTCGTCTTTTAATAAATATGCAAGTATTATTAACAATATTAACAAGTAAATTTTATACAACCACCCTTAACAATTAATTAAACAAATAAAAACCAAACTTTAGTAAAAAATCACTAGATTCAAGTTAAAGCAAAACAAACAAAATCAATCAAATTAAAATAAAAATATCAGTAATATTAAACGTGAAATAATAAATTTTCTACTTATTAAAAACTTATTGTATCTATCTTTATGTATATGTAGTGAGATAGATTAGATTTAAGAATTAGAAATTTTAACTTACATATATTTATTATTAAATTTTTACTGTAATTTTTATTATTAAAATTAAAAATATAAATAATTAAAATAACGAATCCGGGTAGGCCAATACCCATACTAGTATCCAGCTCTTAATACCAAACTCATTTGCAACCCACAACAAATCTAAATTTAAAATACCAAACCTTTGGTAATACATAAAATTATCCCTAACAGACAGAATTTTATGAGTGAGTTTGCAAGTTGTTGGTAATTTTGACATTCCTATTTGGCATCAACTTAAAAAAAAAAAAACTGCGTATATACTGCTGTTGAAGGATTTGTGGCCCACAAATTACACTATTTTTTAACTCTTTAAATGATAGTTTAGTTTATCTAGACTTAGGATTAAAGGGGTTTAATAACCTAGATTCCTGAAAGGGTAATTTTTAAAAATCTCCCCTGAAATTTGGGCTTGTTGCAAGTAGATGGCGAAAATCTGTTTATTTATAAAATACCCCCTACTGTCAGTTAATTTTAACATTGACCGTTAGTTGACTGTGTAAAGACAATATTGCCCTTAACAACAGTTTGTACACTGACATAACTAAAAAAAAAACTAAAATTATTGGCACGAAAAGCACAATCCCTATTTTTTGACAATTTTATCGTTGTCAATTCCAAAGATTTATAATATCATAGGTAAAGATTATGACTATTTCATTTTCAAGTTTTTAATTTTATTTTTCTTGTAGGAACTTTAAGGAAATATCAATAATTTAAAGAGGATTTTTCAAGTTTTTAATTTTATCTTTCTTGTAGGAACTTTAAGAAAATATCAATAATATAAAGAGGGTAAAATAACCAACAATTTTAATTTTTTTTTTAGTTAATTCCGTCTACAAACTGTTATTAAGGGTAATATTGTCTTTACATAGTCAATTAACGGTCAATGTTAAAAGTAACTAACGGTAGGGGTTTTTTTTACAAATAAACAGATTCTCGCCATCTATTTGCAACAAGTCCAAACCACATGGTAGGTTTTTAAAAATTACCCTTTTTAGGAATGGGTAATTTTAAAAAACCTCCCTTGAGGTTTGGGATTGTTGCAAGTAGATGGCGAGAATCTGTTTATTTGTAAAAAAACCCCCTACCGTTAGTTACTTTTAACATTGACCGTTAGTTGACTGTGTAAAGACAATATTACCATTAACAACAGTTTGTAGATGGAATTAACTAAAAAAAAACTAAAATTATTGGTTATTTTACCCTCTTTAAATTATTAATATTTTCTTAAAGTTCCTACAAAAAAAATAAAATTAAAAAATTAAAAAATTATCTTTAAATTATTGATATTTTTTTAAAGCTCCTATAAGAAAGATAAAATTAAAAACTTGAAAATGAAATAGTTATAATTTTTACCTATGATATTGTAAATATTTGGAATTGACAAAGATAAAATTATCAAAAAATAGGGATTGTGCTTTTCGCGCCAACAATTTTAATTTTTTTTTAGTTATATCAGTCTACAAACTGTTGTTAAGGGCAATATTATCTTTGTACAGTCAACTAACGGTCAATGTTAAAATTAACTGACGGTAGGGAGTGTTTTATAAATAAATAGATTTTCGTCATCTACTTGTAACAAACCCAAACCTCAGAGGAGGTTTTTAAAAATTACCCTTCCTGAAAACCTTTATAGTACTCTTTATTTCCCATCTAAAAGACTTTATTATTAATCTTTTTATTTCCCATGAAATTTTGTTGCGGGTTGATGCAGCTGGCTTTATAATATAGCTTTGCTCTAACCTCTTTAGTAGTCGCCCAGAATGCAAATACACTATTTTATCCAACGACTTTTAAAACGAGCTTAATTTTTTCACTTATTTATTTATGATTTATAATTGCTCTTTATAAATTGCCCTTGGAGTCTTGGAGTTTTGTCCAGTATTATGATGATGGAGTCCACGTGCAGAAAGGACGGAGCCAAAGAAACAAGTGATCTTCATCGGTTTCAGAAAATCTGCCTTTAATAAATTATATGCAAGCAGTAGGTGAAAATTCAGACTTCAATTATTAATTTCTTAAAATGATTTTTTTTTAATTTTTTGTATTATTGCTCATAACGTACAGCTACATATAATAAATTAGTAATGCGTGAATTCCAAAAATTCTGTTGGCATAATCATAAAAGAATCGGGGCTGAAAGCGTGAATTCTTTTTCGCAGGAAATTTTGGATAATTTTAAGATGTCAATAATTAAGTATGTTCTAGTGCCGATGCATTTCTTTTATTCTTCATGTTTGCGGTAGATGCAAAGCACCAACAGACATAGATTTAATAAATCTGATGTGGGGAATACACAATGCAAATTGTTGGATTAAAAAGATATAAGAAAAGAAGGAACTGTTGCATCCATTTTGAAGTTAAGAAGAGAAGGTACCGATAAATTTAACTAAAAAAATATTACATATTTTAATAGACTTAGTATTATTCTATAGTATTAATAGATATGAATGTTTAAATTAGAATAATATTTTAAAAAAATTGAATAAAGATGCTATTTATGTTTTTTTCAAATAAAAATGTTTTGAAAAATATAATTTCCATACAAATTTTAAGAGTAAAATGAAATACATAAAGATAACAAGAATTTGATCAATTTGTTCACCCTAAACCCTAAATCCTATATAGTATTTTCTACCATTATTATTATTTAGCTTAATGACAACCAGATTCTAGATTTTTTTCCATCCATATATAAGTAGAGATCAAATCACAGACATCTTTTTTGTAACAGGAGAGATTGTTGGCATTCACTAAACTTTATTTGTTAAATATGTTGAAGTGGAAGCCGTGACTAGGAAAAAAATGAAACAATATAGTAAATACCACAATTGTTCATGAGAAGGTGGTAGGACTAGTCACTCATGTTCTGCCAAATGGCATAGCAGTGGTTTTATTGTTGGATTGCAAGTGAATTCCATCATAAGACTCACTAGAATTTTTTTTAGTACTGATTACACATTAAATTATTGGATTATCTCATATATTCATAACTGCTATTACGTCAGACACTACACTGCTATTTATAATTAGACATATAACTGAGACTTACAATATTATATTAAATATTATGAAGTATTTACCCAGATAAATAACTTTCACAAACGAGGGTTGTCTCTACTCTTCTCGCATTTCATAAGAGAGAAAGACTTGCAAATAACTCCGACTCATTAGAATTTAATAAAAAAAATAGATCTCATATAAAAACATCATAAACTATAGTAAAATTAATTAATATATATTGAATTAGAATATTAAAGTTGTATTCAATTGAATATAATTTATGTTATGATGATATATTATCTTATTTATATTGTTTGAGATATTTATTATTTATCTAATATTTATAATTTGTAAATGTACAAATATAAAAATACTCATTTTTAAATTTTTTAAATTAAAAAATAACTTAATATTTATTTTTATTTAATTCAAATAAGAAAAAAAATACTATTCAGCTTTACTAAAAATGTAAATCTATTCAAAAAAAAAAAAAGCCACTTAAGGCTTATTATTTGCCAAACATATGTTGAAGGGGTAATCCAATCCTGTATATGCTTTTCTCGGGACTGAAGCCTTTATTACTCGTTTTTCCCATGAAAATTTGATGTAAGTTGATGGTAGTTGGTTCT
The DNA here is from genome assembly GCA_018350135.1 of Citrus trifoliata. Taxonomy (NCBI): domain Eukaryota; kingdom Viridiplantae; phylum Streptophyta; class Magnoliopsida; order Sapindales; family Rutaceae; genus Citrus; species Citrus trifoliata. Next base: position 221,353 of record VKKW01000080.1, read on the forward strand.
TGACTGTAGCTTAGCTCTAACCTCTTTAGGAGTCGCCCAGACAGGAAATACTATTTTATTCAACAACTTTTATAAAAGAGCTTAATTTGTTCATTTATTTTTTTTTTCTGATTTATAATTGCGCTTTATAATTTGCCTTTTCAATTTTGAATTTTTGTCCAGCTATGGAGTCCACGTTTAGAATGGATGGAGCCAAAGAATCACGTGATCCTCATTGATATTCTGTCATCAATTATTAATTTCTTCTATTATCATTCAAACGAGTTGTGGAATTTTTTTATACTACCGGTCAAAATGTACAGCAACATTTAATAATTAGTAATGCGTGCGGATGCCAAGAGTTCTCTTGGCATAATCATAAAATAATCGGGCCCGAAAGCGTGAATCCTTTTGCAATAAAAAAAAAAAAGGTAGGTAGAGGGACGCTTACGAAACCCTTTTTTTAAATTATTTTAATTTTTTTCCTAATGTGATCCAAATTTTATTTTTTAAACATCATAGATATTAGATAACGTATTGAATGGTTGAGATTACTTTTCATATTGATATTTGAACACACTTGTCATTAATTTAGCGTCTTAATAAGCTAAGTTTTAATGTCTACCTCACTCTAAAATAAAAATAAATTTTTATAATTTTTTTAATAAAATCAATATATATTATTTCCCTCCTTATAGTTTTCATAACAGTTAATAATACCTTTGGCACAAAAAAACTTAAAAGAAAAGATTAGTAAATAGGTCATTTGTTTGATAATTTAACTTAGAAATACAAAATATATATTTATTACAAGAAGCACATTTATAAAATAACAAAAAATATAAAAAATATCATATTAGTAATTTTTTATTCACTCCAAAAAGTACATTTGCTTATTTTTAATGCTAGAAATTTTTTATTTTAATCTTTATTAATATGATTTATTTAATTTATAATAAATTTGAATAAAGTGCATTAAAAAACAAGGGTAACACGTTAAAATTATGTTGTCAGGGGTTACTACTGATTATGAAAATTATAAGGAGGTAAATAATATATATTGATTTTAGTAGAAAAAATTGACAATCTTCCTAAAAAATAAAACAAAAAGTTAAAATGTCTATCTAATTCATGACATTTTTTTACTGAATATCTAAATAAAAAAACTATTTTTTTAAACAAAAATGTTTTGAAAACTATATTACTTTTATATTAGCGCCCGAAAGTTGAGGTATTAAATAAAATAACAAGCATGCTATAAAAATAGAAAGTAAAATCATCCACTCAGAAGCTTCAATGTTTTTGTAGAGACAATAGAGGATTTCTTCAAAATCTTTAATTGCATAATTTACAATTTGTATTTAGACTAGACTTTTTCGACATTAGATTTGTCTTAATCTTTGAGTGTATTTTCGCAATTGTTCTTTGTTGTAATTGTAGGAGTATTAATAATTTAAGAGCAAGGAATGGTAATTAATGTCTCAATAATTATTTGATTATAAATATCAATAGTAATTTAATATGAGTTGTAATAATATAATTTAAAAAAAAAGAGTAAGGAATGGTTATTAACGTCCGTGTTCATATTCTTTTTATCAGAATGTGAGAAATACGTTTTGTGAATCGGGTTTGTTTTGTGGTTCATTTACAAAAGCAATAATAAAAAAAAAAAATTGGGTCTGTTTCAGATTTCGGAGTTTTTTTATTTATCTTTCAACCTTTATCAATCATGTTGGGCCGCAAAGCTTTTGCCAGCTGCTACTACAAAACTAGAGAAAGGGGAAAAAAATAGAAATTGAAAGATGTAGATAAATTTAGGGGATGATAAGACCGAGAAAAATATAAATAGAATTAAGTAAAAGATATAAAAGAATAATATAAAAAATCATTTATTTCTTATATTTTAGATTATTTGTTTATTTAATTTTTATATTTTAAAAAATATCTTAAAATATTTATATTGTTAAATATATTACATTCATACTTTTATTTTTTCTTATTTAACATATTTGGAATGTCACATATTTAATAGCAAGTGTATTTTAAATTTTTTCTTTTAAATATAAGGACTGGTCAAAGATTTAACTCTAAATATAAGGATTAATTAAACAAGCGTTTATCCCAATAATAGATTTGCCACCAAAATTCATCAAATACTTCAAATTATGAATTTCACCATCACGATAATAGTGTTTTAAAAGAAAAACAAAAGCGATAGTTGTAAAAAGGTAAGGATGTAAATAATTAGTGGGCTCATCTAAAATTTGGTAAATATATTTTAAAGAAGAGAATTTAATGATGTATCTCAGTTTTTTTGTTCATCGAGAAGCCATAAAAAAGAAGTTTAGTGATTTAACTAAAAGTGTCTTAAAATTCCATATTAGAAAACCAAATAACTTAAATTAGTTGACATTCAAACATTAAGTCAAAAAACTGATATACATGCCAAAATATAAAATTAGGTAAATATGTGAAGAAACAATGATAATTACTAAATATGTGGAGAAACAATGGTAAGAATTAGAATCATTCAAATTGGAGTGGCCAGTCAGATAGTACTTATATAATGCAAAATTATTATTTTATGTCTTTTTACACTTTGATGTAATTTAACTTACCTCTGTTTCTCTTAGAAAGGGAATTTAGAAGTACTCTTCAAGAACTAAGATATATTAAAAAAAAAAAAGAATCAGTTCTTCACTCAATAACGTTTTGATTTTACAAGGTATAAAATACTCACATGATTTATCATAAAAGGAAAGATCAATTCCACCAGTCGTTGTAAACAAATCGTCCTTAGATTTGTCTATTTGGTACCTTACTGAAGCTGAGACAAGATGTAATGGGATTCCTCTAGCTTTGGCAGTAAAATAATATTTGCTTTTAAAAATGAGTGGTCAACCAATTCCGAGAAACACCTTTATTTATAGCATATATATATATATATATATATATATGAATAAATGATTTGACTATTTTACGTACAATCATTTTTATTGATTGTATGTTCAAATAAAATTCCCGCTCAATTTATGAGAGACTATACCTTATATAAAATGTAAGGTAGTAGCTTCCATATTTTATAGCTACCTCCCACATATATATATATATATATATATATATATATATATATATATTAAGTTTTTTTCATTTTTTTAAAATTTTTTCTGATATATAATTGCTCGGTATAGTTTTCTTTTTGAATTTTGTCAAGTGATGGAGTCCACATTTAGAAATGAGGGAGCCAAAGAAACGCGTGATCTTCATTGGTATTAGAAAATCTGTCTTTAATAAATTATATACAATAAGTAGACGAAAATTCGGATATCAATTATTAATTTCTATTATTATTAAAATGACTTTTGGAAATTTTTATACTAGTGGTCATAATGTACAGCTATGTATAATAATTAGTAATGTGCGTGAATCCTAAAGATTTTGCTGGCATAATCATAAAAGGATCGGACCAGAAAGCGTGAATCCTTTTTGCAATGAAAAATAAAAATAGACAGAGTAACACTTACGAAAAACTTTTTTGAATTATTTTAATTTTTCTCTAAATGTGATCCAAATTTTACCCTTTAAACATCCTAGATAACGTATTGGATGAGTAAGTTTATTTATTTATTTAATTTTATTGATGCTTAAATAGATTTGGTATTAGTTTAAAGTCTTAAGACTGGTTTGATAACGTAGTAATTTTTAAATTGTTATAATTATATTGTAGAATTAGTTGTGAAATGATTGGTTAAATGTTTAGTAAAATATATTTTTAAAAATATTATGGATTCTAAAGCAACCGTATATGTGTGATAAATATTACTGTTAAATATAAGTGATTGAAATAACAAGATTTCGAATAAAATTTATTTACACATTTATAAAAATATATATATAATATTTTTTATTGTGTATATATAGTAATTGGTAATTAAGATAAATGTTTTAATAGTAGTAATTTTATTTTTTATTTTGTTATCTGAATATAGTTGGCAATAAGAATAATCACTATAAATTTAATGATTTTACTTCCTAATTAATAAGAAAAATTTTGATTTTTATAATATATGTGGTGATTGTATGGTATTATATTCAACTATAAAATTGACTTTCAAAATCAGATTTTAAAAAACTACTATTTTTCTACTTTTCAAAATCACAATAAGATAGTGTGATTTTGTCAGAAATGATTCATACACATTAATGTGATTTTGTTAAGGTACGACCAAGTTGCAATAGATAGGGTAACATACCCCATCTTTGTTAAACAACGGACTTATTGTTAAAAGTAAATGACTATGTTATATACAATGTAACATATAGTACACCTATGGGTTATCAGTTTATCAGCCACGATGATTCAATTATTTAACATGCTGCAACTTTTTAGTTTTAGATATCAACTCAAGGATTGTTGTATGTTACATACGATATAACAAAATATGAATTTTCAAGTTCAACTAGTTGACTTTTAAATTATCAGGTGAATGAATAAAAATCTTAAGAAAATCGTTAATTTATCTATCATTATACACAAATACCCACCATAATATCTATGAAGTTCAAACCTAAACTCTCTTTTTCGATTCATTTTTTCTATCTCATTAAAAGACTTTATTTCTTATTTTAGCGTACTGACTTATATATATACACACACACACACACCCTGCCTTCCTTTACATGACATATTTTCTTTGCATTCACGTACATGACCCAGAAGTAAAATGTAACGGTCTGTGGGTAGACACGCACGCAGCATTGTAGACTGGGACATCCGGTGAATGAAACTAGAACAAGAAGTCGGTTAATTGGGAAACAACTCAGCGGACATAACAGCTGGAAACGAAATGCGTGGCCGACACATTGGCGCTCATTTGCAATAATTGGCTATAAAATTATTGAGTATTGCGGGGAACATAATAGCACACCAATAGCAAAAAGCCAAAAAAATGGCATGGGCCAGAAAATTTTCTTTAAAAAATGTTAATATTTATTCCTCCACTGAGAAGCTTCAATGTTTTTGTTAAAAGAGGGTTTCTTTAAAATCTTGGACTGCATGCTTTGTAACTTCATTTAGATTAGATTATTTCAACATTAGATTTATTTTAACCTTTGAGTGTTTTGTTATTTTTGCTAGGGATGGCATAATCTTGTCATTTTTCCCATCTCCTCCTTATTTTCCTATTTTAATTTTAATTTTATTTTTTAAAATTATTAGTAAACAAATAGTAAAATTTAAATTGTAAATATTAAATATTGGTATAGATAACAAATTTCAAAATATTTATATTATTAAACTTTTGAGCCTACTTAACTAGTTATAATTTAAATATCTATTTAGAACATTAAAAAAGCCAGACATGATCTTGTTGGCCTAATTTTTTTTTAAATTATAATATTCATTAAATATTTTAAATTTTTATCTAATAAAATAAAAGTTAAAGCAAAATCATAAAACTTAATTTCTAATTTTCTACAGTAGCTAGTAGCTGCCTTAACTATACTTTTATTTAAATTTTTTATTTTAATGTAATTAAGTTAAAATAAAAAATGTATCAATTACTTAGGGATCGAGGACTCTCGAGAATCCCCCTGTTATTATTCAGGAAGGGGATGAGAATTCACTCAAACAATTTTGATGGGAACAGGGAGGGGACGGGGACAGATGCAGAATATCGAGGATGGGTATGGAGATGTTGGTCCCCTCCCCTCCCCTCCCCTCCCCATTCTCATCCCTAATTTTTGCAACTCTTGCAATTGCGAGAGTGCTAGTAATGGAAGAGCAAGGAATGGCAATGTCCGATTGTGTTCATATTATTTTGATCAGAATGTGAGAAATAAGTTTTGTGAATTGGGTTTGTTTTGTGATTCATTTGCAGAAGCAAGTGTTGGGGCAATAAATCTTTTGGTGAAAACCATCACCTATAACGCAGGAATATTGATGTTGTATCACCAAGAATTAATAACAAAATTATGTGGAAGCGTACCTGAATCCATAATTTTGAATTGCTCTCTAGGGATGTGTGGTTGGCCTTCTAGATCTACACGTTCTCATAGAGAATCGTTTAAGTTTTCTCAGGGCTTTCTCTCTAACGATGAGATTTCAGAAATAATAAAAAGATGTGTAACATGGGGACTATAACTGCTTAGAAATTTTTTTTCTTGTTATCATTAGGTATTCTTATTTTTGCCCATCACAGAATTAGAATATAATTAGGTCTCTGCATATTAAAGGCTCACACCCTATTAGATACATTAAAATCCATAATACTGATTGGGCTTAACCTTATATGACAGTCCGTAACACATAATTATTCACATATAAGGCCAACGTTGAATTAAGGATCCAACAATATTGGATTAAAAAATCCAACAATCTCCTACTTGGGCTTTATAATTATACTTTGCAAAATAACTGTATGAGCTCAACTTTACTCTCATTACCAAAATGTATTTATAACCGATCCGATCCATCAATCGTGCCAATATAGTATCAAATCAGTCTTTGTTACAACTATCGTAACTCGACCCATCAATGGTCACTATGCCAATACAACTGAATGACATGGATTATGATGTGAATGTGTAACATGGAATTTCATGCAATGTGATCTTAACATGCCTATTTCCAATCCACCAAAAACTTTAGTGAGATCAAACCATACTAAAATTAGAGTGTGAATATACCAAAACTTTATTTATGTAGAAAACAACCTGAAATATCCATAAACTAAAATAATTAAAAATGTCTATATTATAAGAGTATCTAGAATCACAAACTCCCACAAAAATTGAATATCCTTTAATGACACAACACCCATATGAGCAATATACTCATGAAATGTTTGGGGTGACAATCCCTTTATGAGCGGATCTGCAATTATGGAGTTGTACCGTTGTGCTCAATAGTCAACTGTCCACTCTGAACTCTTTCTTTAACAACTAGGAGCTTGATGTCCATATATTTTGACTACGTTGAGCTCTTATTGTTATTGGAATACAACATTGTTGACTTATTATCACAAAATAATCTGAGTGATCTATCAACACCATCTATAATACGCAGCCCCATGACAAAATTCTGCAGCCATACTCTATGATTGGATACTTCATAACATGCTATGAATTTTACTACCATTGTAGAAGAGGTTATAAGAGACTGTTTAATACTCTTCCAAGAGATAGCACACTTAGCTAGCAGATAGATGTAACCCGAGGTGGATTTCATATTATCTTGGCATCCAGCAAAATCGAAGTCAGTATATCCAACGATCTCAAGCTTAATTGACCTCCGATATTTGAGCATGTAGTATTTTGTTATTTGTAAGTATTGTTAGACCCGTTTGACTTCTTTCTAATGATCTATTCATGGATTACTTAAATATCTGCCCAACTTCCCAGTAATGTACGCAATATTAGGTCGCGTACAAACTTGAGTATACATCAAACTTCCTCCTACTACTGATGTATAAGAAATCTTTTGCATTTCTTTTTCCTCAAAATCATTCTTAGGGCACTAGTTGAGACTAAACTTGTCTCAACAGGGGTATTGCCTGGTTTATAATCTTGCATGCCATATCTCTTGAGAATCATTTCGATATAACTCTTTTGTGATAATCCAAGAATACCCCAAGAACGATCTCGGTGTATTTGTATGCCTAATAAAAAAGAGGAGTTACCAAAATCTTTTATCTCAAAATTCTTAGCTAGAAATATCTTGGTGTCGTGCACTAATCCTATATCGCTGCTAGTAAGCAAACTGTCATCAACATATAAAAGCAGAAAAATATACTTGATCTACATAACTTATGGTATATACTATCATTAGCCAAATTCATTACTACAAGAAAACAAGCAATAGATGACGGAAAATAACTGTCATAAAAGGAGGTGGATGACAAACAATTTATATGTCATTTATGTCACTGTCATTAATTTATGACAGAATATTTTTTGTCATTAATTCATGATTGCTTTTCACAGTCATATATCTGTCACACAATATTTTAATATAAAAATAATTAAATAAAATTTAAATTTATTTATGCACCATTTTTTTAAATTTTTGGCGGAAAATTAAGTAATCATTTGTAAATTTATTATTCAAATTTGCAGTAAATTATTTATGACAAAATGTATGATGGCTATTTCCCGTCATAAAGTTTTGATTTTTTAAAAATATTACAATTATAATTTGTTGATGAATTCATATTTAATTTCATAAAAAAACCAATAAAATTTAATATTAATTAACATCCATTCAATCCAACAAACTAATTTCAAAATAAATACATCTAATATTCAATGCGATCACCATTAATAAATAATAAAATATCCCAAATTAAAAAAACCATCCCAAAGTATAAAAAAACAGTTAAGTTCTAATCATCCTCCAAGAAAAGCAATTAAAATTCCAACCACCAAGCCAAGTTACTTAACAAAACTTCCAAAGATTAATTCAAGTATTCCAACAACAAGACTTGTAGTAAAACTTCCAGCAGCAATCCAATCTTCCAAGAGCACTCTAATTCCAGCCACATACCCTGCAACACTCTAACTATTAGTCCAACTCATATGCAGCAACCCGGCATCTTCCAGTTGAACTTTAATTCCAACCATATACGCAACAACACTCCAACCTATATCCAATAACCCAAACTATGCAGAATCAATCAAAATACCTAATGTTAGCAAATGCATAACATCTACACTACAATCCTTAAGAACAACCATTATAGTTTGACACCACAACTTTAATTTCAACAAATTGTAACAACTACTAACAAGGTGTATCTATAGTTTCATACTCATACCAACCATTTTGCGGATGCGACAAGGATGTCGAAAAGATGGTTAGCCCACTCCAAAGCTTGAGGCAAGATAACAAGTAATTGAGGCAATTTAAGATCATTCCAAATCACTATCACTTGACAATGAAACCTTTAAGTGCCTAGATTCCACCGAAAGAATTAAATTGATGTTTGTAAAAAATGAATTAACTCATTGAATTAAACAAAACAAATGAGGGAGATTGATGGGAAAATATAGACCATCAGAGGATGAGAGGTCGTTATGGAGAATAAATTTTGGAATGCTAATTAAACAATGCGGTGTTGACTAATCATAACAGCAAAGAAGGCCAAAGATGAAAACAAACCATGGTCTTTCTCAGAACATGTGAATAAAGCAAATGACGGTATAAACATTATTAAAGCCTCGTAACAAGAGCAATAAATGACAGAATAAACAAACAAAAGTGAAAAAAGTAGCAGCCCTACAATGGTGATGAACCAGATGCTATAATAGAAAAATCAAAAGCTAATGTATAAGGTGAGCTTATACATTAATGTCAACATTTTAAACATTGATTTGAAACCAAATACGTCCAATCAATTCATCACGTCTATGGTGAAAGAACCATAGGAATTACCAAAGGTGATGAATAAAAGGTTATAAGATGAAAAGATTAACCTTCTATAGATAAGCTAGCAGATTTCCAGTGCTCCAACAATATATTTCCTAGTACAATAAAAGAAATAGAAGAAGAATAAAACACTCTGTTAGTCGCAGAAAAGCCATAACGACCATTGAACGAATGTTAATATCATGTCTACCAAAATATGAGTTATGATAATAATATTTTAAGTACAAACATTTCAGTATGTAGGCCCGTGAAAAAAAGATCAAATAAAAATGTTTGTGATTGGAACTTCAAATTTAAAAATATTATTGTATCTTGAATATCATTGTCAGAAATTCTACATTAAGGTATAAGCCCAAAAAATTAAAAAAACATTAATGCATTCACTCGGGAATATAAATATTAGTTTGGCTATGATAAATAATTGTTCAGAGATATACGATCGCCGCAAAAAGATATTCAAATCCAACAAACTGAGATCAAAGTACCCCAATTTCCAGTGCATAGAACATAACTTTCAGGACTGGCCATTCAATATTCGAATGCAAAAGCAAATTATGAATTGTTGGTGATTTCATACGAAACCTCGAGTGGCAAACCAAAATAAAAAATAGAAGGGATCATGCAAGAAAAATGTTAAAAAGCTCTCATGATACCACAAAGTAAAAAGCAAAATCACCAGCCATGTCAAGTCCAAGAGCACTAATCATGTAAGGCTTAGCTCCAAGCTTTGACATGCACTCCGCAACATTCCTTGCTACACCCCCTAACACATAATTCACATGCATAAAGAAGCACCCCCTAATGTATGTAAATATCAGAAAACAAAATCCATAACATACCACTAATTCTGATATTTTCCCAATATACCTAATGGTGAACACATTTCTTAAAGCTACATTTCAAGAACTAACACAATTCTGACAAGAAATTGCAAACACTCATCAAAATCTTTTTTTTTTTAAAAGATGGGAATCTTTTTTAGAAAACAAAAAAAAAGGTATAATTGTACCTTGCCAGGTGTAGTGGTTCTTGGGTTTGCAGGGATCGATGGAGTGGTATGAATGTCCAAAATCATGCCTCTTATGATCACTGGCTCTGCTGCTTCTTGTTTTTGCAATTGCCTGCTTGTTAACAAAACCTTTTATACAACAAAGATGTATTAGAGTTAAAAAAAAGAATAGAACCTAAAAATGGAAAGAATATTACAGTTTAGATAATGCTACCTTATGAAGAACAAAATTAGCTTCACATGGCTGCTGCAAAAGGTGGCGAAAGACTGCATTCAATCGCTCTTGAACACCGCTGCTATCCATTTTGCTTCCAACACTTTTGAGTACAGCACTTGTTTGCGCTAACCAAAGAGTTTCTTGCATTGTTTAGTTTTGGGCTGGGCATGAATGGTTTCTTCTTCATTTGGTTCATCACCATGAAATCTCTTGACCATTGACCATTGACATCAACTTCAAGATCACAGCAAACTACCATGACTCCTCCAATGAACAAACCCTCCTCAAATCAAGAGTCCTTTTTTTTTCTTTTTTTGGGAATTAGTATAAGATTAAAAAAAGGAACAAGATGGATGTTTTTAACAACCCAACAGAGACAAGGATGCTAGGAGGCCAAGTGGGAAGTGAGGAGGACCAAAGAGGGAGAAAGACATCATATTCTGGGAGAAAATCAAAGGTGCCATATTCACAAGCAAAGATAATAGTATAATTTTATTAAAGAAATTACTTTTTTTATCCTTTTATTTTCTTTTTCAGAATGAAACACAAAATTGAAAACAGAGATGAATATTTAGCTACACTAATGAAATCAAAATTATTGATTCAAAACTAAAACATAATAAAAAGGAAATAAAAAAGTGAAGAAATGTTACCTAAGCTCAAAACTTTAGCTCCTGTTCGAGCCACCAAACAATAGCCACTGCCGCCACTGCTTTTACTCTTTTATGTCGATCTCCACCACCATTAGAACCATAAAGACCCGCCCATTATTGTTGCAATAATCACCAAACACGGCTACCAAACAGCAGCAAAACCTCCACCATTTTTCACTATCTTCCAACGCGATTCACCAGCCACCACCAACAACACATTACTCGTCATTAGCTATATTTATCTGGTTACCTCCCTCTTCCAGCCCCTTTGCTAGAATTGAAGCAAAAAATCAACACTGGCTCTTTCGTAATTTCGATCAAATGCTCTCGAATCGAAGAGAACCTTTAGCAGGATGTCGACTTGTGGCCTATGGGTGCGATTCGAAGGTCGAATTTTTTACTTGGGTTAATTGGTTGTGAATGTAAGAATTTTGTTTAATCGTGAGTGAGGAGGGTTTGAGCTTCTAGGGTTTCAATTTCTTAGGTTGAGAGAGGGAGTAATGAATGTATTGAGTAAGGTTTTTTAACTTAGAATATTTTGTAGTATTTTGCTAAAACTCATCGTTTCAATTCCTTCATTTAATTTTTTTACATCATTTAGATTATTAATAAAATTATAACACACTATTTTCTTTTTCTTTTAATAAAATATCACACCAAAATTTTGATCAAATACAGTCAAATTAATATTTCTATCATAATTTTTTGATAGAAAAAATTTCAATCACAATTCTATCATAAATTCTTGATAGACAATAATTCTATCACAAAACCATCATCAATTCATGACAACCAAAATTCTTTCATGATTCGGTCATACTCTAATGATAGAAGTCAAATCCGTAATAAATTGTCTGTCATCTATTGCCAGTTTTTTTGTAGTGCATCTCGAAATTGAATGAGATGATCACTTGATGAAACCTGAAATATCATTGTTGAGATGCTTGTTTGAGCCCATAGATGAATTTCTTAAGTTTCCAAATTATATTTTTTGGGTATTCGGACACAAAGTTTTCGGGCTGCATAATATAGATCGTCTCATCAATGTCGCTATTGAGAAACGCCGTTTTTACATTCATTTGATGTAATTTAAGATTGAAATGAGCTACTAATGCCATTATAATTCTGAAAGAGTCTTTTAAACAAATCGGAGAGAATCTTTTTATAGTCGATGCCTTTTTTCTACATAAAGCCCTTTGTGACAAGACACGCCTTGTATCTCTCTACATTGCCTTATTGAATCCCTTTTGGTCTTAAATATTCATCTGCAACAAATATGTTTCGCACCTTCTGGCAATGGGACAAGATCTCATATGTCATTGTCCTTCATATACTTCATTTCCTCATTCATAGCATCAATCCACTTTTAAGAGTTATAACTTTCCACGACTTGACGGAAATTGATCGGATTATCGTCCATCACATTGATGTCTACCTCATGTTCTTGAAGAAATACAATGTAGTTATCTAGCAATGCACTTCTCATTTCTCCAGTGGATCTCCTTAATGGCATAGGTTCTTGAGGTGGTAGAGTTTGTTCTTCAAGAATAACTTCTTATATGGAGGGTTCTCCAACATTGTCTTGATCTGTTGTGTTTTGAACAAAGTCATGAATGAGACCCTGATCAATGCTAATAATACCTATGTGAATATCAACATATTCCTCTTCAAAAAAAAAGTCGCTAGCCGTATCTCCCCCCGCAAACTCGACATCCTCAAAGAACCGAGCATTTCCCAACTAAAAAATCGACTTAGCCGTGGGATCATAGAACTTGTACCCTTTAGACCATTCTGAGTATCCAATAAAATAGCAACTTACAGTCCTTGAGTTCAGTTTCTTCTCATTAGGCCTATAAGGCCTTACCTCAGCTGAATATTCCCAAACATGCAAGTGCTTTAAACTAGGTTTCTTGCCTGTCCAAAGCTATTAAGATGTTTTGATAGTTACTTTAGTTAGAACTCTATTAAGCGCTTTTTCCTAGAGTGATTCTGATAAGGTAGAATGACAAATCATATTCCTCACCATGTCCTTAAGCGTCTTATTTCATCTTTCAGTAACACCATTCATAGTGGATGAACCTGGCATAGTATACTATGGGACAATACTGCATTCCTCTAGGAATTTAGCAAATGATCTTGGACGTTGTTCACTTGAACCGTCATATTTACCATAATATTCTCCACTACGGTCAAATCTGTCGCTTTTAATTCTTTTGCCGAGTGGGTTCTCAATTTCAACCTTAAAATTTTTGAACATATCCAACGATTGTGACTTTTTATGGAGGAGATATATGTAGTCTTATATAGAAAAATCGTCTATGACCGTCATAAAATATTGTTGATCATTCCAAGCAGCCGTAAGAAATGACCTACAAATGTCTGTATGTATAAGTTCTAAAACATCTAAAGTTCTATTAGTTTCAAATCTCTTTTTGTTGGTTTGCTTTCCCTTAATACAATTAACATAGAGATCGAAATCTGTGAAATCTAGGCGGTTGAAAATTTCGTCTGACATAAGTCTCTCTATTCTCTGTCTGGAGATATGACCCAATCTCCTGTGCCACAACACAGTCGAATTCTCATTAGTTAATTTTCTCTTTAAAGCTTGTGTACTTAATTGTAGGGATTCATTAAATGAAGCAATCGTATCAAGCATATAAAGATTATCATTGCTTGATAAAGAACCAGAAACAAATAGTTTTGAATCACGAAACCTCTGAATGCTTCTGGAATGACTTTATTCATGATCAGGATACACATGTGATTTGATCTCTCCCACTTTTTCATTTCCGTTTATCATTAGAGGCCTTCTCATCCGCAAGAGGTGGGGAAGAATCAACCCTTAACGCAAGATCAAGATCCATGACTGCGAAAACTATTGAGAGGTTCTCTTGCAATGATTTAAAGTTAGAGCCATTTAACATAGGAATAGAATTGATATTGATAGTAGTAATATTAGCAGTAGACATAACTGAATTAGAGAATAACAACCAAACAAAACAAGCTCATATTATTCTTAAAACAAAACTAAATTCAAATAAAGGTAAACCCCATCTTAAGATACCAGACACTCCACTAATATTTTATTTTTGGACAAAATATCAACTTGTAAGTGATATCTTGGTGTAGTAATTAAATACTAATAATAAGAACACGTCAAAAAATGGGTTGGTTTATTGTTCACGTATAAAACCAAATAATCATCATGTGTTTATTACCATAGATGCACATGTAATTCTATTAAATATGAATCTTCCTTTGGGTCGATCAATATTTATAGAAATTATAGGAACAAAACTGTTTATATTCCAAAATAAATCAATTTCCTCAAAAGAGACCACTTTGATGACATTTTGCTTCAATTAGTTTATCTTAATATATATATATATATAAACTAACCAATATTTGAATTTAAATTGCACCGAAAATTATCCAAAAATAAAAAATTTTGGGTCAAAATTTGGTCAACGATCAACATTCAAAGTCAACAATCAACCCCTAACCGGATCTGAACTAGCCCACGAATCAGACCAACCCTTTTCTATTTTTTTAATAGACCAAATCTTAATTTTACATTTTAATAGACTAATATAAACTAACTCTTTAATATTAGTCCATCAAGCCCAATATATTGGGCCCAAAATTAAGTTTTATTACCCTACCAAATTCAAGACTTAAATGAAAAATCTTTTTATTATTTTACCGAAAAGAAATTTTATAAAACCTTAGGGACCTTTATGATATAAACCATGAAACCCTTTTTTTTTTTGGTTTTCTCCTTCTCCTATCTTAGGCGGCGGCCATGGCAATCGCTCTCACCTAAGCTGCAGGCCGCGACTTACTTGATGACGCGTCCGATGGCCATGCCATTGCTGGTTGGAACAAAACTGGTCACTGCCCTATTTTTTTGTTCTTTATTTTTTCTTGATGGCCGCCACTTTATTGTGACCATGCCGCGGCTTGCTTGATGGCATGGGCCAACGACCGCACCTGACTTGTACACCGATGTTGGCTTTTGTTGTTGTTAGCTTTAATCCTTTAAAAACCAATTTTTTTTTGTTAATCCGTTTTTTTTAAAAAAAAATATCAAATGATGGATTTATTTTGAAATAACAGAAAACAACTATTGATTTGTTCTCAAATTTAATAATTTTAATTATTTCAGTCTTATCAAATTTGAGAGCACTAGAGATTTAATTGTAAATAAAAAATAAGTTTTGGATTCTCAATTATTCAACAAGAAGAGGCTCTGATATCATTGAATTACTCTCTAGGGCTGTGTGGTTGCCATTCCAGATCTATATGTTCTTTTAGAGAATCCTTTAAGTTTTCTCAGGGCTGTCTCTCCGACGATGAGATTTTAGAAAAAATAAAAAGATACGTGTGACCTAGAGATCATAACCACTTATATAGACAACTTTTTTCTTGTTATCATTCGATATTCTTAATAATGTCCATTATAGAATTAGAATACAATTGGGTCTCTATATATTAAAGACACCCTATTAGATACATTAAAACCCATTATACCAAAAACCTTAATAAATCACTTTTAATTGTTAACCTTATATGTCAGTTCACAATATATAATTATTTACATATAAGTCCAACATTGGATTAAGGATCCAACAATGTTGGATTAAAAAATCCAACCGCAAGAATAAAATTTTGGGTTTGTTTTAGATTTAGGAGCGCAAGAATAAAATCTTGGGTTTGTTTTAGATTTAGGAGATTATGAGTATAGAGTTTTTTTTTTTTTTAACATTCAATCTTTATGAATCATGTTAGGCCACAAAGCTTTTGCCATCTGCAACTACACAGCAGGATAAAAGGAAAAAAAAGGAAAATGAAAGATGCATGCAAATTTAGGAGATGATAAAATGTAGATAAATATAAATAGAATTAAGCACAAGATATAATCATATAAAAGAATAATAATTTTGCCACCAAAATTCATCAAATACTTTAAGTTTGAATTTCATCATTGCCCTAAGAGTGTTTTAAAAGAAGAAAAAGCAATAGTTCTATAAAGAAAAGGATGTAAATAATTAATGATGTCACCTCAAATTAATTTGGTAAGTATATTTTAGAGAAGAGAATTTAATTATATTGTCTTAAATTTTTTTTATTCCTCAAGAAACCATAGAAAAAGAACTTTTTGTATCTAACTAAAAATGTCTTAAAATTCTATGTTAGAAAGCCAAATAACTTAAATTAGTTCACATTGAAAAATTAAGTCAAAAAACAGACGTACATGCCAAAACATAACTTTTTTGAACCCTTAGGTAAATATGTGAAGAAATAATGGTCAGAGCTAGAATCATTTAAATTGGAGTGGTCTCTCAGGTAATGCTTATATAAAGTAAAATATAATTTAATATTTTTTTACACTGTGGTAGTGTTTACTTTTGAATTACATTGGGAATCCTGAGAGTGAGAATCTTAAGATTAATAGTGCGGAGTGGGAATAAAAATATATTGTTTACTTAAACTAGAGTGAAAGTGTGAAATAAGAATCAAAATTTTATTTATGTATTTACTTTGTCTTATATTAGAAGTGAATTGTTTTAAATTATAGTTTTACCCTTATTTAAAGAATTGTACTCTTTAATTACAAAGTGAACAAAAAAAATATTTCTAAAATATACTATTTACTATTATTAATTATTAATATTAAATAAATTTAATTAGATAAATATAATAATGTTATATTTTTAAATAAAGATATTATATAGTAATATTATTAACTCATTGTGAATATAATAATATTCTTTTTAAGTAATTTTAATTTAAAATCAATGTAAATTATTATTTTTAATAAATGTAATATTATTAAATAATGTAATAATATTTTTTAAATAAATATGATATTATTATTTTGAAATAAATGTAACATTATTTTATTTTTATTTTAATAAATATAATTATATTATATTTAACATTTTATTTTAATAAATATAATTATGCTATATTTAAAGAAAATGGAAGTGGAAATCCTACTCCTCACTCAAAAAGTGGGAGGATTTCATGGTATGAGATTTCCACTCCCACTCTTAAATAAATATGTAAACACTGGAAAGAATTGACTTCACAATCTCCACTCTTACTCCACTAAGTAAATTTAGCCTTAGATGTAATTTAACTAACATTGTTTCTCTTATATGTATATATATACATAAGGGAAAAAGCCACTTGCATCCCTAAGATTTGCTTAAATGATCATGCAGATTCCTTTAGTTTTTTAAATGGTCACAGTGACCCCTTTAATCTCGTAAATAACTCTAATACCCTTTGATTATAAGCACCCAAATAAGTATAAATATAATAATAAGATAAAAATAATAAATAAATATTATATGATACAAATAAAATATTACAACAAGTATAATTGATAAAATAACATATATAATATTGACGTCAAAATCCAATCATGTCGGTTAGCGACTCGATGCCAAATCTCTGTGTCAACATTAGATTTATTTGTTGGGGAAACAATTTATCAATTGCCAAGGATGTCTTGCGACCATCAACAGATAACTCGTGAACTCTTGAAATCACAAAGAACAGTAAAAGGTCCAGCGATAACCCTTCGACACTCAAGTCAGTTTATGGGTTTACAGGAAAACAAGGTATGTAATTTCTAGTTTTTATGAATAAAATAATATTAAGTAAATGTAATAGAAAAATCAAAATTGAGAAAGAAAGTTAAAACCTCCCTTGGCATGATTTTCTTGGGGTTTTCATAAACATTTCACACCCACGACCTTCGATCGTGGCAATAACTAGAGTGGGCAAAATCAGGTTCGAGTTGGATTTGGATCAACCTGATCGGGTTTTGGGTTGGATAAAAATTCATTCGAATTCACTTGAACTTATAACCCGATCCGATCTGATCTGAATTATATTCAGATCGAATCGGATCGGGTTAAAAAATCGGGTGGAGTTCAGATCGGATCGGATCATATAGGGTTTCGATTGGATTCGAGTTATTTGAGTTAATTCGGGTCTATATATTTTTTAGCTATTTTTCTTTTCTTGACAATTTTAGATTGTTTTTTAAATTGTTTTTCTTAATTATAATCACTTTTTGACCAATTTTCAACCAACAAAAAAAGAAAACTACTATAGAGTCAAATTCAAATGAATGAAGATTAAAAATTAACACAAAGCATAAACTTAATAAAAATTAAAATTAACACAAAGTTTAAACTTAATAGTCTCGATCCCAAGCACAGTGTCCAAACATTAATTTTAAGAACATAGAGTCACAAATTTAAACATAACTAAATAGTTTCCATTTTCCAGAACATAAATGAAAAAGTTCCAAAACACAATAAAGTTTAAACGTAAATACTAGATCAACTTCCTCTACGGCTCCACTATTCCTCGCAAGCACTTTGACAACTTTTAACTTCAACTACTTGTACTCCAAGTTGAAGACTTGAAGCATCGATCCCCTAGAGAAGAATTGAAGAAATAATATATAATAACTGCTTAACTGCTTTCTTTAAGCCGCATTGCAAATAAAGGGACATTAAACACAAACATATAATTGTTTTATTTATTTTAGACACATTGAAGTTAGCGGAATGGTATTGCCCTAGGATTATTGTTAACTTTACTTGGTGATGAATGCCATAAAAATAAGCCACGATTGACTATTCCTCGCAAGCACGTAAATACTAGATCAACTTCCTCTACGGCTCCACTATTCCTCGCAAGCACTTTGACAACTTTTAACTTCAACTACTTGTACTCCAAGTTGAAGACTTGAAGCATCGATCCCCTAGAGAAGAATTGAAGAAATAATATATAATAACTGCTTAACTGCTTTCTTTAAGCCGCATTGCAAATAAAGGGACATTAAACACAAACATATATGTCCAATTTGTGTGTGTACTTGATTAAATATGAGAAAAAAAATTAGTCAATCGTGGCTTATTTTTATGGCATTCATCACCAAGTAAAGTTAACAATAATCCTAGGGCAATACCATTCCGCTAACTTCAATGTGTCTAAAATAAATAAAACAATTATAATGTTACAATTTGACTTAAAACTTAAAAGTTAAAACTATAACAACTATTATTATAGTTTAAATTACAAAATAAACATATAACATGAGATTATGAATAATAATATCTACTAATAATTACCTTTCAAATATCCATAACACCCATGTCAACGCTCACTATTTCCACTGTTGAAGCTTGTGATCTTACAAACTCTTCAAAATGTCAAAAAAAATTGAAATTAGTAACTTAAGTACATGTAGATGCTATTTATAAAGTTATAATACATCTTAACTTTTATAATACATCTTAACTTTATAAAGTACGATAAAAATATTACCTTCTTGTACCTCCATATGGAATATCTGCTCCTTATTATCTTCCTAAAGGTTGTAGACAGGATTAGAAAAAAGTTTAGCTTATAACTAATTTTCGGTACATATCAATACCTCAATCATACAAGGGGTCAAAGAACTCCGATATTCGTCAATAACGTAGCACCCAGTGCTAAGGATTGATTTAAATGCCACTATGAAAATAGGAACAACGAGGACATCCATTGCAATTTTCTCTAATGTTGGATACTTCGATTCATTAACCTCCAACCAAAGTAAAATGTTGAGCTTAAGATTGCTCAGATCCTCAACTAGATCACCTAAATATCGTTCCACCTCAGATGCTACTCTCTTACCCTCATTTTGAACAAAGAATTTCTTAGCATACCCAAGGAAAGGGCAAGAAACTCGAAAAAGTGTCATCACCTTCACCATTAGAAACCTCTGCCAAACCAACCTCAATTGTAATATGTGGAGAATAATATGTGCCACCATAGCTGCCGCTAGGAACACTCTCACTATACATCGATGGTGTGGAACTGGAGCACATTGCACTATATGCACCATAAAGCTCATTCAACAAATCTTTCACTACTTTGGTCATTTCTTTAACTTTCGAACCATCATTGGTAAACATGATCTCAGAAATATGTTTGGCAAAGTCTATTTTAGCTCATGGATCAAGAATAGATGCAAAAATCAACATTTTATTTATATTCCCTGGAGACTCCCAATATTTATCAAAATTTTCCCTCATATTATAAACCATAGCACTATCCAAGGATCTTTACATGCTTCTAATGCAGTCAAGGAGCTCTCAATTAAGCCAATGGTATCATAATAAAGATTAGAAGTCACACTCAAACAGGCAGAAAACAACAATGTGGCATTATAAAATACCTTAAAAAACTTCACAATTCTTTTTGCACTCTCCCAATGCTCAAGTCTAAGTGGGCATGGCCTCTTAGCATTATTGTCTTTCTCGAGAAAGTATGCCTCAAACGGTTTATCCACCTCTGTCATTCTAAGTGGGCATGGCCTCTTAGCATTATTGTCTTTCTCGAGAAAGTATGCCTCAAATGGTTTATCCACCTCTGCCATTCTATAAAATGCCGCTTGAAATTTTAACGCAGTCATCAACATTAAATATGTGGAATTCCACCTAGTAGGACAATCCAAAACGACAGTTCCATTTGGACCTTTCACCTGTTGAATACATTGTTTAAATGCTTGTAGCCTCATAGTGGAGGATCTCACATCATTCATAGCATTCTGGATGGCGGGAACACTAGCATGCAACTCAGTCAACCCTGAAGCAACAATCAAATTCAAAATTTGTGCACAACAACGCATATGCATATATTGGCTTGCCAACACAAGTGCATCATCATTCCTCCAAGCAAGCAATTGCATAGTCACATAATTAACAACAACATCATTTGTAGTGGCATTATGAGCAGTTATTGAAAACAACCTCTCTATCCCACAATCTTGTAAACAAGCTACAATTTTTTTACTGATCGTTTTCCCACTATGATCTTCAATCACATTGAAACTAATAATCCCTCTATTCAAACACCAGTCACTATTAATAAAATGAGCTGTGATCACTATGTAACTTATGTTTTGAATGGAATAAATCAGTGGTAAAAGACACTCGTTGGTTGTTGTTGAAAATTGAACTCTTCAACATTGTCTTTTCTTCCAAAAATAAATCTATAAAATCCCTACTAATAGTTCTCTGAGATGGCATAACGAACTGCAGAATGGCTACACTACAGAAATGACTGAACCCTTTGTTATCCACAAAACTAAGTGGCAACTCACCCATAATGATCATTTTGGTGAATGCCTTCTACAAGCATCTTAACTCCACCGTTTAGACAAAACCATATTGCTTGCATTTCCTTCCCCACCCTCATCTGTCAAGTTTTGTTAACTTCCATCTTGTTGTTCCCGGAATGTCTTGTATGCAAGGTAAGTCTGTATATGATTTCTCATATTTGTAATCCCATCATGCCTTGAATGACATTGATATTGTCTACCACAATAGTTGCACTTGCATTTGTTTGGATTTTCCTCAAATAAAGTGAAATGATTCCACGTTTTAGATCTTTTTTTCATTGGTGATATTTTCTGCTTTGCCTTTTGAGTTCCTTCCATTTGAACAATTTGATTGTCATCATCACTTATCAAATTCGATCTTGAGTGTTCAGTCATCTAAACATAAAACAAATAATTATTAATCATTAATTCAAAAATCAAAACACAAAATATTATTAAAAAAATCTACTTAGTAGTTGTTATTACAAATCAATTCAAATAATTGTTAATGTAATTTTATGAAACTTTTTGAAATTGATATTTCCAATTTTCCATCATAATATTTATATATGATCAAGATGCATATTCCACAAAGGAAAACCAAAAAAATTAATGTAATTAATTAATTTATAATATCTAATTATCCATTGGCCAAAATAATATAATATTAATTGCATATCCGTATCTTAATTCTTATTATAAACCCCTAAATTTATGCCCACATTATATGTATTTACTACTTAACCACCTAATATTTACTTATTGCTTATCATACAATTAATTAAATTGATTAATTTTTTGTTGAAGTTGAAGCTACTGCAATTAAATTAGTTAATGTTTTGATGAAGTTGAAACTACTGCACAAGTACACATATCATATGACATATATATATTGTAACATAATATTTAATTTTAATTTTTAATCTACTTAATCTATTCATACAAAAAAATCAATTATTAATAAGTAAGAAAAAATTAATGCCCGATTTTTTTCATTTTATTGTTAAAATTTAACAATATATAATTATATATTATTAACATACCAAATTACAATTAACATTTCACTTTCTCATATAACATATAACAACATATAATTAATGCATATATACCATCACTATTAAGTATGAAAGAGGCCGACTTCCAAAACTCAAAGTAAAACTCAACATTTTCAACAATCAAAATCCAAATAGAGCTTGAATCGGGGGTGGCTAGCGAGTGGAGCTTCAATCAGACTGGGTGATGGTGGAGTGGAAGATTGAAGGCGTGGATCCGGTGCTTGGTAGTAGCAAATCGGTAAATCGGGTCACAATCTTTGCGAATAAACTTCGGTTAGAGTCGTTCTCGACGGCGGTTGCAGCGTGTGGTGGCCGGATGAAGCTAGATCTGTGAACTTTGCGCGTGTGTTTGATTGTTTCTGTTTCGTTTGTTTGGATTTGGGTGTGGGCCGTATGGTTGTCGCTTGTCGACAGTGGGATGTGAGCAACGGAGGCCATGTATAGGTCTGGCCGTGTACGTTGCCTGTCAGCAGTGGGCTGGCAGTTGGCTGCTTATGCTTGAGTGCTGGTTTCTAGTTTGTGTGTGGCTGTGTGTGCTAATTGTTGAACGCTAATGGCATTGCCAGTGTTTTTTATTTGTGAGGGTTTGTGACTTTGTGTGTGTAGAAGCCGAAGGGCACTCAGTTGCTCAAACACCTTCAGCTTCTGCCCAAGATCCAAGATCAGATTCCTAGATGCTCACGTGCAATCCATGCTTCATCAACGACTTTAACGGCTTATCTGAATCCATTCACGTGCGTCTCAGGTGTTTCACTTAAGTAAAACGACATTCCTTGACATCGTTTCATTTGGCTTTAGTTTACACACAAAAACGCACTTTCTCAAGTCGTTTCAATGTCTCTGAATTGCTTTCATTGGTTACTTTACAAATCTCCACCTTGAAACAATTCATCCCTGTCAGTCTTTCTCCTCAAATCCATGCAAGTTACAAACTGCATATTTCAGCTATGTCCAAGCAGGTTTTGAACTTAGCTGAGGGTACCACCTTTGTAAGCATATCTGCAGGATTGTTGCTGGTATGTATTTTCACTATCTTTACAACTCCTTTTGATATTACATTTCTTATGAAATGCAATTTAATGTCGATATGCTTGGTCTTCTCATGATGAGCTGGATTTCTGCTCAAGTAAATGGCACTTGAGCTGTCACAGTGGATATCAACAACCTTCTGAGGTATTCCTAACTCACTGATTAAGCCTTTAAGCCATAAGGCCTCCTTGACAGCTTCTGTGGCTGCAGTATACTCAGCCTCTGTAGTTGATAAAGCTACTACATGTTGCAGGCTTGCTTTCCAGCTTATCAGACATCCATTCAACATGAACATGTATCCAGTTTGTGATCTCCTTCTGTCCAGATCTCCAGCATAATCAGAGTCAACATAGCCCCATAAACCAGCTTCATTTGTTTCTCTGTTCTTTCCATACATCAACCCAACCTCCAGAGTTCCATTCAGATATCTCAGCACCCATTTAGCTGCCTTCCAATGCTCTTTACCAGGTGATGCCATATACCTGCTTATCAAGCTTAGAGCATGTGAAATATCTGGTCTTGTGAGGACCATTGCATACATCATACACCCTACTGCATTGGCATAGGGTACCTTAGACAGTTCGTCTTTCTTCACTTGACTTTGGACACTGCTGGTTTGAGAGTTTGAAATGAGAGGCCAGAGGCGTTATAACTGGTTTACAGCTGCTCATTCCAAAGGTATTAAGTACTTTTTCCAAGTACTTCTTCTGAGACAAAAACATAGTTCCCTTCCTTCTGTCTCTTGTGATTTCCATTCCCAAAATCTTCTTGGCATGACCCAGATCCTTCATATCAAACTCAGAGTTCAGCATCTGTTTTAAAGATTCAATTTCTTCCCTCACTTTACAAGCAATCAACATATCATCAACATATAGTAGCAAGTATATGTGATGATCTGAATCTATTTGCTTGTAGTATACACAACAATCGAAATTGCACCTCATGAATCCATGTGAAACCATGAATTCATCAAACCTGAGGTACCATTGCCTTGGGGACTGCTTTAAGCCATATAATGACTTCTTCAGCAAACATACATGGTCAGGGTATTCAGAGCTTACAAAACCTTCAGGTTGAGTCATTAGAATCTCCTCCTGTAATCTCCCATGTAAGAAGGCTGTTTTGACATCAAGTTGATCAAGCTCCATGTCATATACAGCTGTTAGAGCTAACAAAACTCTTATAGAAACATGTCTGACCACTGGAGAAAAGACTTCCTTAAAATCAACTCATTTCTTCTGTGTATATCCCTTTGCTACTAACCTAGCTTTGAATCTCCTAGGCTCATCAGTTGTCAGCCCTTCTTTTAACTTGAAAATCCATTTGCACCCCACAATCCTTCTTTTCTCAGGTTTCTTTACTAATTCCCAAGTGTTGTTCTTGTACAGTGAGTCCATTTCATCTTCCATAGCCCTCTGCCACTCTGACTTATATGAACTCTTCATAGCCTCTCTGTAGCTTGTTGGCTCATCTTCCTCAACCTCATGTGATGCTGCCAGTGCATATGCAATGAGGTCTGCATAACCATATCTTTGTGGAGGTCTTATTTGTCTTTTCTCTCTATCTCTGACCAGGTGATAGTCTCTAGGTTGGGTTTGGGAGTGCTGTTGAGATTGTGGCTCAGTGTTTCCACTACTGTCATCTTCATCTCCATCAGTATCTGCAGCTTCTTGTGAGGACTTCAGATTTGGATGCTCCACCTCAAATTGTATACTCTCTGGAGTTTTAGTCTGAGGTTCAGTACCATTTTCTTGTAGCTTCTTCTTGAGTACAGTTTCTTCATTAAAGATCACATCTCTGCTGATGATGCACCTTGGTGGGGATAGGTCAGTGCACCATAACTTGTAACCCTTAACACCCTCTGGATACCCTATAAACTTCCCTTTCAGAGCTCTTGGAGATAGCTTCCCTTGCTTTACATGTGCATAAGCATCACATCCAAAAGCTTTAAGCTCTATATAGTTACCAGGTTTTCCAGACCACATTTCTAATGGTGTCTTGAAATCAATTGCAGCAGATGGGCTAAGGTTCACCAAGGTACAGGCTGTCAACAATGTTTCTGCCCATAGCCCTTTAGGAAGTTGGGACTGTATCATCATACATCTAACTTTGTCCATTAAAGTCCTGTTCATCCTTTCAGCTAGGCCATTTTGCTATGGGGTTAACCTTACTGTTCTATGTCTTGCAATCCCTTCATTTGCACAAAAACTGTCAAACTCTTGATTACAATACTCAAGGCCATTGTCTGTCCTTAGTTTCTTAACCCTTTTCTCAGTTTGATTCTCTACAAGTGCTTTCCACTCTTTGAATTTCCCAAACACCTGATCTTTACTTTTCAGCACATACACCCACACTCTCCTAGAGTAGTCATCTATTATGGTCATAAAATATCTATTTCCACCTAGAGATGAAACCTGAGAAGGTCCCCATAGGTCTGAATGTAAGTATTGCAAGATCTCGGTGGTCTTATGTATAGATTTCTTAAAACTATTCCTTGTAGATTTACCTAGGATGCATTCTTCACAGAACACCAGCTCCCCAATCTTATCATTCCCCAGAACACCCTACTTACTAAGTTCTTTCAGACCTCTAATACTCATATGCCCAAGTCTTAAGTGCCATAGTGTAGTTTTATCTATGTCAGTGCTTTCAATGGCATAAGAGACCCCTGTTACAGACTCCCCATCTAAAACATAAACCCCATTCTTTCTGGTCCCTTTCATAATCAGTGTGGATCCATTAAGAATCTTCAACTCACCTGATTCAAGCTTAATGCTACATCCCATTTGATCTATCATTCCTAAAGAAATCAAATTCCTTTTAAGTTCTGGAACATGCCTAACTTGTCTGATTTCTTTTATAGACCCATCATGCAACTTAAGATGAATTTTACCAATCCCAATGACTTTACACACTGAATTATTACCCATCATTACTCTTCCTCCATCAAGGTTTTGATAGTCAGAAAAATAACCCTTATATGGACTCATATGAAATGTGCAACCAGAGTCAAGAATCCACTTACCCTTTTGCATATCCTCAGTAGCAACACACACA
Organism: Citrus trifoliata; assembly: GCA_018350135.1. NCBI lineage: Eukaryota > Viridiplantae > Streptophyta > Magnoliopsida > Sapindales > Rutaceae > Citrus > Citrus trifoliata. The sequence goes on from VKKW01000080.1 coordinate 247,947, forward strand.
CCTGCTGACTCATAGCCATCTTCTTCTTCTTCAGCTGTAGCTGCATTCCCAACTCTCTCTTTATTCTTGTTCTTTAAGTCTGGGCAATCCTTCTTGAAATGTCCTTCCTTATGGCAATGGAAGCATTTCAGGTCCTTTGGCTTGGTCTTAAGTTTGGACTGCTTCTGATTCTTTGCTGTATTCTTATTCTTTTCGAACTTCCCCTTTACTGTTAACCCAACTCCACTTTCTATACTCATAGACCTTTGTTGCAACCCTCTAGTATTTAAGGCTGCCTTTACCTCATCCAGGGACAATGTCTGCCTGCCATACATTAGGGCATCCACAAAGTTAGAGTATGATTGTGGTAGTGAGCTTACCAAAAGCAGAGCTTTGCTTTCATCACTAAGGCTTTCATTAATTGTCTCCAGGGTGTCACACACCCTATTGAATTCATCTATATGATCATCAAGAGAGGATCCCTCTGCCATCTTTAGAGTAAACATCCTTTTCTTGATATGAAGTCTGTTGGCAAGAGACTTTGTCATATAGATGGTTTCCAGTTTTGCCCACAGATCAGCCACTGTCTTTTCTTTGGCGACTTCTCTAATAACAGAGTCTCCAAGACTCAAGATTATTGTGCTTCTTGCCCTTTTATCTATATCAGTAGCCTGTTGAGGTGTTAGTGATGATGAACCTTCCATTCCCTCTTTCTTGGTGACTGGTTCTAAGGCATCTCCCAGTCCCTGAGTTATTAATAGAGCCTCCATCTTTACTTTCCACATATTGAAGTCGTTCTTGCCTGTAAACTTCTCCAGATCAACCTTAGGGTGAGCCATACTAGAATCTGATTAAAGAAACCCTGCTCTGATACCAATTGTAGAAGCCGAAGGGCACTCAGTTGCTCAAACACCTTCAGCTTCTGCCCAAGATCCAAGATCAGATTCCTAGATGCTCACGTGCAATCCATGCTTCATCAACGACTTTAACGGCTTATCCGAATCCATTCACGTGCGTCTCAGGTGTTTCACTTAAGTAAAACGACATTCCTTGACATCGTTTCATTTGGCTTTAGTTTACACACAAAAACGCACTTTCTCAAGTCGTTTCAATGTCTCTGAATTGCTTTCATTGGTTACTTTACAGTGTGTGTGGTGTCCGTGTAGTGTGTGATTGTGTGTAAAATTTAGAGCTGAGTTGTTCACTTGTTTGTTTGTTTAGCTTTAATAGTGGACCGAGTTACAATTTAGGATAATTGGGCTCGAGTTTCATTTGTTATTTTTTTAAAATTTTTTTGTCAACCCGATCAGGTTTTCGATTTGATCACGATCTGATCGGGTTGACACAAATTCACCCGATCGGGTATTATTCACAACCCGATCCGATCTGAACCCGAAAAATATTTAGATCGGGTCGGGTCGGATATTTTGCTCACCCCTAGCAATAACCATTAATGAATTAAATTCGTGCCTTAACTGTTCGGGAGGGGTCTATGGCGGTTAATTTTGACTGAGTTCTGCTTCCTGGTGACTTGGTCTAATGTCTTCTCAAACCCACCTGCTCGAGGTCACCAAAATTGCCATCTGGTCGAGATAGCCTGCTCAAGGTCACAAGATTTACCTCATAGTCGAGGTAGCTGCTCATTCCACTTATGGTCTCAAAATTACTACATGATCGAGGTGGTCTGCTCGTAGTCTCAAAGTTACCACCTAGTTGAGATGGTCTACTCATAGTCTTAAAATTACCACCTGGTCAAGGTAGTTTGCTCAAGGTCACCATAATTACCTTCTATTAGCTTATGAATCATTTGCTCACTTTTTATTTCGAGAAGATCATGGTCACCCTATTTTACTCCCTAAACATTAGTACCTTAGTTTCTAGTGTTAAGAGTGAAACAAATCAAGATTAGAAACTCTAAAGTTTACAATTTTTTACAAACTTAAAATCTTAAGCAACTTATTTTTCTTCCTCTACTGACCACGCCATGGGTGAGCAAGTATCGTCAGTTTAAGGCTTTATGCCTTATCTAGAGCAAGTTTCAAGGCTTTTAACCTATAACTGACTGAAGCAATTTTAAGCTATTCTTATCAGTTTAAGGTCTTATAACTTACCTAGAGTAGACTTTAAGACTTCTAACCTTGTACCGACTTAAGCAACTTTAAACGACTTTTGTCAATTTAAGGTTTTATGCCTTATTAAAATAAAATTTTAAGGCTTTTAACATTTTATTGATTCTTTTTGGTTTTCCTTGTGCCTTATAAATATTAATAAATTTCATCTATAAACTTTTCTTGGTTTCGCAATGCTAGCCTATAACTCTCCTTTCATAAATTGTGTGACATTAAGCAACTTTCAAGTAATCAAGTTAATTAAGCTATACCATGAGCCCTTATATGAGCACATTCAATTTAAGAAATATAAGCTATCCTCATTTCACATAGCAGAACTTAGAGAAATAATTAAATTTTCATCGAAAAAATTGCATGTAAATATAACTTCTAACATGTTCTAATTTTCGGCAAACGTCTGCCCTCAAAGTACTCTCATATAAGGTTTTTGTTTCAAACTCTAAAATATGAATCTGCTCTGTAAAAGAATTTGAAAAAGTTGTCTAGCGATCTGAGCCAAACTTGAATTGGCCATAGTATTATAAACTAGCTGCTCCATGATCATTAAAAAATCACTGCACTCATAAATATGACTTTCTAATATTATTCCCATGTAAAATTCTAGATTGAATACTTAAGAAAGCATGTCCAACTCCTAAATTAATAAAACATCTAACCTTGTATTTGTTTTATGCATGATTCGTTATGTTACCATGTTGTGAAATCAAGTACTAGTTCCTCATATTCCCATATGGCTGCAGAATTTACTCCTGACATTCCAGGATCGTTGTGGAATGAATTCCTAATATTTTGAGATCATCAATTTCATAAATGCACTATCAATCTAAGGTTACATGTCTCTACAAGAGATTTATGCTCATGCATGCATTATTGATGCTAAATATATGTTTGATGATAAAAAAAATATTCAGCTAAAAATAATTTCTTAGTTAAAAAAGGGATGCATTTGCAAACTGATGAGATTAGTTTTAACATGTATAAAGCATACAAGTTGGAACGATAAAATATTAAAGATTGCAATAGTTGAACAATAAAAAATAATCAAGGACGTGGTTTGAGTGCACCTGAAATCAACCATTTGAAATATGGCTTCTGACCTTTGGTGGGTGCTTTTCATTCAAACTATGAACTTTGTTCTACTCTATTAATGTCATGATATAGTTCCAGTCTTCCCCGGTAGCTTATGAGCTTGCTTTCATTGTCAATTTATTCTTTTTTCCAATTTTGGCTCCGTTACTATTTTGCCTTCTTTTTTTCATCCTTGCCTGTAGCTTACTTAGGATGTCATTTTCTATGATTTGTAACTAATAAAAAATGTGAATGGAGAAACAACAAAACTCATTTAGACATTTTATCAGATACTTAGTAGACATAATATTAATATTGTGATTATATAATGATCTTCTTGGTGAATTACCCAAAAATTTCACAATTGAGATAACTAAACTAAGATAGCTTGAGCAAAAAAAAAAAAAAAAAGGCAAGGACATATTCTCAAGCATAAATGCCAAACATGTAATTAAGATAAGCATGTTATTTTGAAAACTGGATGCCAAGCACATGATAAATTAAATGCAAATGATACGCACATGATCCTGTAAGTTCTAATGTGCATTGCACCTCAAATCCGAACTTCGTCAAAATTCACCTCAGTTTTAATTATTGAAGCTTATTATTTATTGAGAAAATATCCACCGTTCATCCGTTTTTTCTAACTTTTTTAAAAATACACAATTCTTTTTTTTTTTTTTGCTAGAATCCATCTAAAGTTACATTTTGTTTCACTTTTCCACTTCCGTTTTGGAATCCGTTAAGAAAACTAACGAAACTTAAGAAAATGACCATTTTACCCCCAAAACGAAAATTACAATTTCACCTTAAAAAATACAAAAAATAATTAGATTTAATGATGAATATCATTATTGGTACGTTAATGAAGTAAAAAAAAATCTTAACTACTAGAGATTATAATTTAATGAATAATAAAACTCTACTTATCTTAAATTCAATTGATAGTTTGCAAGATTGGGCTATTTTTAATACTACTGTTACAATTTAGCATTCTAATTACAGAAATATTTAAAAAAATACCATGCATTTGATGGTTGTGGAATTAATTTCTTTATTGACCGATAAAGAAAATAATTAGATTTAATATGATTATTTTTGGTAATTTTTAGGGTGAAATTGTAATTTTCGCTTTGGGGGTAAAATTGTCATTTTTTAAGTTTCCATTAGTTTTCTTAACGGATTCCAAACGGAAGTGGAAAAGTGAAATAAAATATAACTTTAGGTGGATTTTAGAAGAAAAAAAAAGAAATTGTGTATTTTTGAAAAAGTTGAAAAAAATGGTGGATGATGGATATTTTCCTTTCTTTATTACATTTCAAGAATTTAGAATTTATTTAGCAATAAACAAGGCATGTAGTAAATAAATATTTGATTCTACATCTTGACGCCACAATGCATGTGCATGGCAATTTAAATGAGTTGATCTTCGAGATCTAATCATGCATGGCCATAAAAAAAAATTACTATATTCAAACTGGATTATGCTCACAATTACCAAATTTGTGGAATCAAATAAATTGATTTTCATAATTTCATATTGTTGAAATGCAAGTTACGCAATCCAAGAGGGGGGTGAATTGGGATTTTAAAATTTATGCTAAATAATTTGTGCAACAATTCAATCTAACGCCTTAATAGAATTTAAAACAATAAATTCAATATAGCACAATAATAAAAGAGTAAGGGAAGAGAAAATAAATACAAGGATTTTTACGTGGTTTGACAATCCTTGCCTACGTCCACGCCTCCAAGCCAACCAGCCTCGATGATTTCACTATTCAAGCCTCCCAAGGTTTCAAGTTCTTATAATTGACTTCCAAGGTGTCAATGAACCTTTACAATCAAGAGATTATCTCCCAAATCTCTTAAATACCCCAAGTGTTTCTCACACTTGTATACTCACAATTTGATAATAAATTAAAATTATAACAAAAAATCTCTTTAAGAGTGGATATACAAATAATAGCACAATAATGATTCAATCTATGATGATTTTGCTATTTGAAAACTCAATATATGTTATATGATCTTGTTTATACTTGCATTAGTCTCTAAAATGAAGTTGGAGTTGAGTTTTTATAGTTAAAACCCAAAAACTAGTTGTTATAGGTAAATTCCCGCAACCAAGTGGTTAGCCGCCCAGAATAGTGATGTTACCGTTAAATTTAAATTTTGCCACAGTAACACTGTTTACAAAATTATATTTTTGCTCAAAACTTTTTGTAATTACACTATGGCACAAAACGTCATAAACCTTTACAAACAGGTCCAATTTCAAAATTTTAAAATAATGCTTGTGTTTCCTAAGACTTTATGAAATTATAATATGCTCCAAATATATTAGTATTTTTCAAAGAAGTCCTTTTCAAAATTTAGCATAATACCCATATTTTTTAAAATTCTCAAAATCTTTCACTTTAGTCCAAATTTTGAAAATATGAGTTTTTCCTCAGGCGGTAAGCCGCTTACTCTTTGTCCAATTTTGGATTTTAAATGTTTGGATTACATTTAGGTCCTCAAACTTTCATAAATTATAATATGGCTTAGTATATTTCAAATGTTTGCAAAAAGGTCCAAATCCAAAATTCAAAATAATACTTATTAAATTCAAAGATTGCAAAACTTTTCATTTAAGTCCAAATTACTCAAATCCCAAAATACTCTATCTTATAAAAATACAACCTTTTAGTTTATGAAAAGTAATTATTTAAATTAATCTCTTGAGCTTCTCAAATGCTAAATCATGCATCAATTAAATCATACCGGTTTTACAAGAATTTATCGCAATAATTTATCCGTTTAAACTCTTAACTTTATTCTTAATTTCGCCGTTGTCCGTTGAGTGTCTTCAACTTAATTTCAATTGATTCACTTGCATAAGTATTATCCTTAAAAAACTAATGAAAATGTGAAATACAATATTTATTAAATCACTTAAGACACATGTTTATTATCATCAAAATGACATTATGTGTAGCCCTTTAGGCTAACAATCGTAAGCCGTGAAATTTTTGGATGAAGTCAAGAATCAGGTTCTCATCAAGCTAGCATGTTAATTAAAGTGAAAACCCCTATCAATGCTTACCGATTAAATAAGCAAATTTTTTCAATACCTAGTGTTGGTCATTGGTCTCTAGGCAATGTTTAATCGATCTTTACTCTCATCAATTTAATTTCTAATCACTTCTGCTTTGGCTAGATCCAAATTTGTAAAGACAATGATGACTTATTTGTACCATTCTCCACAAACGGCGCCAAATGTTGACATTGAAATCTGGTCACGTCGGTTAGCGACTCAATGCCAAATTTATGTGTCAACATTAAATTTATTTGTTGGGGAAACGATTTATCGATTGCCAAGGATGCCCTACAACCACCCTCAGATAACTCGTGAACCCCTGAAATCATAGAGAACGGTAAGAGGCGCTGGAAGTTTTTTTGGTAATAACCCTCCGACGCTCAAGTCAGTTTATGAGTTTATAGGAAAAACAAGATACGTAATCTTAAGTAAATGTAATAGAAAAATCAAAATTGAGAAAGAAAGTTAAAACCTCCCTTGGTGTGATTTTCTTGGGGTTTTTATAGACACTCCACACCCACAATCTTTGATTGTGGCAATAACCATTAATGAATTATATTTGTGCCTTGATTTTTCAAAGGAGGTCTATGGTAGTTTATTTTGATTGAGTCATACTTTCTAGTGACTTGGTCCAATGTCTCCTCAAACCCATATGCTCGAGGTCACCAGAACTGCCACCTGGTCGAGATAGCTTGCTCAAGGCCACAAGATTTACCTCCTGGTCGAGGTAGCTGCTCATTCTACTCATGGTCTCAAAATTACGTTTGCTCAAGATCACCAGAATTACTTCTTATTAGCTTATCAACCATTTGCTCACTTTTTATTTCGAGGAGATCATGGTCACCCTATTTTATTCCCCAAACATATAATGAAAATTATTTTTAATATTAAGTTATTAATTAGTCTATCCCAACGAATGTTTTTAATTAAAATCTATTAATCCAAAAATTGACTTTAAGAATTACACTAATATAGACATAATTAACAGTGATATTGCAAATAAAATAATATAAATTTTATAAATTACTATGAATGTTAGGCATAAATAGTTTAATATTGAATAGATTTTATTATTATTAGAAAAATATGATAGATTGATAATATTAAAATAACTTTTCTAAAATTCAAAATATTTTATAAATTTATCTTATTTGATATATTATATTATTTTATGTTTAATTGTATTTATTATAGAAGCTTATTTAAAGTATATTAAGGGTGTCATAGTAAAAAAAAGGTTTGTGTGACCATTTATGTGAAATACTAACTAGCCAACTCAAGAGGAGGTGAATTGAGATTCTAAAAATTTAATGCAATTTAAATAAAGCAATCAAATTCAAAATAAACAAATTAATGTGCAAGGAAAAATAAAGAGATAGGGTAAGAGAGAAGAAACACGTGATTTTTACGTGTTTCAGCCAACAGTGCCTATGTCCACGCCTCCAATCTCTTCGAAGTTTGAGGATTTCACTAAGCGAGCCTTCAAGACTTGAACAACTCTTACAATTAACTTTTAAGGTGTCAATAGACCTTTACAATAAGAGATTATCCTCAATCTCTTAATCTAAGTATATCCCAACACTTACAATCTCTCAACTTGATTTTAGAAAAACGATAAAAAATATTTCTCTCACACAATGTGTCTAATTACAAATGAAAGTCAAATGTGTGATTGAATGAAATGAGCACACAAATTTTATGCTCAGATTGCAGAGGAATGCTCAATGATAACAATAATTGTCTCTCTTCAGTTAAATTTGATTGAAGCCATTTTATAGTTGGAGCAGAAAACTAGCTGTTATTGACGTTCATGTGATAACTGGCTTGCTGCTTTATGTTAACCAGTTTGCCACTTGATGTTACCGTTATATTCAAAGATTTGAAATTTTGCACATCGGTTTGCCGCTTTTCATTTTCCGGTTAGCCATATTTACTCTAAAGAGCTTCTGCTTGATAACTAGTTTTTCGATTTGGTGAATCTGGTTAGCCGCTTGCTACAATGAAACAATTATTTTCTAAAATTAAAGTTTAGCCCAAAACGTTATAGAATTATATTATGGCCTAAATCTTTAGAAAACTTTATAAATAGGTCCATTTTCAAAATTTAAAATAACACTTGTTGATTTCAAAGTTCTCAAAACTTTTCAACTTAAAGCATAAACTTGAAAATAATCAATTTCATAAAATCATTTTCTTGTTTCAAAAACATAATGTGTAATTCCTTATTTATTCAAAACATGTGGTTTGTTATCATCAAAATAACATTTTATATCCATATAGGTTAACAATCTCCCCTTTTTTGATGATGACAAAACACATTATAAATGCTTGATTTAGTTATGAAAAACTTGTTGGAAAACTCCCCTTTAATAAATGCAAAATTAAAAATTGATTTGAATTTTTTTTAAAAAAGCTCCTTATGTATTAATGCATATTTTTTATAACAAACAATTACATATCATATCTCCCTCTTCATAATAAAAAAGAATAAAATACTCCCCCTATCAAGCATATAAAACTCTAAACAAGCACATTAGTTCCACATTATCCAAAATATAAGCGAAAAACATAACAAACAACCATATCAAATCGAGATAATCTAAAACAAAATGAAAATAATAACAAACATCCATAAACATCGACATAATCTAAAATAGAAAATAAAAGAATAGAAATTAGTAAATGTTGGTGTGTCCAATACAAGCATAAGAGAAAGAGACTATTGAGGTGGTGATAATGGTGGTGATGGAGGTGGAAATAGATATGGAATGTCAAAGTGCTCAAAGAGGACGCGCTGTCCATGAAGGAATTGCTGATGCTGCTGTGAGAGACGTTAGTGCTCCTTGAGAATGTATTGCTGCACAGAAAGTGCCCTCACCTTATCTATTAGCTGCTGAAAAGTAACCTCTTTAAAGGTATGAGGCTCTAGAGGTGGTATAGTAGATGCAGAAGCATCAAGATCATATGCAGATATAAGAGCGACCTGATGTCTACACTGACCCTGAAAAGAAGCAAAAAATCAAGAAGCTGATCAGCAGGAACCACATCATTGAGAGGATGATCATCACTCGGAGCAATCAGAGTGTATTTATTGTCAGTGAACTTTACCCATGCTCCATTACGCCACTTAAATCCTAAGGCACGTACGGCTTCATTCCTTATACTCTTAGAGGATTTACAAGATGGTTTATTAATGGGCACCCTAAAATGTTTAAGGATCTAAATGATGAAATGACTATAAAGAAGAGAATGGGTGATCAAGTTGGGTATGGAAAGCATGGTGTCTATAATGGTGTACCCAAAGTTAACTGAACGATGCCTAAGAATGGAATCAATCAAAGCAACATTCATGTGGGAAACCTCATCTAAGTGACCCGACTTAGGAAGAATAATGGTTTGAATAAGACAAAGTAAAATCTGAGATTGGAGGCATAGACATTGAGTACGGAAATGGATGTTATAGACTTCGTCAGAAAGATAAATATGCCTACATGTGTTTCTAACAGAATCAACATGAACAAAATGATCAATATCAAGGGATTTCCTAGTAGAAAAGATTTTTAAGCTAGTATCGGAGGCTCCTAGGATAGAATTCAACTCTGTATTGTCAAATTCAATTAAAACTCCTTCAACATTGGTGATTACTCGATTCTCTTTTTCCACGGAAGTATTCATACTCGAGTAAAATACTTTCATCAAGCTAGGATACACATACTCCTCAATTATAAGGGCATTAATCTAACCAACTTTTTCTAACAATTGTAATAAATTTCTATTGCTAATACTAATACTACGAAGGCAATTAGTTAAAATATAAAAGGTAGGAAATACTGTATGTGTCATGAATTTTTGGTGAAAATGCTTTGCTAAACGTTTATTTGGGAAGTGCCTTGATTCAAAATTAGACTGATTGGAAGTGCTTCCTTCATGGCGTGGCCGTTTGGGTGGTGGAAAATGTTCTTTCCCTTTTCCTCTACTCGGCCATGAACTAGACATGATAATATTCGAGTGATTTGAAGAGAAATGAACTAATTAAAAGGAAGATGGTGAAGTTTAAAAGGAATATATGCTTTCAATTTGAGTAAAAATTAACTTAAGAAAGAAAAATTTAGAGAGAGAAAATTATGTTGGAAACCTAGGTTATATTTAAGATCTTGTCATTTTTATCACAAAAAATAAGTTTGGAAGATGATTTTGAGCATAAGTAATGACGGTGAATGATTTTTGTGAATTAATTTGGTCTAACAATTGGATGAAAATGGTGGATTTTAGAGTGAGAATGAGAGAGGAAGGAAATAGTTTTTAGAGAGAGAGAACCAAATTACCGAATGAAGAGGAAGATGATGAACATGCTTTAAAAATAAGAATTTGGCTTAGCACTTTTCACTAACTGGATGGCGGGTTTTTTTCCAGTGAGTGAATATAATGAAAACGGTTTATCGTTTTACCCTAACAGGCTGACCGATTTTGTCCAGTGAGTAAACATTATGAAAACAATTTACCTATTTTCTCTATCCGGTTATTTGGTTTTGTCCAGTGAGGAGTCCTTGAGAAAATGGCTTACCGGTCGGTTACAATCAGCATGCCAATTTTGTTTCAGAAGTTATTCTGCCTCTTTTTGAATTTTGATTAACTAGTTAAGTTATATTGTACACACTAATTTATTTTTGGCTTAAAACTTGATCGATTTTAAATCATTTTGTGATTTAAAACTTTTAATAAGCCATTTAATGCATGAAACATGAATGCATACAAGAGCAAACATATCAAATATATTAATCGTATCAATCAATAATGCAATACAAAGAAAAAATCATAATTTAAAATGCAACATTCATCATTCCAAGCCCATGTCTTATCTTAATGAATTGCTCTTCACTAAGGGGTTTTGTAAAGATATCTGCAAGTTGACTTTCAGTAGAAACAAATATGATCACAACATCTTTTTATTGAACATGATTACTTATGGAATGATGTCTAATCTCTATAAGTTTAGTCCTAGAATGTTGAATGAGATTCTTCGATATATTGATAGCACGTATTGTCACACAAGATAAGTATTTGATAAAGATTAATACCATTGTCTCTAAGGGTTTGTTTCATCCAAAGGGCTTGTGCACAACAACTACCTATGCAATATATTTTGCCTCGGTTGTTGAAAGTGCAACCCAATTTTGTTTCTTACTAAACCAAGAGACAAGCAAATGACCTAAGAAGTGACATGTTCTACTAGTACTTTTCCTGTCAACCTTATAACCAGTAAACTCGACATCTGAATAACATGTTAAGTCTATATGTGTTCCTCTAGGATACTAAAGGCCAAGATTTATGGTTCCACACAAGTAACAAAAAATCCTTTTTACTACAAGCAAATAAGATTATTTATGACATGATTGAAATCTTACACACAAGTATACGTTAAACATAATATCAGGCCTACTAGCAATCAAATAAGGACCCGATCACACCTCGATATATTTTGACATCAACTTCATTACCTTTTTCATCCTTGTGAAGCTTGATTATTAAGTTCATTGGAATACTTTTTATCTTTCTATCTTCAAGTCCAAACCTCTTGAGTAAATCTCTTAGATATTTGACTTAATTGGTGAAAATTTCTTCTTCAGTTTGTTTTATTTGAAGACCAAGAAAGTACTTCAATTCTCCCATTATACTCATCTCAAATTCTTTACTCTTATAAGATGAAAATTTCTTACACAAAAACTCATTAGTAGAACTAAAAATAATATCATCAACATAAATTTGAACAATAAGTATATCTTGATTGTTATGCTTAAGAAAGAGAGTTGTATTAGCCTTACCCATGAAAAACACTATCCATCAAGAAATTTTTAAACTTATCATACCATACTCTAGGTGCTTGTTTTAAACTATATAATGTTTTTATTAACTTATAAACATGATTTCTAAATTTCTTATTTTCAAAACCAGAGTTGTTTCACTATAAACTTTCTCTATAATGTAACTATTTAAAACTACACTTTTGACATCCATTTGATATAAAATGAAATTTTTACGACATGCAAATGCTAATAACATCCTAATATATTTCAATCTAGCTACTGGTGCAAAAATTTCATTAAAATCAATTCATTCTTCTTGATTGTATCATTGAGCCACTAATCTCGCTTTATTCCTTACAACTACACTGGATTCATCCATTTTATTCCTAAATAATCATTTAGTAGCCAATGAGGGATTGATGTTTAGGTTTAGAAATAACCCCCATACATTATTTTTCTCAAATTGGTTTAACTCCTTTTGTATTGTTATAATCTAAGATTCATCATTTTTCACGTCCGGAAAGGATTTTCGTTCAATTTGAGATATGAATGCAGCATATTGATAGGTATTTCTAAATGCTGACCTAATAGTTACACCTCATGAAGGATCAACTAAAATTAGTACTTTGGAGTGAGAAGAGACATATCTCCTCTCCTTGGGGAGTGTTTGAGAAATACCTTCTTGTTGCTCTATATTTGTTCTTCTTCTTGTCTATCTTCTTTATTTTCATGTGGTGCATCCTCTTATTTACCTTTTAATGATTCTTCTTGTAACTCTTCATCTGCATAATCATTAACAATAACTTTCTTCACAGAGGTGTTAGATTCATCAAACGTAACATGTATTAACTCTTCAACAACTATAATTCTTTTATTATATACTCTATATGCTTTGCTTGTATTTGAATAACCAAGAAAGATGTCATAGATCAAATTTATCAAGATTATCTTTTGTGTTCAAAATAAAATATTTACATCCAAAAACTTTAAAGTATCCAATGTTGGGCTTTTTTATCTTTCCAAAGTTCATAGGGAGTTTTATTAAGATAAGATCTAATCAACACACGATTTAAAACATAACAAGCGGTGTTAACAGCTTTGGCCTAAAAATACTTAGGTAATACATTTTCATTCAATATGATTCTAGCCATTTCTTGAATAGACCTATTCTTTCTCTCAACAGCTCTATTTTGTTGTGAAGTTCTTGGTGAAGAGAATTGATGCACAATGCCAAAATTATTGCAAAAGGTTTCAAATGCATAATATTTGCCACTTAAACTAGCATATCTAAAAGGTCCAGCCAAATTCATGTGAACTAATTGAAGTGATTTTCAAGTAGAGACATGGTTCTTGTTTTTTAAAGAAGTTTTGATTTGTTTTGTAAATTGACAAGCTTCACAAATTCTATTTTTTTTAAAACTGATTTTTGGAAGACTTTTAGCTAAATCATTTTTTGAAATTTTTGGAATCAAATCTATGCTTGCATGACCTAATCTTCTATGCCATAACCAACCATCATCATGCAATGCAGATAAACATTTATCATTAGTAGATGCACAATCTATATCAATTGTATAAACATTAACACATCCATTTCCTATAAACAAAATCTTGCCATCACATGCATTCTCCATAACACATTTTAATTTATCAAAGATAACTCTATAGCCTTTATCACACAATTGACTAATGCGAAGCAAATTGTGTTTCAAGTTTTCAATCAAACATTTATTTTCAATAAGAGTGGAGGATACATTACCAACATTGCCAATACCAATGATCTTTCCTTTTGAATTATCTCCAAATGATACATCTCCACCATTTTCGATCTTGGAAAAGTTTTAAAACTAAGAATAATTGTCTATCATATTTCTTGAGCATTCCCTGTCCAAGTACCATTTGTTTTTTCTCTTTCTTGATCCTTGCAGAAGAAATCTCTAAGTTTTAAGTACCCAAAACTTTTTCGGTCCTTGAGTGTTAGTAATGGTTTCTTTTGGAGCCAAACACATTTGATTCCATAACACGCATTCTCTTAACAGGGCATCTATAATTCATGTGACCATTTGTATTGTAATAATGACAAATAATTTTATGATCAATAGTGGAGGTAGCCTTAACGAAGTAATTTTTGTAGTATTTTTGTTTCAAGTTAAGCTTATACCCAACTCCTCCTTTATCAAACACACATTTTTTAGAGTTGAGCAATTTTTCTAAGTTCTTTTGACCATTTGTGAATTTTAACATAATCTCATTAAGCTTATTGCTCTTCTTCGTAAGTTCTTCATTTTTTTTTATCAAATTATCAACATTTGATTTTTCATCATATGAGATATTTTGTTTACCTTTTAAAGATGCAATCCTATAATGCAATATTTCATTATCTAATTCTAGTTCTTTGATCTTTTCATTTAGTAAATCATTGCATTTATGCAAGGCATCATTTTCCTTTGAAAGTTCTAGTATTTTCTTTTTAAGACGTGCATTTTTTTTAATAATTTTCATCATATCATTATGCAGCTCTTTAAAAGCATCATACAATTCATCATAAGTAGGAAGATCATTTATCTGATGTTGCCATAAGTGATAGGTTTGACAATTCTTGCGAATTTTCTTCATCACTATTGTCCCAAGTAGCCACCATGGCTTTCTTTTTGAGTTTGTTGTGAAGTGGGCACTCCGACCTTATATGGCCAAGCTTCTTGCATTCATAACATATGATTACTTTCTTCTTCTCCTTCTGGTTCTTGAGGTTTCTGAATTTTCTTCGCTCACCAGATTTCTTAAAAAACTTCCTGAATTTTGTGTCCATCGTAGCCATTTCTTCTTCCTCGAAATTGATTTCTTCATCACTTTCAGGTTTTGATGCTCTCAAGGCAATGTTTTTCTTCCTTTTATCTTCATTTCCTCTTTCAGCTGCCAAATCCTATTTATAAGAAATAAGAGATTCAATTAAAACATCAATAAGTAAAGTATTTATTTCTTTAGCTTCCTCAATGGTAGTTCTCTTAGGTCTTTATTCCTTTGGTAAAGACCTAATGATTTTTTTTACCTTGTCGCTATTTGAAAAAGGTTTTACCAAGTTCTCTTAGAGTGTTTACTATATCCGTAAATCTAGTATACATGGAATAGACACTCTCATTTTTTTTCTATTTGGAACAACTTATATTGTCTAGTATACAGTTGATTTTAGACTCTTTCACTTTATTTGTACCCTCATAAACAATTTCAAGTTTATTCCAAATTTCATGAGCATTTTCACAATTGAAAACTCTATGAAACTATTTCTTATCTAAGGCACAAAACTGGGCATTTATAGTTTTGGAATTTAGAGAAGTTTTCTCTTTTCCAACTCATTTCATTGACTAGAAGTTTTAGAATTTCTTCCAGTTCCTTATTTTTAGTAGTTGGCATAAAAGGACCATCATTAATGATTTCTTAAATCTCATAATCTAAAGTTTACAAGTAAATTATCATCCTAGTTTTGAATACGAGTAATCGTTTCCATCAAAATATAATGGTCTAGTGGTTGATTATCCTTCCCTAAATGTATAATCATTTCGAGTTGCCGTTAATATTTAACTCAAGATGATTAAATCTAAATCAGAGCACCTTTCTCTAATACCAAATAAAATACAAACTAGGCAACCCAAGAGGGGGATGAATTAGGATTCTAAAAATTTAAACAACTAATAACTTAATGCAATTTAAACAAAGCAATCAAATTCGAAATAAACAAATTAATGTGCAATGAAAAATAAAAAGATAAGGTAAGAGAGAGCAAACACCCGATTTTTATGTAGTTCGACCCACTATACCTACATCTACGCCACCAAGTGTTGAGTGTTAGAAAATGTATATTTATAAATGAGAAAATCGTCATTTTACATTTTAAGTCTTACTAACAACCCTTACTTTTATGTATTTAAGTTTCTTGTGATTTAATTACATGTGTTTTATTTTAATTAAGTATTTTATTTATTTTAGGGGCATCATGGTCATTTCACAATGAATGAGAAATCAAACGGTAAAACGGACATCACTTTTGAATTCAGGACAGTCGAAAACCTTAGGAGGAGTATAAAAGGAAAAATGTCACAGTTCACATGTACGGTACTATTCACATGTACGGTGTTATCTATGTTACTGTTCACACATATGGAACGATGATGTGGCATTGACCGATGATGTGACATTGACTAATGAGGTGTCACGATTCCATTGGAGAAAATTCTTATGCACTGTTGTAGCAGCATGTTAGTGGACTAAAAATTACGTGTAGGTTACATGCATATACACAAAATTATTTTCAACTAAGCTGCGTCACTGTTCAAGCCGGTTGATTGTTCAAATCGCGTGGTCAAACTGTGTTACTGTTCAAACCGCGTATTGTTGACTGATGACGTGGCGCAATCCTAAGTGTCCAACTGTTTTTAATCCAATGGCCATAATTTACTTAATGTATATATAAAAAAGAGGCTTCCCCCTAATTTGGCATCTGTGAATCCATTCTTGGGCTCCATTTTCTATAATTCCCTCTCCATCTTGTATTTTCTACGTATTTTAATAAATTTCTATTTTGCCCCTAGTTCAATTATGAGTAGCTAATTTTCTTTAAAGCTTGGGTTGAACGTGAAGTCTCAACATGTGTCATGGGCTTTATTTGGTAAATTTATTTTCTCTTTCCCCTCTAGTTTTTGTAAATGTTATCAAAATACCGCCCTGGTTTCGCCGGCTCCCTAGTACAATGTTATTATTATTTGGCACGATAAGCTCTTGGCACCATATTGATTAGAGCGTGGTTCATGAGGTGTGAAAACCCCCCTCATGATTTAATTGGATCCTGACAAGTCATCAGTCAATGCCACATCATCAGTCCGTATATGTGAACAGTGTCGTGAACAGTAACATGGACAATACCGTACATGTGAACAATGACATTTTTCCTTTTATACTCCTACTAAGGTTTTCGACTGTCCTGAGTTCAAAAGTGATGTCCGTTTTACCGTCTGATCTCTCGTTCATTGTAAAATGACCATAATGCCCCTAAAATATATAAAATACTTAATTAAAATAAAGCACAAATAATTAAATCACAAGAAACTTAAATACATAAAAGTAAGGGTGTTAGCAAAACGTGAAGTATAAAATGACGATTTTCTCTTTTATAAATATACATTTTTTAACACTCAACACACCCCCGACCAGTTTATTGCTAATTCCTAGCAAATAAAGCGAAAACAAAATTCAAACACAAAATGATTTTTTTTTAAACATTCTTATTTATTCAATTAGATTAATGATAGCAATCAAATAAAAGTATATGTGAACAATGACATTTTTCCTTTTATACTCCTACTAAGGTTTTCGACTGTCCTGAGTTCAAAAGTGATGTCCGTTTTACCGTCTGATCTCTCGTTCATTGTAAAATGACCATAATGCCCTTAAAATATATAAAATACTTAATTAAAATAAAGCACAAATAATTAAATCACAAGAAGCTTAAATACATAAAAGTAAGGGTGTTAGCAAAACTTGAAGTATAAAATGACGATTTTCTCTTTTATAAATATACATTTTCTAACACTCAACACACCCCCGACCAGTTTATTGCTAATCCCTAGCAAATAAAGCGAAAACAAAATTCAAACACAAAATGATTTTTTTTTTAAACATTCTTGTTTATTCAATCAGATTAATGATAGCAATCAAATAAAAGTATAAACATTATCTCCAATCTATACAAACATCACACCCACATCAACCATCCACATGAATCAGCCCAGTAGACTTTGTCACAACTACTTTCAAGAATGATATGTTAAACCCCAAAATCTCACTGAAAAAAGTGACACTCTCACAAAGAAATTAAATCCAATAAAAATAGTCACTCCAATGAATAGTAATTGAGAGAAAATAATAAAAAAGTGATATCACACGTTCTCACCAAGATGAAAGAAATATGCCCTCCACTTTTAAATAATATGATCTCAAGTCAAATAAAAATGCTAGTAAACCCAATTTATTTAGTTATTTTTTTTATGCACTGCTACAACTTTTTAGCCCATATAACTAGCTTCTACTTCATACTATAGTTTTCTAAAATTAAGAAAGACTTTTCTTAGGACGTAACGTAAGCTAGGGACATGGATTTCACTTATTATTGTTATTTATTTATTTAACAGTAATTTTTTTTTGCTTTTGTTTGGCACAACTTCATTGAACAAAATAATTATTTACATTTTTCTCAAACATAAATAGGTGATGGAACTTGTAAGATATCGGGTAATACTCCAAATCGGAGTGAGTTAAGATGATAAGTTTTACAAAGAAAAAGTTTTTATTTTTTATTTTTCAAGGCTCAAAAGGGTTAACTATGGATAATTCATAATACGGATGGTAGAAAAGCTCAAACGGATCAAAAATGACCTTTCCATCGT
Source organism: Citrus trifoliata (assembly GCA_018350135.1). Taxonomy (NCBI): domain Eukaryota; kingdom Viridiplantae; phylum Streptophyta; class Magnoliopsida; order Sapindales; family Rutaceae; genus Citrus; species Citrus trifoliata. The sequence goes on from VKKW01000080.1 coordinate 266,446, forward strand.
CTTTGAGGGCTCTAAATAATCTTTCATATCTACTAATTAGATAGGCCTCCAGATGTAGCAACACACATATTTTTTCTTCTTTTTTATTAAATTTTAAAATATTTTTTTAAAAGTTAACTTAAAAGAAATCTAGAGATCATGTATAAAATAAATAAATTGCTAAGCTGAATGAAGAATGGGCAAAAAGGTTGCTCGCCAAGAAAAATGATAGGCTTAAAAACTCACTTGGTACTTATTATGACATGTTCATTCCTTTAAACAATTCATATTTGTCTCCGACATCAACATGTAAAGTAGCAAACATGACGTAACATCACTTAAGACCAAAGATAATACAAATACTAAAATTTGAAATTCATCACGTCATCCAATGTTAAAACAAATCACACAATATTTTTTTCAAATAACATTCTACCCCCTAACGAATTCTAAACATAAAAGGAAAATATGCAAGCAGAAATGCAAAAATGATGCAGAAAAATTAATTAAAAAAGTTACACTTAAAATGATAGAAAAAGAAAATAATTTTTTTTAACTTAGAAGATGTGTTTCTAGAGGCACTACACTCCATATTCAGCCATCTTCGACTCAAAAATTTGAAAGTGTATATTTATAAAGGAGAAATTAAAAAGAAGAAGAAAAATTATTGTCAAAACTTAATAAAGAAAAAGAAAATGTTTGAAATTTTTTTATTTTTTATTTGTTTTTTTTTTCAAATGAAGAAGATGCGTTTCTAAAGTAACTACACCCCATATTCAGCCATCTTCAACACAAAAATTTAGCAACAGTTAGTTTCTACAATAAAAAATCAGTAAAACTTAACCAAGATTCTACAATTGTCGACTATTCTCTCCCCCCAACCGGAACGAAACATTATCTTCAATATTTTAAAGGAAAGAAGTAGAGTTTAAAAGACATCACCTGGATAGTGCAACACAGAAAAAAATATTTACAGGTGGAGAGTTAAATCTAATTTGTACTTCTTATTACGGCTACTGTTACAATTATTATTTGGACGCTCCAACACAAAGGTTCAGGGGTCTGGCTCCGGTTTATAAGCTTTTAATAGATCAAGTAGTTCATTAGCAGTGTGAGCACAAATAAAAAACTTTTTCGTGATGGGTTTCTGGTGAATGTGCAGATGGGCCCAAGATGCTAGTGTGATAAGTGCCTCTAGTATTGCAAGATCCCCTGGAAGGGAAATAAAAGCATCAGCATGATTAAGCATTTCAGTTATTCTTTCTTGCGTACCTAAGACGACTAACTCTTCTCTAGTCGGTGAGTTAGACAAACTACCCAAAGGTTTTAGGGCTCTTGGGATGATGAATAACACTTGGCTTCCTCTGAAAAAAGTAGTTTCTGAAACCAATTTTGATAACCCTCGGTTACCTCCTCCATACACCAAGTGTAATTTTCTCTCTGCTATACTTCGACCAAGATCTATGGCTGCCTCAACGAACTCTTTATGTTTGCCATAATTAAATTCAGAAAGCACACAAATGTTCTTGAAATGTCTATTGGGAGTAGCTGCCATTGTGATACTTCTCAAAAATAATTTGTGAGTGCTTGAAAAAAATCATATTTAAGAATCTTGGTGACAGTGGGTCACAGTTGTATATGAGGTAATATGTCAGTGTCAAGTAACGCGTAAAGCACATGGCTCGCGAGTAAAAAAGGAAATAGTTAAAAGAAAAAGAAACATGGATAAAATAAAATTATTAAAGAAAATAATGCAAATGATAAAACAATAGTGAAATAAAATAATAGTGAAGTAAAAGGATATGTACATGTAGTTGCGATTGTAGCTCACATCTTCCTCTAGTTTTACATCAAAAAACGGTTTGAATGCCCTCTATGGGTCAAGAATAAGCTTCCCATTTAGTTCTCTTATAAACTGGCAAACATGGTCGTGTTTAGTCAGATTCCCAAGACTATATCGTGCATACTCTTTCTGGAATAATCTCCATAACTGGAGAATCGCTCCTTGCACATATCCACTGGAATGCGTTTCAAGAGATAAAATGATATCATCCAATAACTTCTTATTCAAGTCATCCCTAATGAATTGAATCTTATCTTCCCTGTTATCAGACACCATTCCTAAAGAACATGGGTTTTTATTGCATCTCATTCTGGCACATTTATGACAAGCAACAGAAATTCTTCGAGCTCTTCGTTTTCTTGCATAATTTCTTTTACCACAACCAGGCATGTATGCAATAAATTTTAGAGGTAACTCACCTGCCAATCATACTTTCATCTTGATTAACCAACGGATGTCAGCAGGTATGTTATTCTTCATGAGCAATCGCATGCGTTCAGACCGAGATTTATAGATTCTAAGGAGAGCATTCTGAGGAAGCAAGCGGAATCGATTGTGAAGCTTTGCTAAGATCTCGTTTCTGTCCATACCTTCACCTCAGAATATCAGTTATTACAAGAAACTAAAGTAACCAACTTGATTGTCACAGAGTACTGTTATCTACCACTTCATCGGGGTAACAAATTAAAGCACATAAACAAAGAAAAACAAACTAAAACACATAAAGAAAATTACAATCGTCCTGTTATTGAATTTACCTCAAGCTCCAACTGGATGTTGTAGACACTTCTCTCGATGTCTCTGAGTTGGCTTTCTAAATTCTCAACAAAGGATACTAACTCTAGTGGTTGCAGAGCCCAAATATGATATGTTTTACAAAATCGAATCTGCTTTTTTAGATGAGATTTTACACGTTGAAGTAGTTTAAAAATGTCCAGGAGGAACCGTTTAGCTATGGCACTCATGATTAACAATGATAAGAGAAAACTTAATGGTTAAATAATCATACTTATGCAAAAATAATTTCAATTAGCAAAATAATAAAAAAAATAAATCTCCAAAAAGAAAGAGAAAAAAAACTCAATTCAAATCTGGTGAGTCACCCAAATTTATTTCGATGCCCTCTCCATGTGGTTGGTACTCTAGATATAGCTTTAATTTTTTACCATTAACTTTAAACGTGACATCGTTCTTTAGGTCCTTAATTTCAATTGCCCCATGTGGAAAAACAGTATAAACAATAAAGGGGCCAGACCATCGAGAGCGTAACTTACTTGGGAATAGATACAAGCGAAAATTGAATAAAAGCACTTTCTGACCTAAAGTGAAAGATTTTCTCATAATTTATTTTTCATGAAAGACTTTCATTCGCTGCTTGTAAATTTTGGAATTTTCGTATGCATTATTGCGAATTTCTTCAAGTTTTGCCAGCTGTAATGTTCTTTCTTAGCTGCCTTGCTGCATGTTAAAGTTGAATTTCTTGATGGCCCAATATGCACGATGCTTGAGTTCCACAGGTAGATGACAAGCTTTTCCATACACAAGCCTGTAGGGTGACATCCCAATCGAGATCTTGAAAGTCGTTCTATATGCCCATAATACATCATCAAGTCTTAATAACCAATCTTTTCTGTCTGGCCTCACCATCTTTTCTAATATATGCTTTATTTCTCGATTAGAGATCTCAACTTGGCCACTGATTTGCGAATGATATGGGGTCGCCACTTTGTGAGTGATGAAATATTTTGTCAAAAGAATTTTGAATGGTTTGTTACAAAAGTGGGCACCACCATCACTGATTATTGCTCGAGGGAATCCAAAGCATGAAATAATGTTGTTTTTCAAAAATCCCATCACCACTTTGTGATCATTAGTTCTACATGGAATTTCTTCTACCCATTTTGATACATAGTCAACAGCAACCAATATGTATTGATGGCCAAAACAAAGAGGAAATGGTCTCATAAAGTCGATACCCCATACATAAAAAATCTCAAGCACTAAAATTAGATTTAGTGGCATCATATTCCTTCGTTTAATACTCCCCATTCGTTGACACCTATCATATGAAGAACATAAAGTATAAGCGTCTCGAAATATAGTTGGCCAATAGAAACACATTATAAAACTTTAGTAGTTGTTTTCTTAGCACTGAAATGACCTTCACAAACTTGTTCATGGCAGAATGAAAGGATATTTTGAATTTCACTTTCTGGGACACATTGTCTAAAAATTTAATCTGCACAATACATGAACAAATATGGGTCATCCCAAAGGAAATTCTTTATTTTTGCAAAAAAATTGGTCTTGTCTTGCTTGGTCCAATGCTCTAAAAGTTGACTTGTAATAAGATAATTAACGATATCAGCATACCACGATAATATTTCCATACTCATCAATTGTTCATCTGGGAATGACTCATTCAATGGTAATGGTTATGTAATTGTGTCAAAATGGAGACGAGAGAGATGGTTAGCCACAACATTTTTTGTGCCTTTCTTATCTTTAATTTTCAAGTCGAATTCCTAAAAGAGTAATACTCAACGAATTAGTCTAGTTTTTTTATCTTTCTTTGTGAGAAGATATTTAAGAGCAACATGATCTGTGAACACAATTATTTTACAACCAATGAGATAAGATCAAAATTTTTTCAATGCAAATACTACTGCTAACATTTCTTTTTCAGTAGTTGAATAGTTCAACTGTGCATCATTCAATGTCATACTAGCATAATAAATAACATGGGGAATTCGATCAACTTTTTACTCTAAAACGGCTCATACTGCATAATAAGATGCATCACACATGAGCTCGAATGGTAAGCTCCAGTTTGGGGGCTGAATGATGGGTGATGATGTCAACACCTTCTTTAATTTTTCAAATGCCACAAGACATGAATTATCAAAGATAAAAGGTACATCCTTAGCAAGTAGATTGCATAAAGGTCTAAAAATTTTGCTAAAATTTTTAATGAAACGTCTAGAAAAACCAACATGCCCAAGGAAATATCTTATTTCTCTAACTGTTTTAGGTGGAGGAAGATTAAAAATGAGATCCACCTTAACTTTGTCAACCTCAATACCTTTGCTTGAAATGATATGACCGAGAACAATACCTTATTTTACCATAAAATGACACTTCTCCTATAAGCAAAAGTGTCAAAAGGACAAGTGAAAGTGGTTTTCTCTTGATCTTTTGGTGTTATGGGAATCTGATTATATCCTGAGTAACCATCTAGAAAGCAATAAAATTCATGACCTGCTAATCTATCAAGTATTTGATTGATAAATGGTAAAGGAAAATAGTTTTTACGTGTGACAGAATTCAACTTCCTATAATCAATTAATACAAGCCATCATATAGTTAATCTAGTTGGTATCAATTAATTATCGGCATTCGTAACTACTGTGACCTCTGACTTTTTGGGGACAACTTGTACAGGACTGACCCATGAACTATCAAAAATAGAGTAAATGATACATGCATCTAATAGCTTAAGGACTTCAGTTCTAACAACTTCTTTCATGTTAGGATTTAACTGACGTTGCATTTCCCTAATAGGTTTACAATTTTCATCAAGGCGAACGTGATGCATGCAGTCTGCTATGTTTATACCTTTGATGTCTTCTATGGTCCATCCTAATGCTCATTTGTGCTATTTTAAAATATCCAACAACTTACCTTTTTTTGTCATTGAGGGATGATGAGATGATTACCGGTAGAGTACTTTCTTCTCTAAAAAATGCATATTCCAAAGTGTTGGGTAATAGTTTAAGCTTAAGTTTCAGTGGTGATTCTGATAATGAGATGAGTTTCTTCTCTGATATTGCTAGTTGTTCAACTTTTGACTTCCATTTATTAGTGTCCATGGTGCTGAGTCAAGCAGGGCGTTGACCTCATCCACTGATATGTCAATATCAAAATCCAAACCAAAGTGAGTTAAGCATGTTTGTAAAGGGTCATCACTAAGGTTTGAAAGAAAAGTATTATTAACTAATACATCAATTAAATTCACATAAACAATTCCATCATCTGCATTATGAGGTTGTTTGGTAATGTTGAAGATGTCCAGCTCCATAGTCATGTTGCCGAAGGACAACTGCATATTTATAGTCCTGCATTGAATGTGAACATCCGCAGTTGCCAAGAAAGGTCGACTTAGAATAATGGGGATGTGCTTTCTTGAATCCTGTATTGGTTGAGTGTCAATTATAATAAAATCAACAAGAAAATAAACTTTGTCTACCTGGATAAGTACGTCCTCCACAATACCACGAGGTATTTTTGTGGACCGATCTGCAAGCTGTAACACCACTGGAGTTGGGTGTAATTCTCCAAGTCCAAGTTTCACAAATATTGAATAAGACAACAGATTTACACTAGCTCCTAAATCCAACAAAGCATTCTCAATTGTGTGGTTCCCTATGCTACATGAGATAGTGGGGGAGTTTAGATCTTTACATTTTCGAGGGATTTTGTGTTGGAGTATAGAACTAATGTTTTCTGTTAAAAAAGTCTTCTTTTGAACGTGAATGTTTCTTTTTTTAGTACAAAGGTCTTTAAGAAACTTGGCATAAGATGAAACTTATTTTATAGTATCAAGCGAAGGGATGTTAACACTTACCTGTTTGAAGATTTCAAGAATCTCGCCTGTAGAGTTTCCCTTCTTTCCTTTACCTAACCTCTGAGAAAATTGAGCATTGGGAACATATTCTCGGGGGTTGGTTTCTTCTTTCTCCTCTGATGGTGAGTCTTCAACATTCACAGGTACAATTTGATTTTCTTTTGTCACCGACATCTCCACTATGTTGTCGATTTCTTTTCCTTTTCGCAAGGTCATGACGGCTTTGACCTCTCTATGCTGCTGTGGTAAACTGGTACTTCATACACTCCTTTAGAATTAGGCACTGGTTGACTTGAAAACTTGCTTTTCTCAACAACCATTGCCAAGGTCTAAACTGAAGAAGCAAGTTGTCCCACTATCTTCTTGAGGCTTGAAACTGATTAGGCTTGTGAGTTGAAACCTGCTCTCATCTCATTTCGTAGTCCATCAATGTTGCGGTTCTATTACTCAATCGTAGAGTGAGTAACATTCTTAAAATTCTGGAATGCATCATCTCATGGTCTGGGTTGAGAGTAGTTCTGATTCTGATTGTATGGTCTAAATGGTGGCTGAGAGGCTTGATGAATATGATGAATTGGTTGCATTGGTGAAGCTGGAGTTGTTGGTCTATTTTATTGGAATCCTTAAGACCATGAAAAATTAGGGTGATCTCTCTATGCAGGATTATATATATTGGAGTATAGGTTGTACTTTGGTGGTTTTCTCATTACACCTATGGCATTGGCCTGATCTAAGTATGAGTCATGGTCATGTGGTTTTGTTGATTTAGCAGTCGTTAACGATGCTATTTGTCGGGAAAGTCCTTCAACCATCTCCTTGACTTCTTTGATTCCCGAAGTTGACTCGCCAATGTGAACCTCATTCACTCCCTTAATTCTTTTAGTATTTCTGAGTGACCGACTCCGTTGTTGAGAATTATCCGCTTGTCGCTAGAAGAATTCCCAAATCTCTTATATACTTTTTGACATTAGCTCTCCTCCACTTTTTGCCATTAGTCATTCTTGCACATTCGGTAATAATCGTTCCAAAACGTATTGGCATTGGTGCCATTTCTCGTACCCATGATGTGGACACTTCAAGAGTGGCCCATTAAATCGCTCTCATGTTTCGAAAACCTGCTCGTCTTTTCTCTGGGTAAACTCCGAGATTTCCCTGCGAATGGCATTGGTTTTATGCACTGAGAAATATTTATTTAAAAATTTTGTTACCATTTGTTCCCATGATGTGATGCTATTTGCAGGTAATGTATTGAGCCATGACGAGCTCTATCCTTAAAAGAAAATGATAATAATCTGAGTTTAACATCATCATCTGAAAAATTCTCGTATTTAAAAGTTTGACAAATAGCATAAAAATCATTCAGATGATTATATGGGTCCTCATTTTCTAAGCCATAGAATGTTGGGAGACAATTTAGCACACTAGGTTTTAGTTCAAAACTCCTAGTAACTACATTTAGGTATCTTATGCATTATGTGCTCAAATTAGTTAAGGGACTGAAGTAGTCCTTAAATGGCCTCTCTTGTGGTGCTTGTTGTTATTGCAAATTCATTTCACTTTTCTCTTTAATTACCACATGTTTGTATGTGGGAAGTGTTTTTTCAAGTTCAAGGTCTATGCGCTCAAGATTAGGCAATAATGACCTTCGCCCATGCATGCAAAAAGGGTTATTTTTAGGGACCTCCCCTAAGGTTTAGTGTATTTACAGTCAGATAGAAAGTATCCACGTAATTACAAGCACCTCCTCTGCCGTTAGTATCCAGTTAGTTTGACTGTTAGTAGACCGTTAAAATTACAAAAGTACCATTCTCCTCAAAATAATAAGTTATTTTTTAGACTGGTTCTCCGTTTTCATTGAAATTTTCTCTCGCTTCCTCTCGCTTTTTCTTGACCTCCAAACAAAAACATTTTTTAATCATTCATCAGTAAATAATAGGATAACAAGACGTAGCAAAGCAAGCAAAACTTTAAAACTGCATCAAATACAAAATGATCCACACAGCCCCATCCATAACCTTATTCAAATCTCGAATGGTTTTCAATCAACTAAAACCAATCTATTTCTTTCCTCCAACTTTCCCACCACCCAAACACACACTCCTATGAAATTTAAACCAAACATCCTAGTACAGATCAATCTCAGTTACAATTACACAAGCACCGGCTTGCTTCAAAGTAGCAGCACAACCATTGCCAACATCACCATAACCGCAAACAACAGCAACCTTTCCGGCAATCATAACATCAATAGCTCTCGTCAAACCATCTAGGAGCAAGTGCCGGCATCCATACAAGTCATCAAATTGTTTCACCCATTGCATTATCAAACATTAGTATTTAATTTCTTCCAATATTTCAAACATTTAATGAATTGATGGTATAAAATAAATTTGAGATCTGAAGCAAATCAAAGTAAATTACCTTGCTACTAGTGACAGAGTCATTAACATTGATGGCAGGGAACAAGAGGGTTCCATTTTCTTGCATCTGGTTTAACCAATCTGAAACTCGGCGTTGTCGGTGGAGGCCGGGTCGGGTAGCTTCCGGGTCTTCTCGTAGATCTCCTCAGCTTTGACTCTCTCGTGGATCAACAACGTGGCGTACCACCGTCGTCAATGATGAGATCTGGGCCGCCGCCGCAACCCTGTCCAGAGCTTTCTCCGTGCACCATCAGCACTCCTAGTGGGTCTCACCCTTCCAAACGAAGACGGAGGTGGAATTACATGCGATGGTGGCGGCCATGTGGTCTTAGGTTGAGAAGATATTGCAGGACCACCAGCAGACTTCGGCGTTGAGAGCTGTGAGGGTCCCGATGATGTTGGCTCCATTGAAGGGCTATGAAAAAGCCGAATCAACAAAGTCATCTCACTTTTGATTTCTTTTTAATTTTAAATATATTTTTACACATTTACCCTTACATACTAATGCCATACATATTTGAATACTAACGTCAGGGGAGGTCCCTGTAATTACATGCATACTTTCTATCCGACTGTAAATACACTAAATCTCAGGGGAGGTACCTAAAAATAACCCCATGCAAAAAACACAAAAAATATAAATAAAAATGGGAACAAAACAAATAAAAATAAAAAAGAAGGGTAAATTACGATACTAACCTTCTTATGCTGTTAAAACCTTTCTATAAGAACAAACTAAAATATACGTGAAATAAATTAACTAAAAATAAATTAATAAAATAAAAAATTCACAAAGAAAAATAACTTAAAAATTAAATTACAGAATTGTAAAGAATACATAAAGAAAATAAATTATTACCTCTAAATGCATATTCATTTTTTTCCTTTTTTTAATAAGAAAAAAATACAAGAAACAAATAAAAGAAATTATTCAGAAAATTTAATTCTACGAATTAAAATAACTTATCTCCCCGGCAACGACGCCAAAAACTTATTGTGCAAATTTTATTGAAATCGTAAGTGCATGAATATATTGTAAAATAGATCAATGGTGACGAGTGTCGATCCCACGAAGAGGTGTATTTTAATTGTGTGTAAAATTAATTTTTCTAAATGGGTGGTTGGATTTATGGTAAAGATGATTTGGAATATCCTAATATTTGAATTGAAATGGCATAATTAAATTAAAGTGGAAACTATAATAATTGTAGCGCTTGAGTATCTGGATCCGTATCAACATGCATCATGGGCTAAATATTCCTTATTAGTGTCAATTAAATCATGAAAGGGAAATCCACACCTCATGAACCACACTCTAATCAATATGGTGCTAAGGGCTTATCGTGCCAAATAATAATAATCTTGTACTAGGGAGCCGGCGAAACCAGGGCGGTATCTAGATAAGATTATTATTATTTGTCGACGAGAAGTCAAAATATCCATAAAATCTAAAGGAAAAAGAGAAAATAAATTTACCAAATAAAGCCCATGACACATGTTGAGACTTCACCTTCAACCCAACCTTGAAAGAAAATTAGCTACTCATAATTGAACTAAGGGCAAAATGAGAATTTATTAAAATACGTATAAAATATAAGATGGAGAAGGAATTATAGAAAATGGAGCCCAAAAATAGATTCAGAGATGCCAAATTAGGGGGGAGGCCCCATTTTTATAGATACATTAAGTAAATCATAGCTATCGGATTAAAAACATTTTGGACGCTCAGGAATGTGCCACGTCATCAGTCAACAGTACACGGTTTGACCACGCGGTTTGAATAGTCAACTGGCTTGAACAGTGATGCGGTTTGGTAGAAAATAATCATGTGTATATGAATCTACCGTACACACGATTTTTAGTTCACTAACATGCTGGCACGTCACCAATTAACAGTACATAAGAGTTTTAGTCCAACAGGATTCTGACACCTCATTAGTCAATGCCACATCATCGGTCCGTATATGTGAACAGTGTCGCGAACAGTAACATAGACAATACCGTACATGTGAACAATGACATTTTTCCTTTTATACTCCTACTAAGGTTTTCGACTGTCCTGAGTTCAAAAGTGATGTCCGTTTTACCGTATGATCTCTCGTTCATTGTAAAATGACCATAATACCCCTAAAATATATAAAATACTTAATTAAAATAAAGCACATATAATTAAATAACAAGAAGCTTAAATATATAAAAGTAAGGGTGTTAGTAAAACTTGAAGTATAAAATGACGATTTTCTCCTTTATAAATATACATTTTCTAACACTCAACGCTCACCGACCTTGAGGATTTCACTAAGCAAGCCTCCAAGGTTTCAACAACTCTTACAATTGACTTCCACGGTATCAATAAACCTTTACAACAAGAGATTATCCACAATCTCTTAACCCAAGTGTATCCCAACACTTACAACCTCTCAACTTGATTTTACAAAAAAGATTATAAATAAATTTCTCTCACACAATGTGTTTGATTACAAATGAAAACCCAATGTGTGAATCAATGAAATGAATACACAAATTTTATGCTTAAATTGCAGAGGAATGCTCAATGATAACAATAGTTGTCTCTTTTCATTTGAATTGATTGAAGCCATTTTATAGTTGGAACCGATAATTAACCGTTATTGACTTTCTCATGATAATCGGCTTGCCGTTTTATGTTAAATGGTTTGCCACTTGATGTTTTCGTTATAGTCAAAGATTTGAATTTTTGCACATCTAATCTGCCGCTTTTCATTTTCCTATTAGCTGTTTTTACTCCAGAGAACTTCTGCTTGATAACCGGTTTGCCGCTTTGGTGAATTCGGTTAGCCGTGCTACAGTGAAACAATTATTTTCTAAAATTAAATTTTTATCCCAAAACTTTATAGAATTATACTATGGCCCAAATATTTATAAAATTTACAAATATATCCATTTTCAGAATTTAAAACAATGCTTGTTAATTTCAAAGTTCTCAAAACTTTTCAATTTAAATCATAAACCTAAAAACAACCAATTTGATAAAATCATTTTCTTGTTTAAAAAACATAATGTGTAATTCCTTATTTTATCATCACGTGGTTTGTTATCATCAAAATAATATTTTATAGCCATATAGGCTAACATTGTGAGACTAAGGAGTTTATGCAACTATTTATAAAATTAAAGGGTTTGTGTGGCCATTTAAGCAAATCTTGGGGGTCTGCATGGCCTTTCTAAAAAAAATTAATTGGTTTCTTCACTCAATAGTGTTTTGATTATTATTATTATTATTATTATTATTATTATTATTATTATTATTAGTATTTTACAAGGTATAGAATATTCACAAGATATATCATAAAAAGAAAAACAGAATCAAGATCAACTAGCCGTTGTAAACAATTGCCCTTAGATTTGTTTATTTGGTACCTTGATTGAACCTTAGACAAGATGCAATGGGAATCCTCTTGCTTTGGTAGTAGAATCATATTTGCTTCTAAAAATGAGTGGTCAACAGATGAGAAACACCTTCATTTATATGATATATTAATGAGTATGAATTGTTGATAATTAATTATAGAAAATTTTACTGTACCATCAAAGAGATTTTAAAGTACTTTTATTGTATTACAGTCATATATATATATATATTGAAAAATTGTTAATTATATTTAATTCATGCACACATGTTATACATCTACTAATAAGTGACTATAATATAATAGAAGTACTCTAAAATATATTTTTTATTGTTGTTCACCCTTTGATTTAATTAAGTACTCAACTTTGAAATAAAAAGCCTACAAGTAAAAGTTATACATAATTCTAAAAAGTTCAACATGTAAAGGTTATAATTGTAAAAGGATTAGAGTGCCGGTCGAATCTCTCTTGTATAGAATCATCCTCATCCCCATATCTTTCATTTGACGAATTGAATGGATAACCTTGGCAACCAAGATCATACAAGACACAATTTTCTAAAACATCTTTGAAATCAAAAAGCAAGTTTATATTTTTTGGCTTGCCTCCTCTTTTCTCCTCAGCCTTCAAAATCTTGTTGAGATCTCCACATAGCTAAGGGGCTGCTGATAGCTTGGATAGCCTTCAAAATAAGCTTAAGAATGTTTCTTTTCCGATTGTTCAAGGTGATCATAAAATCCTGATCGCCATGTTAGATTTTCATTATGCAATATCAAAGTATCAATATGGTGCATATTATAGGACAATAAATTGATATTAACATCTGAATTCCAGAGTAATGCTACCCCCCACTGTAGCCTATGCAGTCCACAGAGAAACAAAAAATCATAATTTAACTTAACATGAATAAGTTCCATTTGATGAGAATTATGCTTTGTTTCATTTAAGAAAACAAAATTTGATTTATACTGGTGGAGAACTTGTTTTAAAGCATTGTTGTTCGAGTGCTACCTAAGTCTCTAACATTACAACATAAGGCCCTCATTTTGAAATATCTAAAAAGTAAGCTTGTAAACTAAAAGGTGAGAGAATAGAGAAAGATGACATTGTCATTGGCTTGTAAATTCATACTGGTAATAGCTGAGTCAGCTTTTAAAATTTTAACTCGTTTTGTTTCTGGACTATCTGATACAACCTTCCACATTTAGTCGGACCAACCTGAATGTTTACAAGAAGGGCAATTCATTGATGAGTCCAATTATGAGCAGCCCAAGAAGGAAAGCACATCACATGTTGAGGAGGAAGCAGTTTGTAATGAACCACAGAAAGGCACACGATTGAGAAGGCCCCCTGGGAGGTTTAGAGACTATGTCGTGTAGTGGAATTGATTTATTGTTAGTCTGATTATTTAGGGCTCTATATTTGCTGGTTTATTTTTGCTTCTGTTACAAGTTGTTTGCTGAGCTGTACTGAAACTTCTACAAACAGGGGGGGTATATGTAGAGCATACCAATTTTGTAAGGATATCGAAAATGAATTGTGTCTTATCTTTCTCGACTCTTCTTCTATTCTCAACTTCTCTTTTCAATCTTGCTCTATCTCTCTGATTTTTTTTTTAGCCAGCACTCGCTCGAAGAGTATAAACTTAACCGACACAGCCTTTGGTTGCAGGGAGGTGTATCACTATCTATCTCTATCTCCTCGCTACCTCTTTTCATGCTATCTTGTCCAGGGAAGGCTGAAATTGTGCAGGTCATTGAATGCATTAGTTTTAAAGCTAGCAATTTTTACCTTCTTTGAGAAGAAGTACGGCTAACACAACTTGATTTGTATAGAAGATTACTAGAACTTGTCTTTTTGGGCTTCCGTTGCTTGAGTAAGCTCTATAGTTTCTTTTGACTTCCCATATCCTCCTCTTAGATTGCTCCTTGTTATTGGTTGAGAAATTATTCGTACTTTCCAACCAGTCACAATTTTTAAGTACAGCCTTCATATCCCCTAGGGGTGGGCAGCACCCAATTTGGTTCGGTTCTGAATCAGAATTGAATTTTAAAATTCGAAATTCGGTTCGAATCAGTTTTGAATTTTGGTTTAGTTCGGTTTAATTCAATTTGGTTCATTTCTGAAATTCGGTTCTATTCAGCTCACAGTAAACTCATTGCTTTCATCCACGTATAATCACAAGCCATAAATCATAGCAAGACTTAAGAAAAGTCCACCTTTAACCCTTTTGTTTGTTTTGGCAATCCATCCACAAAATTTTTTTCACCACAGGAAGAGAAAATATTGCTCAAAATTTTGACAATAGTTCAAGATCCATCAACAAAACCAACTAATCAAGGCTAGTTGTAGCTAATTCACAAGAACCTTAAGCTTATGAAAAAATAAAGACACATCAGCTCGCTTCAAAACCTGTGCACCAACCTCTCCTTCTCATGCTTCCCCATCTCTTTTGCTTTCTCTCTCTCCCATTTCTTAATTTCTTGCAATTTCTCAAGTCCATCTTTAACTTACCACAAGTAAAATTTGTAAACTAAACTATAATTTCATCTAAGAGTAATGATAGAGCCACAAATTCTTATACTAACTTATCTTGTACAAACTGATATGACATTAATTCATTGGTTAAATGAAAATACAAAATAATCAAAATAAATTATGTGGGACATGAGATATTTAATTCAACCAATTTTATTATGCTACGTCAATTTGTACAAGATAAGTTTGTATAAAAGTTTGTATCTATATCATTACTCTTTCATCTAAATACTTAAAATAAATTACCAAATTCTCGTAAAACAAATAATGAAATCCCAAATTCACGTAAACAAACAATGAAAACCTTCACCCATTTTATTTATTTCGTCTGATCTTGATTTATAGAATCGAATTGAATTATTCTGATTAAAAACAAAATTCTCCAAAATCAGTTTAAAAAATCAAGGTTTTGATCGAGCAGCCCTACTCTTGTAATCCCAAATTAAAAAAAAAAACATAATTAAGGAAAGAATCAAGCTGGCTAGCTACTTCAATCGCAAGTGACGGTGGTAGCTGGCGGGAAAAGTGATGGTGGTGGCTGAGTGAGGTGAGAGTGAGAGAGAGGAAGCGAGAGTCTGAGGAGGGAGGCGAGTGCTTTTTTAGATTTAGGTTTACAAATTGAATAAATGATTTTACTTATTTATAATTTTTAATTAAAAATATATTTTAATTTAATTAACCGAACTAAACATAAACCAGTTGGTTCTTCTATTGATGAATCAGTTAATTTTTAACTTCTAAATTGAACCGAACAGAATCCTCACCCCTAATATCTACTGCTTAATTTTTGCTCCTCGTAAACTCTATCACCAGTGTTGTAATTGCTTATCTTCATGTACGCCACCACTCTAACATGGTTGCTTATATCCAATCCAAGGCCTGACCCACTTTTCTTTGGGCTTTCCCCTCCTCTATTACTTCTCACCTGTTTATTCTTCACTGCCATCATTGTTGTTTTCAACTAGTTTCCACAACCAAAGTTTTCTTCCTTTTCATCTTTAGGCATAATCTCAAAATCTTTATAAGCATGACAAATCCTACCACAGGAATAGCAGAAAACCTTTATAAGCATGACATTCATAAAGCAATGGCAGCATTATGGCATCTTCCTCATATGTAGAAAACCTCACAAGGAGTACCTTTCGTAAAGATTTTGTAATTTCAATATTTACCGGCACTCGGAGAAGTATTCCAAAACAAATACTTGTCTCCCATGAATTTACCTCCTCCATGTCACCAAATAATGTTCCCAGAAACTAGCCTTTTTCTTTATCCATACAAATTATGGAAATGTTATGAATTTAGACCAGAATGGAGCCTTTGTGAAACGTATTTTTGAAACATCCCTCATCCTTGTGGCCCAACCAGAGCTTTCAGAAAATTGTTGAAGTGCCCCGGTTCAGTTCTCATAACCCTAATCTTATCGACATCTGATTGGAAATGAAATATAAAATCATTTCCCCACCAAACTCTTAACAGCAACCTCTTTTATAGTATTCCATAAATTTTGAGTTTGTTGATCGAAATACTTCTCTATTGATGGGTTTACTAGAAAGGACCTTACCCACAAGTGAGTTGACTACTGTTCTCCACTCTTAATAACAGTCCTTCCTAGTGTGATAACAATTCTTCAAAATTCATGAGTTGAAAAAAATTGAACACTAGAAATCTTTGATAATGAGGATTGATTCTGCAGAAATATTTTTGCTAGAGAGATTCAAACCTGTGCTCAAAACAAATGAAACTCCAACTTTATTGAGAATCCTTACACTTCAAGACGTACGCTTACTTTTACAGTAGTCGCTAGAGAGAACTCTAGAAACACACGAGAAGATCTTTAAGGCTAAGTATGCTTACCACATTTCTATCAGTGTTTGTAGACTGTCTTCTGGCCGTTGTTCTTAATTGTAGAAAATGGTGGCCAATTATTAGTGGAGTCATTCTTCTTCATCCAAGGGTATTCACTGGCTTTAATGGAGGTCTCTTTGCCAATTGAAAAAAGGAGGAATGAGTTTTCGAGATCTGATAGCTTTCAACCAAGCTCTTTTGGCCAAGCAGTGCTGGCAAATTCTTCCTTAATTGAACTCTTTGGTAGTTAGAGTTTTGGAAGCAAGTTATTTTCCTACTTTTAACTTTCTCTCGAGTGTAGTAGTTCATCTTATACTTGGAGGAGTTTATTATGGGCCAGGAAGATAATTGAGAGGGGTTTAGATGGAGAGTTGGTGATGAAGTTGGTAACAGAAAAGATATTCTTATACATTCTTATATATTATCAGAGTTTTTTTTTTTAATTTTAAAAACAACCATCAGAGAGTGGGGGTTAGGCAGGACCCCTACCTCTAATATAAATTAGAAAATGAAATTAATACATAAAAAGGGAGATATAAACCAAAACCTCCAAGAGAAAATGTAAATACACGTTGAATAACTAAGAAGGAATAAAGAAAAATAAAATCATCAACGCTATCGTCTGATATGAGGAACAACTAGAGCATCCGAATAGAAAATACCAGATAAGCCACCAGGAAGATCCTGGAAACAAGAGAAACGCCTAGTGACAAGGTGAGAACACACCCAATTGGTCAAAAAATCCGCAGCAGAGGTAGCCTTCTTATATATTATCAGAGTTGGATCCCTCGACCTCATACATTTTGACCTTTCTTTCCTCGCACACTGCCCTCAGACTCCACTATAGCAACATGTCAAGTGGAAATACAGGTTGGAATGAAGAACTCATTAGCCAAACTTTCTCCCCACTAATTTTAATGAAATTCTTAAAATCCCAGTGCCTAATGTGCCTATAAGGGATAAATATACTATGGCATTTTAATAGTAGAGGAGTTTACTCGATGAAAAGTGAGCACGAAGTTGCATCAGGATTGCGATTTCCAGGTTTTCCTTCTTGTTCAAAGAGTTTCTCTAGTTTATGGAAATTTGCCTAACACCTACCAATTCTCCTAAAAGATAAAAAATATTTTTTTTGGAGAGCCTCAAAAGAAATTCTCCCCACGCAATATAATTTGGCAAAAAAGAAAATCTCTAATAATGAAATTTGTCAAAGATGTCATTGTTGAGAAAATATGCTCTTTAAAAGCATATGTGTTTATTTAATTGTAATAAACAATTTTTCTGATTAATAAAATAGATGAGGTATTTTATTCAAATATCTTAATTGCATTAATATTTGTATTAAAGTCCATTTAATCATATTATATGTATTTATGTGATCACCATATGGATTCACAGAAGACATAAATACAAGTTATCTTATGATTAAATAAATTTAGTTCGCAGTTGATAAATAAAGTTGGGCATTTTATTTAGGTATAGATTGTAATAAATTCATTGAATGATTTGTCTTAATCATGTATGAATTTATTGATATAGTACGACTACATTGAACAGGATCACATATGAGATTTAATTAATTTTGTAATAACTGTCAGACTTATTAAATCTCATAGGCGTTGATTTTACTGTAATCTTAATCTTGAGTTAATTATGATTTCATGATTGTAATTGTTATTTCATTTGAGTTACCAATGGGCACGACACATCCTTATGGTCAAGATTACCCGGTATCTTGGTGGGAGCAATTATGAGTATTGGAGTTATGGATTAACAATATAGAATTTGTACAACACATCTCTTGATGGGTTTTCGGCACTTGATCATAAAATTCTCTGGCCAGAGTGTGTCAACATATTTAGTATGTTGAAAATGATCATTAGAGAAAACCAGTAAGGATCAAGGAATAAGATGTTATTAAATTGATTGGACAGTTGAGATATCAATTTAATTAACGATGTGGTACAAAGGATTGTGCAGTAAAGAAATCAATGTGGCTTGGGTCGAATTATTATTCGAGCATACAATTATGGAAGTCAGTTCCAATCTTTTAGTGGAGTAGATTTGGAATTAAATAATTGGGCTATCTTAATTACAGGCCTAATTATTGTAGCCACTATTGTATGTTCCCAAATGATCCCCGGATTAGCTCATTTAATTGACTGCACCACTACTGGACTAATAAGCAAGATAACTAGCTATTTGGGTCAAAAGCCTAAATATATCATTTAGTGGGAGGCTCCATTTAATTAGCTTATGTGCAAGGGGCCTTATGTTATTTTACATGGTGGGCCCCCTACAAAATGAAAAGGAACGTGAGTTTTATTTAGGGCATTATTTGGAACCTAGGGTTTTCACTAAAGGGAGATATATAAAGCTTATTTTCTCTAAAAAAAAAAAAAGGAAGCCACTTTATACAGATCAGAGAATAAGATTTTTCTCTCTATTATTGAGAGAAAACTTTTCTCGTGCTAGTTGCTTTGGTAGTGATAAAGGCGCCCACACGTCAAGTGCAGATCGAACCTGAGTCATAACCTGGAAGATCATTGGTGACAGTTCGTGATCTAAAAATGGTATCGTGCTAGTGTGGTATGGCGGATCATCTAGGAATCACTTCACGGAAAAAGCCACTCGGATTTTCAGGTCGTTCAAGAAATTCTTAATGAACATCGCAAAAGATTTAAAAATTTAAAAATAATTTTTCCCAACCATGTTCAGGGATGCTGTGTTATAGCCTTGCGTTTGTAGCTACGCAAGGAAGTGGAAGCTTAAACCTTGGTTTGCCAATACAGCTTATATGCATTCTCTTCTTTTGTTATAAAGGAGCTAAACTTCTGTCAAAAGGAAGAGTTTCGTATTGTTTATGGGTTGCTTTTGTCAATTTAGAGATCTGGAAATAAGTCTCTGTATGGTAACTGAAGGGAGGATTGTCATCAAGTTTTATCCAGGGCTGAGACCTTGCTGGAGTCTATCAAAGCAGGTTCACCAAGTCACTATATCTCTAGTAAACTATTTCCCCTCAACCTAATATGTGGTATCCTCCAGAACTTCCTTGGTATAAGCTTTGACATATCTGTGAAAAAAGAAGACCATATTGCTGGTTTGGGGTGCATCATAGAAATTATGAAGGTTTTGTCATGATAGCTGCAGCATTGAAGAAGCCTTGTTTAGGAGATGGGTAATCGTCGAGGTTTTGGCTATTTTAAAAGGTATGAAGATAGTTGAAGAAGCTGGTCTTTCTCCTTTAAATGTAGAGTCAGATTCAAAGAACTCAGTGAACATTATTGTATCTCTAGTAGAGGAGAGCTGGGTTGGATTATTAGTGAAATTAGAACTTTGGTGGGTAGGGATAATCAACATAGGGTGGCCAGTGCTCTTAGATCCTATAATTCAGTGGGTCATTGTATAACACAAATGATCATGTGTATTTCGGAATTTCTTGTGTGTGGTTACAGGATGTTCCGAAAGAGATTAAAGATTTATTATATTGCTTTGTTCTATACTTCTATTTGGATGAAATCATTTGCCATTAAAAAAAATGTAGGAATGCGGTAGATCATTGAAGAAACTCTTACCTATAAATGTAGCTGCTATATATGGTGTCCGTCAGAAAATTGCTTGAAGCACTTAATTAGATCATTTGCAGTATTAATACCTACATAGAAAAGTAATTAAACAAATCTAATCATCATGAGAACTTTTTTAATCATAAAAATACTCTCAATTAAACATTTGTTAAAGCTACGCATATGTGTGTTTGTGAGAAAGAGAAAGAGAACCTGCAAAATAGGCACCATCAATATATCCTAAATATGTTGAATTGGTATGCTCCCCTGTGAAGTAAATTGGACCAATTGGTTCCTGGTATTTCACAAAATAATTAGAGTAAAGATTGAATGGATGCCTTTTGTTTTTGTTAGATCCAGTGCTGAGTTGTTCTGTACTTAACTTTTTATAATCTTCTACTACACATAAAGTAATATATGATTAAAATTTAATTAATTTTATATTTTTATTTAATTACTATCGATTGTATTTTTTAAAAAAGTTTATAAAAAAGTAAGCTTAGCTCTGAATTTAAATCTTTTATTTTTTAACTTATTTTCTTTAATGAAATCATATATTAATGTTTTGGAGCGAATATGCTCCTCCTAGGTAATTAAAAGTCTCTCGTAATAGACGGGTCATTTTAATTTGTGGGTAATAATGAATTCAAAATGTAGTTACAAGTTATGCATACCCATGTCTATAAATAATTATATAATAGATCGTTGGGGACAAAAAGAAGAAATCTTCTATCAAGATGAGCAACATAGTCATATTATCTCAGTTAGCTTAGAAAAAACTGGACTGATGGGAATGCTTAGTTAACGATAATTTATTGGTTTAGCCAATCCTGCAAGTGTTATTATCATATACAGTAATTGGGCTTGATACTTCAGCGACATTTGTTTAGTGTAGTATAGGGACATAATGAGCCTTATAATTAACATACGAATTTACTTTATAGATATGTTTAACATCCAGAATTGAATTAAAATAATTATTAAAATTAGACTGGATTAGATTGAACATTTTAAAATAAATTATATTAAATTGTATTTAAGTTGGACTATATTAAATTTTATTTAAATAATATTAAATAGTATTTAAGTTGATATTTAAATATAAATATCAATTATTCATGAAATTTTATAATAATAATTAAAATAAATTTAAAAGGCAATTAATAAGAAAATTAAATATATTGTAAATAAGTTATTGGGTAGTCATAATATAATAAACAAATAAAAAGAAATTAAATAATTTAAATATTTAATTAATTTTTATCAAATATCTAAAAAAATTATTTAAAATCAATTAATTAATGATATTATTAATTTTCATGATTATTTTTTATATTATATTAGTGACTATCAAATTTAATATAATCAACAATGCAATAAATTATTAAATGGTTAATTTTATTGATAAATTATTAAATATACAAGTAATCAAAATTTAATCTCAAGAGTTAGTAGAAGTAAAAGTACCAATTCAATTAGATCATAGGTAATAAATAAAAATAATAAAATTTAAGTAAATTATAAATTAAAATTAATTACTTAATTAAATAATTAATATTTTGTATAAATAAAAAGATAATGATATAAATGAAAGTCTGATAAATGGACAACTTTTTTCTTTAATTTTATCTCAACTAAGCCCATGTGTAAATTAGGATTACTAATCCTATGATTTTAGGATTAAATTTAAATTTAGTCCCCTTAGATGAATCCAACTAAGCTTGCCAAACATGGGATAAATATTTGATCCCAAAATTAGTCCAATCCCATATTTAATTCTAGCATCCAATTAGCCCAATCCCATACTAATTAAATGATAATTACTTTTCCTGTTAGGGTGTTTTTGAAAATACAATTTTTTCCTTCAAGGTTCCAAATTAAATGGGTTAAATTAAGTTAAACCTAGGTGTAATTTGCAAATGCTGACCTTTAATTCTTTGTAACTTTGTTGAGTAAAACCATTGGGCCAATTGGAGTAGCTGCCATTGAAGAATCTGTTGGACCACCATCTTGGAACAAAAATGCTTTGAGGCTCTGGAATTTTATTTCCAAACAATTTTCTAAGCACATTATTCATAATCTCTGCCTTTGTCTTTTCATCTGATTGTCGCTCTACCCTCCTCGATTCTTCATCTGTTACTGTCACAAATAGAATGTTCGATCCTGGCATTTCATTCTCCAAATGCTGCATTTCACTTATTAATTTAATTTAGTTTAGGAGAAAAAATAATTAAGGATCTTTTATTCTCATATTCGAATGTCTAAATATGGATTCACTACTACACCATCTAGTGTAGTAGTTAATTGAACAAAACACTATATCACCAAATGGTATAATAACGAATTACAAGGAAATTTACATTTAGCTCCTGACCTAAGAAGATATATATATATATATATATATATAATATTATAGTTAAATAATGCAACACTCACATATATTTTAGTTGTATATATTAGATAAAAGAAAATCTACTTCACTCTAGGAGAAATTGTATGATATGGATGCTTAATTACAACCAAAGCAGTTAAGAAGCAAAGAAAACGCCCGGCTTGAATAAATTATTAAAATAGGAACTTGGTGTTGATGTGATTTTGTGTTGAGAAGATATAAAATTGTGATTAGTGATTTCTTGATAAATAATATATGAAAGTAATTAACCGAAATTATGAGTCTGTTTTAATACTAAATTATAATCTAACAGGATGAATATAATACTTTTACATAGGGCAATCTTTTAGCAATGATGTAATTAGAAAAAAAAAAAAAGAATGTTGTAATAACTAAAAAGACACGATGGAGCACATAGAATTTGTAAATACCTGCCAAATTGGAAAATAACCACGTCTTTCATGAGCATAAATGAAGAACTCGGTGCCGGGGCCGGTAGGCCAGAATTTGTATGGGAATTTCATAAATATCTTTGTATATGTTGCCATATTGAAGTTGTTGATTGCTAATTTTTTCCATAGCTAAGTAAATACCAGGAAGTTAGTAAATAATTAAAAAAACCACAAATAGAGAAAATTTAAGGTACATATTCATATTACATAAAATTTTAGATGTCTGCATTTTACAAGATAAGAATTTAAACTTGGTTAGCAACAATAAAATATTGCTATGTTCTAATTTATATAGTATTGTATTACTTTTTAGCCAAACTTAAATTCACAAATTGTAAAATACAGATGTTTAGATAGAATAAAAATAAATATGAAAGAATAAGAAAAGAAAGAAAATTAAAAGAGGTGACTTACAGGCAGATTTGGAGTGAACTCAATGAAATCACTTTGGAGGACTCCAATGCTGACAGAGACAATGGCATAGTTTGCTTGGTATACAGAGCCGTCTTCTGTTTTCACTGTTACTTTATCCTTTGAGTAACTTATGTTCCTCACTACCTGCCATTAATTGTTAATTGACTAATTAGTAATTTAATCTGAATAGGTTTAATTTTTAAGAAGCCGAACGCTCCAATTTACCATCGAAGTTAGAGCAATCAATTGTGTCACCATTGTTCTATACCCGTTTTATTTTTCTAATCCGCAAGTGATATTTAATCACAACCGTTAAAACAACTACGGTTTGGATCCAATGGATATAACACCAGCTCTACGTACATTAGGAATGCTCCGAATTAATTGAACCCATTAACATTTACAGGTCATATGATCTAGAATGAAATTTTCATAATAATCTTTGGAGCGTGTGGCATTATTTAAAAGTAAAATGATATTTATCTTAAAAGTGGGTTCCGGCAGGGTGAATTAAAAGTATTGAAATTATTATTTTCTATTTTCTGGGTCTGTTCTTGTGTGCTCAATTTCAGGATTACTCTATTCAAAATATTTATTAGGTAGTCCATTTTGTTTTGTGTTGTTTTTTTTTTTTTTTTTTTTTGTATTTTTTTCCCCCTGAAAGAGAACTGCGCTTACTCCAATTACTTCATCATTCAAGTGATATAGAGATGATAAATGTCACCTTGTTTAGCTTGAGCCTGGGATCTCTAATCACTTGATGCTTGTGGGAGAGAAACTGCTTGGCAACAAAATGAACCACACTTTCGAAACCTCTGGGGTCAGCTACAAAATAAGAATTCTCCCCAAAATCAACCAATTGATTCCGAGGGTATGTTGTCTTCAGACTTGTAATTCTTGGGGGCTCTGCATCTTCATAATCATTGAAAAAATAATCTATTGCCATTTCAAGTGGAGTCATTGGAACCCTGCATATGCCCAAAACTTTCAAATAGTTGCTAAGAAATATCTCTTTTCTTTCTTTCTTTCTTTTTTTTTTATTTAACTTTTTGAGAAAAATATATATCCTTCATGTAGAGTTATGATCATTATGTTCAATTTCGGATCAACAACTTTTTATATCATAATTATTAGAAAAAAGAAATTTGCTCAATCCTACGCATAAAGAGTTGCAAAATCAATATAAAGCTTACTCTTTTAATAGACGTTGGGAACCCAAAATTGAGGTATCATCATCTCTCGTTGTTTCAGAAGATAACATTTTGGATAAGTTAGTGCAAAACGCATCCCTTGTTTTAGCAATTCGGACTGCAGATTCCACCACATGCTTTTGGTATAACCCACCACTGCGAAATGTCAAATAGATTATTTAATAATTTATATTCTGTGAAGGTTAAGGATTTTGGTGCCCAGTTGAGCTTGTGTTGAGTACCAAACGGTTAAAAATTGATTGAAAATTACGTAGAATATAGAATCAGTATTAAAAAAATCCTGGCTTGATTCGGTCTACTCGGTAAAATAGAATAATAATATTATAACATCATGATGTTATAACATTATTGGTAAATTCATTACGGAAATGAGAGTCATTTTTATCCATAAAATAAGAAGAGGGAAAAAGGCTCAAAAACAGAATGGTTGAGGAGGAAGAGTTGTATACTCTTGTTTGTAGATGTTTGAAGTGAGATTTGCATAGTCGGAGTAGAAAGTCTTGAGCTTGATTTTCTTAGCAATTTGAAGTGAAGGACTAGACTTTGGTCCGCCACTATTAATCCAATTGGCACCCAATTCAATAGTGTGCCCACCGATGTTGCCTTTGTGAAGCCGGCCACCAACCCTGGAGCTTGCTTCTAATATTATGAAATCTTTGTACCCAGCTTCTTCAAGTGTTTTTGCTGCCATAATTCCTGAAAAAAACAAACAGATAAACCCATTTATTATAATTATTTATATACATCTAGACGTTAGCTACAAATGCATACAAGATATATCATAGATCATCACCACCTGACATGCCAGCGCCGACGATGATGACAGAATTCGACGGAGGTGAGGTGGGAGCTATGACTAATGTAAAAGGGAGAAGCAGGGCTAGGGCAAGCACCACAACTGAGACCTTCATTTTTTCAAACTACTGGGAGTTTGGTAAAGGCCATGGGAGTTGGTGTCGATGGCGTAATTATATAGTGTCGGTCATCCTGATCCGGATGGGAAAATTTACAATTAATTTGAACCATTTTGTGGGGGGGTCTTTTAGTTTACTTTTAGTTATACGGCAATTCAATTTCATTCGGATTCTCATGTGGCAGAATGCAAACTTCAGATCCTTTCTTGCCACTCAAAAACTTTTATCAACTAAATTAATTGCCATTTGGAAAATTTTTAATGGTTTTTTCTGTATTTGTTTAAATTACAAATTAAGAAAATTATTTACAAGTACAGTAAAATCTCTCTCTAATCATAATGTTTGGATCAATTGTTTTAATTATTATGAGGAGATTAAAATTTAATAGGGGCGTAGTTACAAAAAATATGATTTGACTTAATTATCGTCAGTGCAAGTGATATAAAAATAAAGTATGAGTTACATTAATCTTATATCATTAAGAATATGTAAAGTTATTTTAAAAATCTAAATATTTACATTCTCTTTAATTGGTTTTACTCAATGTAATTTCAATAAATGTTATAATAATTTGATAACAACTCCAAAGAATAAACCATTATCCCCAAGTAATTTTAGAAATATATTTTATTTCATTTTAAACCTTTAATGTAACATAACAAATGTTATTTGTAATATACTAATAATTATTATAATATAGAGGTAAGTTTCTCAAGACGGGATCTATAAAAAATAAAACTTCAATATAACTTTTGAGTTCATTCTTATCTATAATTAGTCTAAATTAGGATTATAATTTTTTACCACTATAGACAAATTATTACGGTAAAAATGTTTTATTCTACTTAGTGCTTCCTTTAAAAGTTTTAACTACTGTCTGTCGAGTTGATCATCAACTTCACCTTTGAAAAAATTGAGCTTAAAAACTATGCCTCTGGTAACTAAGACAGGATTGAGTAGCTCTTACCCTAATAACAGAGATAGTCTTCCTTAATTTTTCATTGTTAATTATGAAAGTGATATTTAGTTAAATCAAACTTATTTTTCATTGTTAATTATGAAAATGATATTTAGTTAAATCAAACTTATTTTAAGCTTGAATAATGTACATCTAATATTTTAGGAAGCATTTAAAAGTCTTACTAATTCGTCTAGATATAATAATACTGTATAAATGTTACAATAAAGTTTATTTTAATTTGGAAAAATGATAAGACGAATACCCCTTTATTTTTAGAAATGACAAATTCTTTTTTAGAACAAATAAATTCTCTTTTTGTGTTTAGAAATAGTCACAAATATCCTCAAAATTTATTTTAAAATAGGTCTATATAATCATTTCCTAAAATTGAAAGCTCTCCATGGCCGTTTCACCAAATCATAAGCTGTCTTTGTTCTTTCTTCTTATAAGTTAAAAATTGTATGCATAGCGAAGCAGAGAGCTGGATAGTCTAAATGATTTTTTTTTTTAAAAGAAAAAAACTATGCAGAATGGACAAAGGCTTCCGATGAAAACAATGCCAACAGGTTTTCTGCGGAAATTCTGAGACAACTGGAAATTTTAAACGATGAGGTTTTGGATTTTTGGCCATGGCTTCACATTCTTGTGGTGGCAAATGGCTGCCATTTGAATAAATAATAATAGTACAGAATTTTACTTGGTCTCCGCCTCTCTTTGTATTCTATTCGAATATTACATCTAAATGAACAGGCATGTATAACTAAACGGATGGAATTATTTGAATCCATTAATTTTCATTTTGACACTTATTTTTTTTATTTAAATAATTATTAAATTATAATTTATTATTTTAATGCACTAATTCTCAAAATCAAAAAATTACATTTGATCTTAAATTAGTTTCTCACTTTTAAATTTTTTTTATTCTTACTTCGTAAATCAAATTATTTTCCTCTTAGTTATCACTTTAATATTATTAGTTTTTACCTATTATCATTTAGAGTTTGTGCTTTTAAGCTATGATCAAAAAATAAAAAATCTAATAGATTCAGTGGAACATAAACTTTTATTTTTTATTTTTACATGATGAGTACTGATCCTTTAATTTTGCTTAGATTACAAAAGACTAAATTTGTTAATTTTTTAACAATTAAATACAGTAATTTAATAAGGGAAGGAGATGAAAGGAGAAAGAATAAGATCAAATCAGTAATCAATCAAATTATATTTTTACAATGCAAATTTTAATTCAAAAAAGAGTGTAAATAAAAAATTTAATAAGTTCAAATATCTCTATTTTAATTAAACGCAAACTTAACTTTTACTGAAATATCTTTTTGGCTTGACCTCTCTGTCTCTTTTTAAATTTACTTTTGATAAATTCTTAATAATTTAAGACAATTGAGGATAACAAAATGTGTTTTTAGATTATGTTTTCTTTTGTAAAATAAATTTCAACTCAGATTATTTTACCAAAGATGAAGATGAAAACCAATCGTTCACGATGCTTGGAGGACAGCATGATTATTAAGATCCCTAGATTGCAACTGCAACTCAACAAATAGCCTAACAAAAGGATAATTATTGAGTAGGTTGAATAGAAAAATTAAATTTATTATAGTATTTATACTTTTTTCTTCCAAAAGTTAATTACCGAGATTTAGACAACTTACATCTGTTATGGTGTTCAATTAGACAACGAAAAAAAACACCTTAATAATTAAATATGCTAATCACATACACCTAACTTTTCAAAGTCACGAAACATAGATCAATACAATTTACCAAACATTTAATTACTTTCTTGCACCGAAGTATTCATTATTAACCAAAACTAATCTTAAGAATGTAAATATTTAATAAAAACTATTGAAAATGCATTTAGAGAGCTAAAATATGTTACACCCAAAATAACAAAGAATTCCCATCCAGAAATATATAAAGCATTAACCAAAAGATATTTTACAAAATAACAACCAGCAATGCGCAGCAGTCTTTATGGGAAGAAGCTAACATATCTGCACCAGCGAGATAACTCGAATAAGGCTCTTAACATTTACCCCATATACAAACGCTAAATCATTTCACATTTTGTTAAACGATGTCAAAAATCTCAGAAATTTTGTTAGTGTAATCTTCAAAATTTTTCTGTCCCTCATTTTATTATTCCTTGTTTTACTAATTTTACCCAATGAAAATTAAAATTTCACATCTGAAATAAGTGATTCTCAGACCATCATGTTCAGGAAAGCATACCTCGGCCATTTTACTTGCAGTAATCGATGTTTCTCCAACATACAATATTCCCAGGTCCTGAAAACAACATTACTGCTTAATTGCTGAAAAACTGCTGAAAGAGGTACCAATAAGATTGATACAAAAGGACAATAAAACCAGTATAGTGCTTACAACAGAATATTTACACTGCAAATATATACACATTTGTTCACGGATCTGAGGCACAAAATTCTAACCATAACAAGCTACATGGAAAATTCTTCTAACAGACAACACTAAAATATCCCCCAATGAATGGAGGAAACATGGACTGCAGAAAATGGCAGCTCCCCAAATTTAGAGGATTTGCTAACACTACAAACTTACAGTGTTTTTTCCATTGATTTGTGCAAGTGCAACTATGCAGATGGCATGGGTAGTAAGAAAATGATAAAAATAATGAAGGGCCTTAAAACAAAGCTCTTCTCATATGATTCAATAGTCAACTAACTCCTTGTGGAAGAACAGATTTTCAGGTGTCACCTTTTCCAAGCAGGAGAGCTACAACTAATCTATGGAATAATGATAAATACTTGCAATGTTTGTACCCCAAAGTCTTGGATCATAGTGATGTGGTGCTGCATTCAGACTGCCATTTCAGTACAGTAATTTCATTATCCAATCACCTACGTAATGATCATGAATGAATGCTGTGTCACTTTGCCTCAAATACTTGGGGTTAAACTTTGTGATTGTAGCATAGCTACTAATCTACTATCAGTTCCACTAATCACATGGCATTTTGCCTCACTTGATGGAATTAACAGTTCAATTTGGAAGCAGGTAAAAACTGGAACATGGATTGCTTAATAAATGAACGCTTGAATCCAACTCAATGCAACCACCTTTAGCATGTAAAAATCATACATGTCTACTCATTTTCTACCACATTGTTAAAGCAACTGATCATTATCAAACTGTTATGCTGTCGTAATTTTTCAATTCATGATCTTCTATATCCTAGGTCTACCGTTCAATTCATGATCTTCTATATCCTAGGTCTACCGTAAACCTAAATGGAAGCTTTAAAATTAAAGAGCAAAATAAGAAGGATAATTGGTGCACAAATGGAATTTGCAAATTATTCAGTGCCTATCCTTCCTCAACCATGTATAAGGCAAGCATGAATATGGCTACAGTAACCTGATAGGGTTTTTTCTATTGTCGTCTAGCTTTGTATTGGCATTGAAACAGAAATTAATGTATCTTTCAGATCTTCCCAGCTGTTGATGCCATTCAGTCCATTTCTTATGTCAAATCTAACAGACCATCAGCGTGCGGTACACTATCAGCTACCAGATCATTCACCACATCAAATGCTGACACTACTTCCCAGATCATGACAAGCCAACTACAAATACTTATCAAAATCTTACCAAGACCTCTAGATTCTCTGAAATTAGACCCTCTGACATAGAAATCGGAGTGCAAGGACTTAAGACATAAGACATAAAACTGGCATTGGACTTGGTCTGACATAGTAAACCAGAGACAGCAGGGCAGAAAATCTGTGAAGACAACCTATAAAGCAAAGAAGAGACATACCCAATTCTATCCAAAGAATTTCAATGGAACACACATGGCTCTTATGCACAAATCTGAAAAAGCAATTTGAAATTTTAAGGATAAAGCTCCGATATCAGCGCTCTTTTACTCTCATCCACGACAAATATAGAGATATATTTGCCAAAATGTCACAAATCAAAGTACAGAATTACCAGGACGGGAGCATTTATTAGGAGTTCAAAAACAGAGCTCATAGAGCATTACACATCAGTTGAGAGTCAAAGAATGAATTAAGAAGAAATATATAGGAATGAAGTGATATCTTGGCAGTGGTGTGAATTCATCAGAGGTGATGTAAAACTATTGGAATAGAATATTGGGAAGATAATCAATGTCTTATAAGGCTACTTTTATGATTGATATTTACTAAAACCACCTAAAAAGTGAGTAGAATTGGGAAACACTAGAAACAGAATGAGGCACACAGACAGATGAGCGCAATAGAAGAAAAATCCATGACACCATGCTTCCTATAAGGTAAGGCACTTAGTCTAATGAGATCTTAGAAGACACTTAGGTTTTCAACTTCTCTTTATGCCAGTATCCTAATTCCCACTTTAATCAATAACACCATTTAATAGAATAAGGTTTGCTTACTGTTGAAAAAAAGGGAGAAATATTTTCGAAATTCCAAGATATAAATACATGAGTATTGGTTATTATTCCGGGGCTATCTTTCTATATTTTATTTTATAGATGCTTACATATATAATCAAGAAACACATTTTAAGATAAGAAATAGTACTAAGGTAGAACAATCTTTGCCTCTTATTATGCAGTCCATTGTTCCAACCTATAAAGCACATGCTGAGCATGAAACTACAAGAAACATGTACAGAAGGCAGCAGCGGATAATTGACAGGACACAGAAATCCATCAGAGGCAAGGTCATTGTAAGATTAAAAACAGTTCAATATATCCAAAACAGGCAGTAGACAGAAAAGTTAGCTTAGCTGATCACTGAATGAATAAACAATTCTTGACCCATTAAAAATAAAGTAGAGAAGCGTTTCACTAATTTGAGCTCACAATATGACAACAAATCCGCTACAGCAGGAAACAAAAAAATCTTAGAAAGAGAGAGAGAGAGAATACCAGTTACCAATGGTCTAAAATTACGATCCAGAGATTGCTTTATAGCCGCCTTCCTCAAGAACTGTTGCTATGGAGGCATCCCCCGTTTTTATGATTCTTCCATCTTCCTAAAAGACCATAGACATTATCCAAAATAAATTCAATAAGAACAAAGACTTAAAATGTGTATATTTATTAAAAAGTAAAGTTGAGGGGTGATCAAAGTCTCATATATCTATCTATATATATATTCTTTTTTTTTTTTCAAATCATTGTTAAGCTCCTTTAGGTCTGATTGCGTTATTGAGTTGAATTTCTCTTCAAACCTTGAACTTTAAATTCTAGCTTTATAAAAATATATATATATATATATATTACAATAACACCTCTCTGTAGTGATACTCTATAAAGAAATAACCTCTATGTGGTCATAAAAAATTTGATCCCAATTTGGGCCAATTATAAATAAGAATAAAATTCATATTGTAATAAATTATAATTTTTCTAGATCCCGTCTTAAGAAACTTGCCTCCACATAGTAATAATTGTTTGTATATTCCAAAAAATATATGCTATGTTACATAGAAGGTTTAAGATGGAACAAAATATTTTTCAAAGTTGTCTGGGACATTGTTTTTGTAGAGAAAAAATTAAAGAAAATGCAAACGTTTAGACTTTTAAGACGAGTTTGCATAACCCTACATAGATACATGATAAGTTTTTTGAAACTATGTCTATCTCTTATTAATATCTATATATTGGATTTGGAATGTTCCTTTAATTAATTAATAATACAGTGCATATTTTACCTCTATATCACTTGCAATAAGGATAATTAAGTCAAAATATTAATTTTTGTAACTACACATCTATTAAGTTATATCCTCCTCACAAAAATAAAATTAGTTTGGTTCAACAATATGATTATAGAGAGGTTTTACATATTACAATGAATAGTATGAGAAATGTATAAGCAAGAGAATCCTTTTAGCATCAACCTCCATAGCACATTTTCCATAAACCTAGCCCTCCAAATAGTCAAAAGAAGGACAAAGTCAAGGAACAAGGAGGACCAGAATTTGATTTTTATAAAAATAACAAAATAAAAAACTGAATAGATGTTGAAATTGAAAATATTTCACAAAGAGGTAATATGTTCAACAACAGCAGCTAATTTAAGATATCTGACCTGGCTTTTAAAACAAATATAACCTTTTAGGCCATGGTTAAATGCATTTAGTGATCATTTAAGGTTTTAGCATCCAACAAGGACTAAATGACCATTTCAATTTATCCTATGTGCCTATGGGATCCCCCATATGTAATTAACTTATTATCGCATTATTATAAAAGCTTTCTGATACACACTCCACAACAAATACAAATCCACAAAGTAATTTTGTAACATTCAATTTGACTCACCATGATATGGATAAATGTAGGTTTTATAAACTCCAAAAGCCGTCTATAATGAGTTATCATCAGTAAAGAATTCTTAGGAGTCAAAAGCCCATTCACTGCTTTTGCTACATCTCTAAGTGCATCAACATCCAACCCCGAATCGATTTCATCTAATATAGCCAAGTCTGCTCCCAAAACCTGTAATACACAGAAGCAAACGCCAAATGAGAAATGAGGAAATTTAAACATCAGGTTTCATCTCAGCTTTCCAAGAAAACAGGAACTCAAATGTGCATGGAACCTAAATATCTAGGTCTTCCCCCTCCCACTGCACTTTTTGGCTTAAGGGACTCTCATCCAACATTTTTTGCTCCAATTTCATCCATCAAAAAATAAAAAATAAATAAATAAATAAAATGTAAAAATACCCTCAAATCTCAATATTCAATATACAGCAAGGGGAAGTTCAAATGCAGAAAGAGCATATAATTCCTTTTCATCAATTTCAACTATACAAAATAATATAACCATTGGCAAAACATAATCTCAAAAGCCAATGAAATCTCAGAAGTGATAATTTTTCTATTACATCAACCACTGTAACAGGCATATGGTGGAAACAGCCATCTTATTAGGGCTTCGAATCATTATCAAGTTATTTTCCTTATAAGAAACAGATCAGAATTAAATATAAAATGAGAAAGCATATTCATACCGCAAGCTGTAAAATTTCGTTGCGTTTCTTTTCACCACCGCTAAATCCTTCATTGACATTTCTATTAAGAAAGTCAGTCTTCATGCTCAACCGTTCTAGTTTAGGGTACAAGTAAGCATAAAACTGCAAGCAAAAAACATGATAAAAAGTAAATTAAACATACTCCAACTAGACGCATCAAACACAGAAAGATAACTGACAATATGTTTGGAAGTACTTCCATATAATGAAGCTATTTAAGGAAAGCAACGTATTGAAAAAGCACCTACTAAGTAGAAGAATGGAAGCTAATTTAGCATATGCTAGTGAGTTGCGACTGCTGTGTTTATGCTTAATTTCACTATTAATTGGCAGTTGATATTTATGAATGATACAGTCATTAATATCTAACCTCAATTGGTCCAAGTTCAGGCTGGCCAAGTTTTCTTCTACGAGCATTATAAGCCATGTGAAGGAAGTCAATATTGTTGACTCCCGGGATCTCAACTGGAGACTGGAAACTCATAAAAAGGCCAGCAAGTGAGCGTTCTTCTGGCTCCATTTCTAGAAGATTCTCCCCTTTAAACACGACACTCCCTTCTGTCACTTCATAATCCGGATGCCCAACCAGAACCTACACATCGTTCACGCCCTAATGTCAGCAATTTTTAATTATTTCTTATTTTTACGGATAAAAATATTAAGAGAATTAAAATTAAAAAATAAACCTTTGAAAAAGTGCTCTTCCCAGAACCGTTCTTTCCCATGATCGCATGAACCTAGAGATGAAAATCAAAAGAATCAAGCTAATGCTTTCATTTCATTGATATCAGATTTAAGTTGAAAACTGAAATTTTGAAACTGACCTCTCCTTCGTTGACCAAGAGATTGACGCCCTTGAGAATTTCCTGCTTGGACTCTGCGATCACGGCTGTTAAGCCTGTGACTTGAAGCAGAGGCTGGCTTTTCTCATCCTGACCGTCGGAGGAAGATTTCAAAGGAGAATCGACGGCGGAGAGGGCGGCTGTTACGCGGTTGAGAGATAGATGGTGACGATGGTAGTTTGACCGCGACAGAGAAGGGGAAGGGCGGGAAGAGTAAACACGTGAGATTTAGATGGCAAGTTTGAGAATTTGAATGAACAACAAGAGGTGCTGGGGTTGCTGGGTAGAAATGCAGCCATCAGAGCACGGCAGTTAGGCAGTCAACAGTTTGCTGCTCTCGCATACACACACACACACATATATAGAGTCGCAAGTTTCGAATTGGATTTGTTGGTGGTGGATACGGTAAGACTTGAAAGAGTTTCTTCCGCTGGTTTTCTTGGAAAATCAATTTCAAAATAAACTTTTTATTTTGGTCTGGTATGTGATATCATAAGACTAAAATAAAATACCCCGATGTTGCCAAGTACTAAAATATTCCTATATGAAATTAGCAGCTTCGAATTGGATCGGATTTTAGCCTCCGATCGGATCATATTCGAATAATATGAAATCCAATTCAATCCGACAATCCTGTCGAGTTGCCAAATTAAATAAAAATAAAAATAAAATAAAAATATATTATATGGCTAAAATTTGTTAAAACTTAAACCTAAATAATAATACTAGCGCGTGTAAATAGGGGTGCATTCAGTATTATTTTGAAATCTTGTTTTTTGAATTTATGAAACACCAAATATGTATTTAGTTGATCATTTTTTAAAACGTTTTGGAAATATAAAATTTAGTTTACATTTTTAACAAAGAAAATAAGAAAATAATTTTTTTTTCTAGTTTTTCTTGATTCCCAATATAAAGTTTCAAAATGAACTACATTCTTCCACCATCTCTCAAAGTAATAATATAATAAAATCTCTTCACAGTCATATTATTCGGACCAAATTGATTTATTATTATGAGGAGGTTATAACATAACATACCTACAATGAGGTATTGACGGTGATTCTCAAATATCGCAGAACAGAATGGGATACGATGAGATAGAATGCAATAGAAACAAAGACACAGGGAATGGGTTACCTACTTTTAACGGTCAAAGCGAACCCTTTCATTCTGACATTCTGAATTCTTTAATTTGGACTGTAACGTAAGACTAGTCAGTTAACAACTGACCCCTCTATTTTTGAGCTATTGAGGAATAGTGAGAGATTGTATTTCATACAGTTCAAATCCCGTTTCTCAACTCATGACCAATATGAACTCAAAATTTGCTTTGTAACTCTTCAAACTTCTTTGTAGTGGTTCTATTTCATGCCTCATTTTTTTAGGAAACCTCAAATTAACTCTATTTTATTCTATTCCATCCATATCCAGTTCTGGTAATTTAATATCCTTTTGGTGTCATTAACATAAGAATTGACATTTCTACATATGTAAAATTAAAAAAACCATCACAAAATAATTCAAAATTTGAAATAGAAAAGAAAAAAAGGGAGGTTTATGATGATTTTTCAATCTTTCATACTCAGTAATCTAGTATCCTTATGTGTGAAGATAATCAATTCAATCGTTATGGTCAAACTCTATTATGAATATATGACCACTTTCATTCATAGGACCATCTTATCTCTTCTTTATCCGAGTTCAGGTTATGGAAGAAATAGAAGAAGGTATCAACCATAACTGGTATTATAAAGGAACAACAAATGAAGTTCATATAGATCTATTATGCCCCTTTGCATCAAGCATTTAGAATACCATATAAAATAACTATCCTATATCTATCATATTTTTTGTTTCATTTCTTCAGGAATAATCCCAAATATTTATTTTAATTATATAACATCTACTACCAGAAATTCAATGCATAATCTTAGCATTCAATATTTATTCATGAGTAATCTCATTTTTCAATCATTCAACCATTTCCTTCCACCAAGTTCAATGTCCGCCAGATTAGGCAACATTTATTTGTTTTGATGCAATAACAAGATGTTATTTATAACAACCAGTTTCGTTGGTTAGTTAATTTGTCACATTTTATTCATGAAATGGGTTGGATTGGTATTAGTTTTGATGCAACAAAAGAAGTCTATTAGGTCTAATGTACCTATATGATTTAATAAGTACCTTGCACTAGAATTGAGAAAAACTATGGCTCACTTATTTTTACTATGAAACTAAAAGTGAAAAAACCTCAAAATTAGAAGACAAAGACGTAGAAATTGAAAATACTTTCGAAAGGGGGCCAAACATGAACAAAAGGTATTTCCCAAAGAAGATCTTTCTCTTTTCCTCTTTTGGAAGAAAAGGAGGATTCGGACAAAATTGAGAAAATGGAAGAGATTTGAGTTATTGGAAAGGGGAAAAAAGTATGAATTCCACTTGTTTATGAAACTTCTTATTTGAATGGGAATCAAGACAATTTGAAATTAAGATTATTTCAATTATTTAACGAAAGTAAGAGAAATATTTATTATTAAAAAATTAATATTGAAAATAAAGATAATAAGAGACACAACGAGATGCGACTTCTCCTTGTATAACTTCAGACGTTCTTAAAAATTCTAGTTCTAGTAGTATTTATGTGGGGCAGTTATTCAGCATAAAACAACTCTTATACACAGAGCCTAACAATATCGCCATTAAGAACAAGTTTGGATTCAAGTTGTATAAGTCCACAACGATACATTATGAGGCTTGATATGCTTTGAATATATGTAAATGGTCATTCCGGGCAACAAGGCTGAAAGAGAAAGAGAATGTAAAGTGGTTAGCAAAGAGATATGACAAGTACACACTTGTCAGGATTGGTATTTTCAATAACGGTCATCACCAAGGAAGTAGTAGGGTTGTTAGTGACATAATCAAGCAAAATTTTTTGATGCCGAATCAATATACACTCTGAAAGATATTATATCAGATGTAAAAAAATGATCATGTAATCAATTTATCATACCAACAAGCATATTGGGCCGTGGAGGCAACTCTTAAATCAATACTAGGAGTTCTAAGAGAATTATATAATTTACTTCTCAAATATTGTTATGTCTTGAAAGACAAAAATCACCTTCTTTTGGATGACCATAATAACTTTTTGTACTATTTTTTGGTTTTTGGATCTTGCATCAAGGATTTTTTTTAGTCCATTAGGCCAGTGGTTATTGTAGATGAAACTCTTCTGAATGGTAAATGCAGTGAGATTATGATAGTTGCAATAAGCTTTGATAAAATAACCAGATTTATCCGACAGCCATTAGGATGGTAGATTTTTAGAAAATGATGCATCTTGGGAATGATTTATGACAAATTTGCATGGAATTATTTGAATTGTTCCAAAGTTGATGTTTATATCTGATTGTTGTACATCCATTAAAAAAGTTGTGTATACGATATTTCCTAGTGCATTATATGATATTTTACAAGTATTCTTTTAAGCAGGCATCTTAAGAAGTAGTAAAACTATGTGATTCTGTAAATTTTTTTTTAAAAAATAAAGGGTTTGAAGGGTATGCATGTAGAAGTAGTAAAGTATTTGGAAGACGTAGGCATTAATTATTAGACTTGGTCTCGTTTCAAAGGTCAAATGTATGACATTCTAACTACTAATATTGCCAAGAGCATTAATGCTTTAATAAAGGAACTAATAATTTTTTCTATCACTCAATTGGATTATCATTTTAGACTTACAATGCATGGTTTTATGATACAAAGAAAGTAGTTGAGTCAAAGACTACTTAACTTACAACTTAGGCACATAAAATAAATGATAATAGAAAAGAATTGCCATTAAAATGCATGTTTTCAATGTGTCTGACATTATTATTAGGTGAAGGAAGGTGGTATTGAGGAGGGTTTTGTTGACATAAGAAAAAAAATATGGAAATGAAGAGTATTTCAACTAGATCAATTTGTTTGTGCTCATGCACTTGTTGTTTGCCGATAACTCCAATTAGATCCTATAAGCTTTTGTTTTCATTACTTGGTGAGATGGCCAACTAGAAAATTCCAAAAGATGTTCGTGAAATATAAGTGTGCAACCCAAGAGGGGGGGGGGGTGAATTGGGATTCTAAAAATTATTTGATTCTAAAACAATTTATCATGCAAATCTAAAATGAATTTAAAGCAATAACAATTAAATCAATTTCCAATATAAAAAGATAATGGAAGAGAGATTCAAACATGAAAATTTTTATGTGATTCGGTCAACCTCGCCTACGTTCACGCCTCTAAGCTTTCCGGGCTTGAGGATTTCACTAAGTAAGCCTCCAAAACTTCAAATGCTTACACTTGACTTCCAAGGTATCAATGAACCTTTACAACAACAGATTATCTCCAACCTCTTAACCCAAGTGTATCCCAACACTTATAATCACTCAAAATAAAAGATTACAAATTATTTTTCTCTCACACAATATTTAAGATTACAAATTAATGCCCAATGTGTGAATAGATGAAAGAAGAATGTGTTTAAAGTTCTATGAAGATTGTATTCTCGAAAATAAGATCAATAGTCGTGTTGTGATCAATCTTCTTTAAATTTGAATGAGCTTATTTATAGCGGGAGCTAAAAAACTAGCTGTTACAGACTGTCTGCCCGAAAATGGTTTGTCGTTAAACATTATCAGTTAACCGTTTAGACTGATCAAAGTTACCATTGGACTAAATTTCAAATAAACGGTTTGCCGTTTAGACTTACCATTTCGCCGTTAAATTTCAGAGACCTGCAAGATAAACTTCAGTTATCTGTTTACATTAAACGGTTAAAGATTTGCACGAAATAACTTTTCTTAAATTTATCAGTTAGCCGTTTGTTTCTAGTAACCTGCAAAACAAAATTAGCCTTATCTGTTTTAGTTAAACTTTTGCTGGTTTGTTTTGAAATGCTAGTTATGCAACCCAATAGGGTGAATTGGAATTCTAAAAATTATTCAATTTATAATTAAAAAAACTCAATGCAAATATGAAACAAATTTAAAGCAATGGCAAATGAATTAACCACAACAAAAAGGATAAAGGAAGAGAGATTCAAACATTGAGATTTTTACATGGTTCGGCCAACCTTGTCTACGTCCACGCCTCCAAGCTTTTCGAGCTTAAGGATTCCACTGAGTAAGCCTCCAAGGCTTCAAATGCTTACACTTGACTTCCAAGGTGTCAATAACCTTTACAACAAGAGATTATCCCAATCTCTTTAACCCAAGTGTATCCCAACACTTACAATTACCCAAAACAAAAGATTTCAGATTTGTTTTGCCTCACACAATATATAAAATTACACAATGATACCCAATATATGAATGGATGAAGAAAGAATGTATTTTTAAAGCTCAATGAAGACTGTACTCTCAAGTATATGCTCAGTAGTCGTGTTGTGATCAACTTTGTTTGAATTTGAATGAGCTTATTTATAGATGA
Organism: Citrus trifoliata; assembly: GCA_018350135.1. Lineage (NCBI taxonomy): Eukaryota > Viridiplantae > Streptophyta > Magnoliopsida > Sapindales > Rutaceae > Citrus > Citrus trifoliata. The sequence continues at coordinate 306,373 of VKKW01000080.1, forward strand.
AGCTGAAAAACTAGCCGTTATTCACTTTTTGCTCACTGTCGGATCGCCGTTAACGGATGTCGGATCGCCGTTTGACTAGTCAATATGACCGTTGGGCTGGATTTTCAAATTGTCGGATCGCTGTTAACTGATGTCGGATCGCCGTTAGTGTCCAGAGACTGATCTGCAATTCAGCTTATTGTCGGCGAGCCATTAACAAGAAGTTGGATCGCCGTTAGTGTCCAGAGACTGATCTTCAATTCAGCTCGTTGTCGGCGAGCCGTTAACAAGAAGTCGGATTGCCGTTAGTGTCCAGAGACTGATCTTCAATTCTGCTCGTTGTCGGTGAACCATTAACAAGAAGTTGGCGAGCCGTTTTCTATAGTAACTGTTACAGTGTACTGTTTTTGCAAAATTTTCGTTTGACTGAAAACTTTATAACTTTATACTATGGCTCAAAAACTTTATAAAGAACTTGTCAATTAGGTATTTTCTCAGGATTTCAAGCAATACTTGTTATCATTGCAAAATCATAAAGCTTTTTCAATTTGAAACCATTAATATGAAATTGATCAAAATATAATGCCTTTATAAAATAAGAATGATTGAAAAATATGTGAAAACTATTTTGAGCTCTTTAAAAGACTAATATATTTTAATCACGTTTGTTATCATCAAAATCAATTAAAGAAATATTTAAGTTAACAATCTCCCTTTTTTTTATGATGACAAACTGTTCAAGAAAATATGTGTACAATTTTGCTCCCCCTAAATATGTGCTCCCCCTAAGTAAAATATTTAAGGAATTTATCATCCCCTAAAAAAAAATGTGCCCATCAATTTATAAACTCATAAAAACGATTTAAAACAGAACAGATTTAGCTGGTAACATATATTATCTCCCCCTTCATCATAAAAAAGAAATGAGTATGAAAAGATTAAGAAAAGACGATCGGATATTACCCAGTTTGGAAAAGTTTCGGCAGAATTCCCCTTTAAAAATGAACATATCCTCAACAAAATAAATAGTTAAGAACACTTCCATATAAATATACCAAATTTTTCAACCAACCTCCATTCCAACAATCAAACACATTATCAATAAAATTAAGAGCAACAAAGAACCATATCATCAAAATCAACTCAATCATAACTGAAATCCACATATCCAACAAAAAAAACATCATAAAAGCATCACACATACAATCGAAATCTAAATGTCATGATAAACTACATGAAATGAGTAATGTTTGTGCAAAAACCAAAGGAACAGAAAGACTAAGATGACGGCTGAGAAGAGGAACTGCCAGGGTCATAGCCAAAGTAACCAAGAATGCGACGTTGGCCAGCCAGTAACTCCATCTGCTGGTCTGAAATTTGCTGCCGAAAGGTCGCAAATTCAGATTGAGACAGAACATCCACTCTGTCGAGAAGCTGCTGAAAGCGATCCTCAGGAACAGCCGATGCTGGAGGGGGCATAGCAGGATCAGCTGCCTCGTCATCTTGTGAGGATGCTGCTGCTGTGGGAGGAGCTGCTGCTCGGTGAGGGGCACGTGGTCGTGTGCCAAGACGAAAGTCTGGTAACTCCTCATCGGAATAAACATCGTTAAGCATGCGGTTATCATCTAGAGCTACCAAAGTATCCTCATTCTTAGAGGAGGATACCTTGACCCACTGGCCTTGCTTCAAATGGAAGCCAATTCCTGAGATTATTTCCCTTCCCAGCTTTTTAGTCTCCACAAAAACGGGTTCAGTCAAAGGAACGTGAAAGTATCGGAGAATCTTACTAATAATACTGCCATAAGGGAGTGATCTATTGGACACAACAGTAGTAGAAAGCATGTGATGCACAATCGTGAATGAGAGATGCACTTGCCTTCCTCGGATGAGAGAGTCAAGCAAACCAACATCCAACCTAGTTACCTCATCAGCATGTCCATGCCTAGGTGTAATCATGTGTTGGAGAATACTATGAATAATACGAACTTGAAAAGGTAAAAGTTGAGATCGAAATGGCAATGAACAAATATCATCAGAGAGGTCACGACGTCTACAGATATTCCTAACACCCTCATTGTGTCTAAATTGGTTAAAGTGAAGCTCTTTCCTAGCGGTGTATATGTTTAGCCCTTCACAAGATATTCCAAGAATACGATCAAGCTCAAAAGTATCAAACTCAATCCTAACGCCTCCAACATGTGTTACAATTTTATCCTTTCGATTTGCAGAAACCTCAATGTTACAGTAGAACACCCTCACTAAATTTTCAAAAATACGCTCTTCAATGCCTAGAGCTTCATCCCATTGACTAAGCATTTGAGGCAAAGATCTACCACAAATGGTTATATAAGAGAAATCATCAATATCCATATAGAATGAGGGAGTTACCGATTTTCCCATGAATTTCTCGTGAAATCGTTGAGTCAATTGACCATTTGGAAAATGCAGGCTGTCAAAGTCTTGAGTGAGAGGCCTGGAGGAGCTGGGATTGCTTGGAGCAGCTTGCTTGGTTCGGGTACGTCGTGGTCGTGAAGCCATTGATGATTTTTGGAGAAAACTTAGATTGGTGGAAATGAGTTTGAGAGATGAGAGAGTGATTGAAAGTTGAAATGTGATTAAAGAGAAAAAGAAATTTGGGTCAAATTTGAGCAAATGCGATTCGGCTGATTCTAGGGTTTCAAGATGGGATTTTCAAATTTTGAAGAAAAAGAAGATTTTTGATCGGTTAGAAAGGTGCTAAAGATAATAGAGATCGTTTGTAATGCTTCGATTTGGTGAAAAATGGCAAGAAAAGTGATGGATTTGAGAGGGAAGAACTGGTACAGTCACGGGTTAGAGAGAGAGAGAGAGAGAGAGAGAGAGAGGGAGAAGACGAAATGAGGAGGAAGACGAGGGACTGTTCAGTTATCGTGTGATAACGGCAAGCCGTTAAGGGGATATCGGCAAGCCGACAACATCCAGAGGGTTCCCAAGGAATTTCATGAAATCGGCAAGCCGTTAATCAGTTATCGGCTAGCCGACAGTGTCCAGAATACTAGCCATAGTTTCTGCCCGAAAATGGTTAACTGTTTATTGAATTAACGGCAATTCGTTTTCTACAACTTATGATTTCGCACATTTATTTTAGTATTTGGCTAATAATCAAAACATTTTAAGATCATTTCATGGATCCAAATTGTTTTAAGTGCCAATTTAATGCATAATTCATTAACATATATTCCAACACTTAATCATACATATTCAGAAATACACATACACCACATGTATATTACGATTGAGTATTCCATAGATATTAAAGCATCAAGTCATAAATCAACCAATGTTAATAGATTCAATAGCATGATTAAAGATGTTAATGTGAAAATTTCATCATCTCAAGTTCATGCCAAATTTTTGAAAATTGTTCTTCGCAAAGAGGTTTTGTAAAAATATCGGCAAGTTGATTTTCCGTAGAAATAAACTCTAATGCAATATCTCTCTTTTGAACATGATCTCTCAAGAAATGATGTCTTATTTCTATATGCTTGGTTCGAGAGTGTTGAATGAGATTTTTTGAAAGATTTATAGCACTAGTATTGTCACACTTAATAGGAATTTGTTCTAGGTTTATACCATAGTCTCTAAGTGTTTGTTTTATCCAAAGAGCTTGTGCACAACAGCTTCCTACAACTATATATTCAGCCTCGGTAGTTGAAAGTGCAACAGAATTTTGTTTCTTACTAAACCATGAAACAAGTGAGTGACCTAAGATATGGCAAGTTCCACTAGTGCTTTTTTTGTCAACTTTATAATCGACAAAATCCGCATCCGAAAAGTATGTTAAATCTATATGAGTTCCCCTAGGATACCAAAGGCCAATATCTATGATTCCACTCAAATAACGGAAAATTCTTTTAATAGCAAGCAAATGGGATTCCTTGGGACATGATTGAAATCTTGCACACAAACATACACTAAACATGATATCGGGTCTACTTGCAGTCAAATAAAGTAAAGATCCGATCATACCTCGATACATTTTGATATCCACTTCTTTGCCCTTTTCATCTTTGTCAAGCTTGATGGTAGTACTCATAGGAGTGCTTTTTGCCGTTCCATTATCATAACTAAATCTTTTGAGTAGATCTTTCACGTACTTGGCTTGGTTTATGAAAATTCCTTCCTCGTTTTGTTTGATTTGAAGTCCAAGGAAGTACTTCAACTCTCCCATCATACTCATCTCAAATTCTTGGCTCATACATGATGAAAAATTCTTACACAACAACTCATTAGTAGAACAAAAAATAATATCATCAATATAAATTTGAACAATAAGTATGTCTTGGTTCTTATACTTAACAAAAAGAGTTGTGTAACGCTTTTCCCATCGAAAAATCGTTATCCAACAAGAAGTTTTTAAGCCTATCATACCAAGCTCTAGGTGCTTGTTTTAAACCATACAAAACCTTGGATAACTTATACACATGATTTAGAAATTTTTCATTTTCAAAACCAGGAGGTTGTTTCACATAAACTTCCTCTATAATATATCCATTTAAGAAAGCACTCTTGACATCCATTTGATATAAAATAAAATCCTTATGACATGCATATGCTAACAACATCCTAATGGATTCTAACCTTACTACAGGCACAAAAGTTTCATCAAAATCAATTCCTTCTTCTTGGTTGTAACCTTGAGCCACTAATCTAACTTTATTTCTTACAACCACACCGGATTCATCCATCTTATTTCTAAACACTCATTTAGTGCCTATGACAGATTGATGTTCCGGTTTAGGAACTAATTCCCACACATTGTTTCTTTCAAATTGATTTCACTCCTCTTGCATTGCCATAATCCAAGATTCATCATTTTCCGCATCCGCAAATGATTTGGGTTCAATTTGAGAGATAAATGCATTATGCTCACAAGTATTCTTAAGAGATGATCTAGTTGTAACACCTCGTGAGGGATCTCCTAAAATTACATCTTTAGGATGAGAAGAGACATACCTCCACTCCTTGGGGAGTGTTTGAGAAATACCTTCTTGTTGCTCCAACTCTATATTGGTTTGTTCTTCTTGTCTATCCTCTTGATTTTCTTGTGGTGCATTTTCTTTAACCTCCTTTGATGATTCTTCTTGTAAGTCTCTATCTGCATCATCATTAGTAACTCTTTTCTCCGCAGAGGAGGGGTTAGACTCATCAAGCATAACATGCATGGATTCTTCCACAACTAAAGTTCTTTTATTATAAATTCTATAAGCTTTGCTTGAGTTTGAATACCCAAGAAAGATGCCAACATCAGATTTTAGATCAAATTTACCAAGATTATCTTTTGTGTTTAAAATAAAACATTTGAAGTAACTAATGTTGGGTTTTCTATATTTCCAAAGCTCATAGGGAGTTTTATTGAGATGAGGTCTAATCAACACCCGATTTAAAACACAGCAGGCGGTGTTGACAGCTTCGGCCCAAAAATATTTAGGTAATGCATTTTCATTTAACATAGTCCTAGCCATTTCTTGAATAGACATATTCTTTCTCTCAACAACTCCATTTTGTTGTGGAGTCCTAGGTGATGAAAATTGATGCTTAATGCCAAGATTATTACAAAAGTTCTCAAATGCATGATTTTCAAATTCTCCTCCATGATCACTCCTAATGCATATAATATCACGCCCTTTTTCATTTTGTAATTTCTTATAAAGTACTTTAAAAGCATCAAGAGTATCATCCTTATTGGCTAAGAATAATACCCATGAATATGTAGAATAATCATCAACTATCACAAATGCATAATATTTGCCATTTAGGTTAGCATATCTAGATGGTCCAAATATATCTATGTGAAGAAGTTCAAGTGGTTTTGAAGTAGAGATATGGTCTTTGTTTTTTAAGGAGGTTTTGATTTGTTTTCCAAATTGACAAGCTTCACAAATCTTATCCTTTTGAAAACCAATTTTCGGAAGACCTTTAACTAAATCATTTTTCGAAATTTTCGAAATCAAATCCATACTTGCATGTCATAATCTTCTATGCCATAGCCAACTATCATCATGTAATGCGGAAAAACATTTATTAAGAGTAGATGCACATTCTATGTCAATGATATAAACATTACCACATCTATTACCAACAAACAAGGTTTTGCCATCACATGAGTTCTTAATAACACAACTAAATTTATCAAAAATAACTTTATAACCTTTGTCACATAATTGACTAATGCTAATTAAGTTGTGTTTCAAGTTCTCAACCAAACATACATTCTCAATTAGAGTTGAAGAGACTTTACCAACATTTCCAATTCCAAGAATTTTTCCTTTTGAGTTGTCTCCAAAAGATACGTTTCCACCATTTTCAGTTTTGATGAAGCTTGAGAACCATGCATAGTTTCCGATCATGTGCCTTGAACAACCGCTGTCCAAGTACCATTTATTTTTCTTCCTTTTTTAAGCCCTACAAAGAAAATCTAAAGTTTTAGGTACCCAATGCTTTTTGGGTCCTTGAGAGTTAGCAATAGTTCCTTTTGGAACCCAAATACATTTGACACCATAATACGCATTCCTTTTCACGGGACATCTATATTTCATATGACCATTTTGATTACAATAATGACAGACACTCTTATGATCATTTGTGGAGGTAACTTTAACAAAATAATTCTTATAATACTTTTGCTTCAAGTTAGGCTTATATCCAAGTCCTCCTTTATCAAAAATGCATTTTTGTGAGTTAAACATATTATCCAACATCTTTTGCCCATTTGTAAATTTCAAAACAATTTCATTCAACTCATTACTCTTTTTCTTAAGCACTTCGTTTTCATTTTTCAAGTCATCTATGTGTGATTCTAAATGCTCATGTGAGATACTAGGTTTCTCATTTGATAATGCAAGTTCATCATGCAATGTTTTGTTCTCTACTTCTAGGCAAGCAATTTTTGCATTTAAAGATTCATTTTCATTTTTAACTTTCACCATTTCCTTTTTAAGACATACATTTTTTTTACCAATCTTCATCAACTCATTATGCAAATCTTTAAAAGCATCATACAATTCATCATAGGTGGGATCATTTACCTCATTGAGATTATCATCCTCTCTTATTGCCATAAGCGCTAGGTTTGATACTTCTTGCAACCCTTCTTCATCACTAGAATCTTCCTTGCTATCATCTCATGTTGCAACCATGGCTTTCTTCTTGAGTTTGTTGATAAGTGGGCACTCCGATCTTATATGGCCAGGCTTCTTGCACTCATAGCATGTGATTACCTCTTTCTTCTCCCTTTGGTTCTTGAAGTTTCTGAATTTTCTTCGCTCTCCAGTTTTCTTAAAAAACTTTCTGAACCTTCTTGCTAGCATGGCTAATTCTTTATTATCTGGTTCACTGCCTCCATCACTCTCACATTTTGAAGCTTTGAGAGCAATGTTTTTCTTCTTTCCTCATCTCATTTTTCTGCTGCCAAGTGTTCTTCGTATGAAATGAGAGAACTAATTAAATCATCAAGAGGTAAAGTATTTAAATTTTTGGCCTCTTCAATAGCGGTTCTTTTAGGTCTCCATTCTTTTGGAAGTGACCTAATGATTTTCTTAACTTTCTCATTATTTGAGAAGGTCTTCCCTAAGGCACCTAGGGTATTCACTATGTCCGTGAATCTAGTATACATAGAATACACATTTTCATTTTGTTCCATTTGGAACAACTCATATTGACGAGTGTATCTACTAATTTTAGACTCTTTAACTTGATTTGTCCCTTCATAGACAACCTCAAGTTTATTCCATATTTCATGTGCACTTTCACAACTAGATACTCTATGGAATTCTTTCTTATCAAGGGCACAAAACAAGGCATTCATAGCCTTGGAGTTTAGAGACATTTTTCTCTTTTCTAGCTCACTCCATTGACTTGATGGTTTAGGAACATCATCTCCTACTTCATTTTTAAACATAGGTATGAAAGGACCATCACAAACAACTTCCCAAATTTCATAATCTAAGGCTTGCAAATATATTCTCATTCTAGTTTTCCAATAAGCATAGTCATTGCCATCAAAGAACGGTGGTCTAGTTGTATATTGCCATTCTCTAAAGGTTAGGTCATTTAGGGTTGCCATAAATCTTTTACTCTAGACGATTAAGTCCTAATAAGAGAACCTCGCTCTGATACAAAATGAAATGCTAGTTATGCAACCCAAGAGGGGGGGTGAATTGGAATTCTAAAAATTATTCAATTTATAATTAAAAAAACTCAATGCAAATATGAAACAAATTTAAAGCAATGGCAAATGAATTAACCACAACAAAAAGGATAAAGGAAGAGAGATTCAAACACTGAGATTTTTACATGGTTCGGCCAACCTTGCCTACGTCCACGCCTCCAAGCTTTTCGAGCTTAAGGATTCCACTGAGTAAGCCTCCAAGGCTTCAAATGCTTACACTTGACTTCCAAGGTGTCAATAACCTTTACAACAAGAGATTATCCCAATCTCTTTAACCCAAGTGTATCCCAACACTTACAATTACTCAAAACAAAAGATTTCAGATTTGTTTTGCCTCACACAATATATAAGATTACACAATGATACCCAATATATGAATGGATGAAGAAAGAATGTATTTTTAAAGCTCAATGAAGATTGTACTCTCAAGTATATGCTCAGTAGTCGTGTTGTGATCAACTTTATTTGAATTTGAATGAGCTTATTTATAGATAGAGCTGAAAAACTAGCCGTTATTCACTTTTTGCTCACTGTCGGATCGTCGTTAACGGATGTCGGATCGCCGTTTGACTGGTCAATATGACCGTTGGGCTGAATTTTCAAATTGTCGGATCACCGTTAACTGATGTCGGATCACCGTTAGTGTCCAGAGACTGATCTGCAATTCAGGTCATTGTCGGCAAGTCGTTAACAAGAAGTCAGATCGCCGTTAGTGTTCAGAGACTGATCTTCAATTCAGCTCGTTGTCGGCGAGCCGTTAACAAGAAGTCGGATCGCCGTTAGTGTCCAGAGACTGATCTTTAATTCTTCTCGTTGTCGGCGAACCGTTAACAAGAAGTCGGTGAGCCGTTTTCTATAGTAACTGCTATAGTGTACTGTTTTTGCAAAATTTCTGTTTGACTGAAAACTTTGTAGCTTTACACTATAGCTCAAAAACTTTATAAAGAACTTGTCAATTAGGTCTTTTCTCAGGATTTCAAGCAATACTTGTTATCATTGCAAAATTATAAAGCTTTTTCAATTTGAAACCATTAATATGAAATTGATCAAAATATAATGCCTTTATAAAATAAGAATGATTGAAAAATATGTGAAAACTATTTTGAGCTCTTTAAAAGGCTAATATATTTTAATCACGTTTGTTATCATCAAAATCAATTAAAGAAATATTTAAGTTAACATGTTTCTAGTAACAAGATGAGTATAATCTTCCATTCTAGATTTTATCGGTTAACTGTTTCAATAAATGGTTCACGGTTTAATTTCAGTAACCTTCCCAACATTTGTGTTTTCCATTTTTCTTGACCGGTTAGAGCTTAAGCAATTCGTTACTCTCTGGATTTAATCAGTTAACTATTTAAAGGAAAATGGTTCATCATTTATTTCCATAATCACAATTTTAGCCAGATATTGCAGAGAATCATTTTCCAAGTTTAATGTTTAACAGTTATCTAACTTTCATGAATATAATTGGAATGATTATAAGGCTTTCATTTATTAATGAGTAGCTCCAACATTTTAATAAAAAACATTTAAAGTTTGTTATCATCAAAATCAATATTATGAATATATACATGTTAGTAGTTCGAACATTGTAGGTGAATCCACTAGATGTACCATCCTTGATTCTTGAAAAACATGAAAAATACTATATGCAATTAATGATATCCTTTGGTCTACTATAATTTGTGGTCGTTGTGGGAAGTGAGGCCATAACCACAAGACGTGTAAGAATTCCCTTATGGAAAATCCTCATTAATGGTCTAATAGAGTGTTTGGAGTTTATTTATTTTTGGGACTTGTATTATTTTCAATGTCAAAATAGTTTATCTAATTTGGAATAATTTATATAATGATTTTTGCAAAATCTTATTTTATGTAAGGATTTTTTATTAATGTAGTATCATTATGTTAATAATTAATGGTGTTGTATTATTGATTGAAAAGTATTGTAAAATTCAGTGATAAAGACAAAATCAGACAACTCTTGGAAAAACTTGGTGATAGCGTATGTTGAATACTTAAAATAGACGACAACTGATGTGGCAATTGGTTTGTTGCTTATTTTTTTTTTTTTTAGATTTGTCAATTGCTTGATTTTGGTGACTGTCATATTTTGACCATGATATATTCCATTTTAAGAATCACCACATTTCAACACTAAGTCAAATCATTTTAAAAATATTAGACAAGTAAATGACAATTAACAATATGAAAAATGAAACAAGACTTTATTAATGTTTAACAATATGCCTTTCTATTGGATATAATCCATAAAGATATCTATAACAATCTTCTTCCTAAGCAAATCTTCACAATAGCTAAAGTTTGATGTACAACATAACATTAAATAAGACATGTACATTAACATAAATACTTTACAATGTACAAGATTGCCGATAAATCCAAAATCCTCCACGATTAGAAAATGACTAAAAAATTGACTTTTTGAACAACTCAAATTGAGTATTAGTTTATTGGCTTTTTAGATGTAGTCACCAAATAATATCTTACTAAATTCTAAATGCAACTCGGGAAGGGATCCTCGATTGATATCTTCAGTGACCAGGGATGTATCTTTAGTTAGACATATGTAAACAATAAATTTGGACAACATTGACACAAATTTTAGAAAAAAAGAAAAACTAAAATTCATAAAATTTGTTGTTGCTTAGATTTAGTTGGGCGAAAGCATGTTGTCACTTATATATTTGGTTGGGCGATGTTGAGCGTTAGAAAATGTATATTTATAAAGGAGAAAATCATCATTTTACATTTCAAGTCTTACTAACATATTTACTTTTATGTATTTAAACTTCTTGTAATTTAATTATGCGTGTTTTATTTTAATTAAGTATTTTATGTATTTTAAGGGCATCATAATCATTTCACAATGAACAAGAGATCAGACAGCAAAACATACATCACTTTTGAACTCAGGGCGGTCGAAAACCTTAGAAGGAGCATAAAAAGAAAAATGACATTGTTCACATATACAGACCGATGACGTGGCATTGACCGATGATGTGGCATTGACTGATGAGGTGTCACAATACTGTTGAACTAAAATTCTTATGTACTGTTGATTGGTGACGTTGCAGCATGTTAGTGGACTAAAAATTGCACGTACGGTACATGTATATACACAAGATTATTTTCAACCAAATCGCGTCACTGTTTAAACCGCGTCATTATTCAAACCACATGGTCAAACTGTGTTACTATTCAAACCGCATTACTATTTAAAAGATTGAGCTCGTTCATGACTCAATACATTGCCTGCTAATAACATTACATCATGGGAACAAATGGTAATAAAATTTTTAAATATAAAACTTCCGAGTGCATAAAACCAATGCTATTCGAAGGGAAATCTCAGAGTTTACCTAGAGAGATAACGAGTATTATTTCGAAATATGGGAATGATTCAATGAGCTACTATTGAAGTGTCCACATCATGGGTACGAGAAATGACACCAATGCCAATACTTTTTGAAGGGATTATTGTTGCATATTCAAAAATGGTTGATGGCAATAAGTGGAGGAGAGCTAATGTCAAAAAGTGAATCAGAGATTTGGGAATTCTTCCAGTGACAAGTAGATAATTCCCAACAACAGAGTTGATCACTCAGAAATACTAAAAGAATTAAAGGAGTGAATGAAATTCACATTGGCGAGTCAAGTTCAGAAATTAAACAAGTCAAACCGATAATTAAAGGTCTCTCTCAACAAATAGAATCGTTATCGACTGCTAAATCAACAGAGCCACATGACCATGACTAGTACTTAGATCAAGCCAATGCCATAAGTTTAATGAGAAAATCATTTAATTACAACCCATACTCCAACACATATAACCCTAAATGGAGACACCGCCCAAAATTTTCATGGTCTCAAGGATTCCAACAAAATGAACCAGTAACTCCAGCTCCACCAATACAGCCAATTCCTTAAGTTCCTCAAGCCTCTCAGCCACCATTCAGACCATACAATCAAAATCAGAACTACTCTCAACTCAGACCATGGGAGGATTCATTCCAGAATCTCAACAATCTTACTTACTCTATGATCGAGCAAGAACAACATCATTGACGAACTACAAAATGAGATGAGAGCAGGCTTCAACTCACAAACCCAATCAGTTTCAAGCCTCGAGAAGATGGTGGGACAACTTGTTTCTTCAGTTCAGACCTTGGCAATGACTGTTGAGAAAGATAAATTTCTAAGTCAACTTGTGCCTAATCTTAAAAGAGTGCATAAAGCAAATATTAGTTCACCACAACAGCATGGAGAGGTCAAAGCCGAAGACTCGTCAATAAAGTGGAGATGTCGGTGACAAAAACAAATCAAATTGTACATGTAAATGCCGAAGACTCGTCACCAGAAGAGAAAGAAGAAACCAACCCACAAGAATATGTTCATGAAACTCCATTTCCTCAGAAATTAGATAAAAGAAAAAAGGGAAAATTTACAGGTGAGACTTGAATTCTTCAAACAGGTAAGTGTTAACATCCCTTTACTTGATGCTATAAAATAAGTGTCATCTTATGCCAAGTTTCTTCAAGACTTTTGTACTAAAAAGAGAAACATTTATGTTCAAAAGAAAGTTTTTTTTGTTAGCCTATATGGCTATAAATATTGATTTTGATGATAACAAACCACATGCATTTATTAAGCAAAGATTTACAAATTATGCTTTTATGATAAGAAAATGATGTTATGGAATTTAAGCATTTTGGATTAAAGCTTTGTTAAAATATTTGATTGTGTTTTTAAATTTCAGATTTGGACTTATTTGAAATTATTTAAACGTTTTTGGGCCATTCTATAATTTCACAAAGTTTGGGCGAATTCATAATTTCAGAAAGTTTTGGGATTGACAAAGCATTATTCAAAATTCTGAAATTAGGACCTATTTGCAAACGTTTACAACGTTCTGGGCTATACTACAGTTTTATAAAGTTTTGGGGTCAAAATTGAAAATTTAGAAAATATCACTGTAGCAGGGTAATGTAGCACTGCAGCAGGTACTGTAGTGGGTACTGTAGCATCCGGCTTACCGGATTCGAAATCCGGCAAACCGGAAACTGGGCAGAATGCACCCAGATTGAATCCGGCTTACCGGATTCCAAATCCGGCAGACCGGATAGGCAAAATTTTGACGGTAACAAAAATCCGGCTTACCGGATTCCATAAACGGCAGACCGGATTCCCCAGAATGTGAGTAACGGCTAGTTTTCGAGCTCAAACTATAAAAACTCCAATCCAACTCATTTTGAAGTTCTCCAACAAGCAAGAACAAAAAGCACACGTGATATCTTGGGTCTTCAACTTGTAAAACATAAATCATTGAATCATTCATTGTTCTTCATCTTTGATTATCTACTCATTGAGTGAGTTTTATTGTAATCTTCATTTCTTCACTTCATTTGTAAGAACTTAAGTGTGTGAGACACTTGGGTGAAGAGATTGGGAGATAATCTCTTCGTTGTAAAGGTTTATTGACACCTTGAAGTCAATTGTATTTGTTGAAGCCCTGGAAAGGCTTGGATAGTGAAATCCTCGAGCTTGGATCGCTTGGAGGCGTGGACGTAGGCGGGGATTGCCGAACCACGTAAAAATCCGTGTGTTTGTTTTTCTTCTCCCTTACTCTTTAATTATTGTGCTTATATTGAACTTATTGCTTTCATTTTTATTAAGACCTAAATTGCTTGTTGTGTGGATTTGTTCGATTAAATTTTAAAATTCCAATTCACCCCCTCTTGGGTTGCACATTCATATTTCATTTGGTATCAGAGCAAGGTGCTCTTATTTAAATTTAACCATCTAGAGCTAAAGATCAATGGCAACTCAAAATGATTCCACATTTAGGGAAGGACAGTCCACCACTAGACCCCCTTATTTTGATGGTAACGATTACCCATATTGGAAAACTAGGATGAGAATTTACTTGCAAGCCTTAGATTACGAGATTTGGGAAATTGTTAATGATGGCCCTTTCATGCCTTTGACTAAAAATGAAATAGGAGAAGATATTCCAAAACCTTCACGGGATTGGAATGAATTCGATAACAAAAAAGCTTCTCTAAATTCCAAGGCCATGAATGCCCTGTTTTGTGCACTAGATAAGAAAGAGTTTCATAGAGTGTCTAGTTGCGAAAGTGCTAATGAGATTTGGCACAAACTTGAGGTTGTCTATGAAGGCACGAACCAAGTGAAAGAATCTAAAATAAGTAGGTACACTCGACAATACGAATTGTTCCAAATGGAACAAAATGAAAATGTGTACTCTATGTATACTAGATTCACGGACATAATGAACACTCTAGGAGCCCTAGGAAAGACTTTTTCAAATAGCGAAAAAGTCAAGAAAATCATTAGGTCTCTACCTAATGAGTGGAGACCAAAAAGGACTGCCATTGAGGAAGCCAAGGATTTAAATGTATTACCTATTGACGATTTAATTGGCTCTCTTATTTCATATGAAGAAGATTTGGCAGCAGAAAAAGGGCATGAGGAAAAGAAGAAGAGCATTGCTCTCAAGGCTTCAAAACGTGAGAGTGATGAGGAAAGCGAAATGGATGATGAGGAGCTGGCTATGTTGGCTAGAAGATTCAGAAAATTTTACAAAAAGAACAATGAGCAGAGGAAATTCAGAGGCTACAAGAATAAGAAGGAGAAGAAGGAGCCCATCACTTGTTATGAATGCAAAAAGCCCAGACACATACGACCGGAGTGTCCTCTTCTCAACAAACTCAAGAAGAAGGCTATGGTGGCCACATGGGATGATAGTGAAGAGGAAACAAGTGATGATGATGAGCAACAGGAAATGACAAATTTGGCTCTCATGGCCGTTGGGGAAGAATCATGTGATGAACTTGATGAGGTAAGTGTTCTTCCTACATATGATGAATTGCATGATGCCTTTAATGATTTGCATGATGAGCTAATGAAGATTGGTAAAAAGAATATAAGTCTTAAAAAGAAGATTACATGCTTAGAATTAGAAAATAAGACATTGCATGATAGTATTGCATTACTCAAGAATTTTAGCACTTCACATGAGAACTTAGAGTCACACATGAATTACTTAAAAAATGAGAATGAAATGCTTAGAAAGAAGAGTAATGAGTTAAATGAAATTGTGTTAAGATTTACAAATTGGCAAAAGATGTTGGACAATTTGCTAAACTCACAAAAATGTGTATTTGACAAAAGTGGCCTAGGTTATAAACCGAATTTGAAACAAAAATTTTACAAGAGTTATTTTGTGAAGAATGCATCTATTAACAATAAAATTGTATGCCATTATTGCAATCAAGATGGCCATATGAAAAATAGATGTGCTGTAAAGAGAAATGCTTATTATGGTATGAAATGTATTTGGGTTCCGAAAGGAACCATTGCTAACTCTCAAGGACCCAAAAAGGTTTGGGTACCTAAAACTTGAGATTTTTCTTTCAGGGATCAAAGAAGAAGAAGAATAAGTGGTACTTGGACAGCGGCTGTTCAAGACACATGACAGGGAATTATTCTTGGTTTTCAAGCTTTACCAAGATCGAAAATGGTGGAGATGTTTCGTTTGGGGATAATTCAAAAGGAAAAATCATTGGAATTGGAAATGTCGGTAATGTATCCTCTACCCTCATTGAGAATGTGTGTTTGGTTGAGAACTTGAAACACAATTTGCTTAGCATTAGTCAATTATGTGATAAAGGATATAGAGTTATCTTTGATGAATCAAAATGTGTTATTGAGAATGCATGTGATAGGAAAGTCTTGTTTGTAGGAAATAGATGTGTTAATGTCTATACCATTAATATAGATTGTGCATCAATACATGATAAATGTCTCTCCGCAATGCATGTTGATGGCTGGTTGTGGCATAGAAGATTAGGTCATGCAAGCATGGATTTGATTTCAAAAATCGTGAAAAATGATTTGGTAAAAAGTCTTCCAAAAATCAATTTTCAAAAAGATAAAACTTGTGAAGCATGTCAATTTGGAAAACAAATCAAAACTTCCTTCAAAAGCAAGAATCATGTTTCCACTTCAAAACCACTTCAATTGCTTCATATAGATTTATTTGGACCTTCTAGATATGCTAGTTTAAGTGGCAAATATTATGCATTTGTAATTGTGGATGATTATTCGAGATATACATGGGTATTGTTCTTAGCTAATAAGGATGATGCCATTGATGCATTTCGAATTTTCTATAAAAAGATTCAAAATGAAAAAGGTTACTCTATCACTTGTATTAGAAGTGATCATGGTGGAGAATTTGAAAATCATGCATTTGAAAATTTTTGTAATGACTTTGGCATTGAACATCAATTTTCATCACCTAGGACTTCACAACAAAATGGAGTAGTAGAGAGAAAGAATAGGTCTATTCAAGAAATGGCTAGGACCATGTTGAATGAAAATTCTTTGCCTAAGTATTTTTGGGCCGAAGCCGTCAACACCGCTTGTTATGTTTTAAACCGGGTGTTGATTAGACATAATCTCAATAAAACTCCATATGAGCTTTGGAAAGATAGAAAACCCAACATTGGATATTTTAAAGTTTTTGGATGCAAATGTTTTGTTTTGAATACAAAAGATAATCTTGGTAAATTTGATCCAAAATCTGATGTTGGTATTTTTCTTGGTTATTCAAATTCAAGCAAATCTTATAGAGTTTATAATAAAAGAAATTTAGTTGTGGAGGAATCTATGCATGTTACATTTGATGAGTCTAACCCCTCCTCTACGGAGAAAGTTGTTGTTGATGATAATACAGAAGAAGAACAACAAGAAGGAACATCAAATGACAACCAAGAAGACGCGCCACATGGAATTCAAGAGGAACATCATGAAGAAACAAATGTGGAGCAAAATGAAGGTACTTCTCAAACACTCCCCAAGGAGTGGAGGTATGTATCTTCTCACCCTAAAGATGTAATTTTAGGAGATCCCTCACGAGGTGTTACCACTAGATCATCTCTTAGGAACACATGTGAGCATGCTGCATTTATTTCTCAAATTGAACCAAAATCCTCTGCGGATGCGGAAAATGATGAATCTTGGATTATGGCAATGCAAGAGGAGTTGAATCAATTTGAAAGAAATAATGTGTGGGAGTTAGTTCCTAATCCGGAACATCAATTCATTATAGGTACTAAATGGGTATTTAGAAACAAAATGGATGAATCCGGTGTGGTTGTAAGGAATAAAGCTAGATTAGTGGCTCAAGGCTACAACCAAGGAGAAGGAATTGATTTTGATGAAACCTTTGCACCTGTAGCAAGATTGGAATCCATTAGGATGTTGCTAGCATATGCATGTCATAAGGATTTTATTTTGTATCAAATGGATGTCAAGAGTGCTTTCTTAAATGGATACATTATGGAGGAAGTTTATGTGAAACAACCTCCTGGTTTTGAAAATGAAAAATTTCCAGATCATGTGTATAAGTTATCCAAGGCTTTGTATGGCTTAAAACAAACACCTAGAGCTTGGTATGATAGGCTTAAAAATTTTTTGTTGGATAATGATTTTTCAATGGGAAAAGCGGACACAACTCTTTTTGTTAAGCATAAGAATCAAGACATACTTATTGTTTAAATATATGTTGATGATATTATTTTTGGTTCTACTAATGAGTTGCTGTGTAAAGATTTTTCATCATGTATGAGTCAAGAGTTTGAGATGAGTATGATGGGAGAGTTGAAGTATTTCCTTGGACTTCAAATCAAACAAAACGAGGAAGGAATTTTCATAAACCAAGCCAAGTACGTGAGAGATCTACTCAAAAGATTTGGTTATGATAATGGAACGGCAAAAAGCACTCCTATGAGCACCACCATCAAGCTAGACAAAGATGAGAAAGGTAAGGAAGTTGACATCAAGACATATTGAGGTATGATCGGATCCCTACTCTACTTGATTGCTAGTAGGCCTGATATTATGTTTAGTGTTTGCTTATGTGCTAGATTTCAATCTTGTCCTAAAGAGTCTCACATGCTTGCTGTCAAACGCATTTTTCGATATTTAATTGGCACTATTAATCTTGGTCTTTGGTATCCTAGAGGAACTCACATTGATTTAACTTGTTATTCGGATGCCGATTTTGCTGGATATAAGGTTGATAGAAAAAGTACTAGTGGAACATGTCACTTCCTAGGTCATTCTCTTGTCTCTTGGTTTAGTAAGAAACAAAACTCGGTTGCGCTTTCAACCACCGAGGTAGAATATATTGCCGCAGGTAGTTGTTGTGCGCAAATTTTATGGATGAAACAAACCCTTAGAGACTATGGCATTAAACTTGATCAAATTCCTATCTTATGTGACAATACTAGTGCTATAAATCTTTCTAAGAATCCTATTCAACATTCTAGGACTAAGCATATAGAAATTAGACATCATTTCCTTAGAGATCATGTTCAAAAAGGAGATGTCGTGATTAAATTCGTTTCCACTGAAAATCAACTTGCGGATATCTTTACAAAACCTCTTTGCGAAGAGCATTTTATAAAGATAAGACATGAGCTTGGAATGATGAATGTTGAATCTTAATTCATGTTTGTTGCATGACTTGATGTGTTTGCTATCATATGGATTTATGCATCATAAATTGGATAGCTTGATTTGCTTGTAATTTTATGAGTTTGTTTTGCATGCATTAAATGGCTTATTGAAGAGTTTTAAATCTTAAAATGATTTAAAATTAATCAATTTTTAAAGCCGAAAATAAAATGGTGTGCCATACAAGTATAAAAGCCAGCAAAAATTCTCTTTCCATTCTTCCAGAAAAACATTATTTCCTATTGATCTCTCTCGGAACAAATTCCGGACAACCGGATTTTCAATCCGGAAAACCAGATTAGCTATGGTTAATCTCTGGACAACATTCGGATGACCGGATTTTCAATCCGAAAAACCGAATTTGCTAAGCCAACTTTCTGCCTCATTACCGGTCTACCAGTTCTTAAATCCGGAAAGCCGAATTCGTTTTTGAAACTCTGCTGGAACAAAACCGGATTTCGGGTTAAAGATAATCCGAAAAACCGAATTTTTGAAGACCCCTCGAAAACGGCCTGCCGGATGAGGAAACCGGCAAGCCGAATTACTTCTTTCCCTCTCGGCCTCGTTTCCGGATTTCCGGATCCAATTTTCGGTAAGCCGTTTTCGGCTTTGTTTTAATCTGTCCCGTAACCGGCTTGCCGGTTAGAAAATCCGGCAAGCCGGATTCGTGCATATGCTCTCGGGTTTCCTTTCGGCATGCCGTTTTTTATGCTTGTAATTCTGTCCAATAACCGGCTTGCCGGTTAGCAAATCCGGCAAGCCGGATTCGTGAGCCATAAGTACTATTCATCTTCCTCAAGCTTTCGGTTTATCGGTTCTTCATCTCTCTAAAAACCGTTTCCATCTTCTCTCTTTCTCACTCCAAATTCCTCCATTTTCTATCATTTTCACTTCAAATTGCATCAAGAAAATCATTCCCCATCTTCTTAAGAACACAAAACCATTCTTAGAAATCATTTTCAACATCTAAATCCTTAGATCCCAATTTCAACCTAGGTTTGGGCCGAATTTTCTCTCTCTAGATTTCTCACTCTCAAGCCGTTTTTGATCAAATTTGTTTCACCAAATCACTTCCAATCTTCATCATCTTCATTCTATTTGGTGTTTTTATCTTCAAATCCTTCAAAATCACCATGACAAGTTCTAGGCCGGTTCGAAGAAAAGGCAAAGAACCGGTTCAACAAACCACACGGCCACGGGAAGCATGGGTCATCTCAAATCAATCCACCTTTGAGTCCATTCACTTTCAGAACAAGCAACACTTAATCAATCGGTTTCAACAAAGCTTTCGGACTCGTGAGGTACTCAACTCTTTCTTCGTTTTACCGGATGTTATGCATACTCTCAAGATTAGTTATAGAAATATATTTCAATTGTTGGGAGATGTTGGCTGGATTGATGCTTTGTTGATTGAGGAGAATGTGTATCCCGACTTGGTGAAAGTGTTTTACTCGAACATGGAAGTTTCCGAGAAGAATAAGACTCGAGTAATCACCACTGTCGGAGGAGTTAAGATTGACTTCGATGTTTCCTTGTTGAACTCTATCCTAGGTTCATCCGATTTTGGCCTAGAAATCTTTTCGCGTAGGAAATCTCCTAAACTTACCGGTTTTACTAATGTTGATGCCGTTCGTAATATTTGTCGGCGTAGTGATCTTTCGGATGAAGACTGTACCATTCATTTCCGTACTCAGTGACTTTGTCTTCAAACTCGCATTTTGCTTCGTATCATCCAGTCCATTGTACTTCCTAGATCCGGTCATCTAGATGAGGTTTCTCATATGGATGTTGCCATGATTGATTGTATTCTTAGATGTCGCCCGATTAACTTGGGCTATACCATCGTCCGTACCATGTTGAGCATTCCTCCCTTGATTACCCGCTCTCTTCCTTATGGTCATTTCATTACCCGCATTCTTAAATTCTTTGAAGTGCCGATTCTAGAACCTTCGTGTAGGCCGTCCAAGGGTATCGGAGATGAGGTTATTATTGGGTTAGGCTTTGAGTGGAAGGATGGCACTTGGGTCAAATACAGCGACAACAAGTTTACTTTTCTAGCCCCAAGTGATGATCGGCCACTTAATGCCGTGATTCCTGCTGATCAGCTTCCAGTTTTCTCACTCTCATTTCGAGGACAGCGTAGACGCCGGGTTTCTTCCACGGATGCTTCAGCACCTAGTGCATCTGCCTCCGCTTCATCACCTCCGCATCCTCCTACCTCTGCAGAGGTCACTCTTCAGCAGCTGATGGATGAAGTGCGGACCCTCTCTGTGCGGCAGACTGAGTTTCAGCAGCAGCAGCAGCAGCTCATTCATGGTCAGCGACTTCTTTTTGAGCACTTCGGCATTCCATATCCGTTTCCGCCACCATCACCTCCATCCTCACCACCTGAGTAGTATCTTATACTTGTACTTGGACACACCTACATCTCATTTGTTGCATTGTGTGTTATTTTATTTTCAACTCCATGGATGATTATTATGCTCTTCGGTTTATGTATTTATTTTCGGATGATATGGATTTGTTGTGATTATTTATGTTGGATGTTATGGATTTGTTTTGATTGATCATTATGGATTATATGGATTCCCTTATGCTTATGGATATTTTTTTTACTAATGCGCTTATGATGCGATGTTTGATGATTGGTAGGGGAAGCTTTTATTCTTTTTGATGATGAAGGGGGAGAATGATTTAATATGTGTTATGAAAACATGCATGTATCTAGGGGGAGTATGCATGTATGCAGGGGGAGTTTTATTAAATTATTTTCAAATCATTTTTTTTAACTTGCATTAATTGAGAGGGAGTTTTTCATAACTATATTATATTTTTAATGTGCTTTGTCATCATCAAAAATGGGGAGATTATTAGCTTATATGACTATAAATATTGATTTTGATGATAACAAACCACATGCATTTATTAAGCAAAGATTTACAAATTATGCTTTTATGATAAGAAAATGATGTTATGGAATTTAAGCATTTTGGATTAAAGCTTTGTTAAAATATTTGATTGTGTTTTTAAATTTCGGATTTGGACTTATTTGAAATTATTTAAACGTTTTTGGGCCATTCTATAATTTCACAAAGTTTGGGCGAATTCATAATTTCAAAAAGTTTTGGGATTGACAAAGCATTATTCAAAATTCTGAAATTAGGACCTATTTGCAAACGTTTACAACGTTCTGGGCTATACCACAGTTTTATAAAGTTTTGGGGTCAAAATTGAAAATTCAGAAAATATCACTGTAGCAGGGTACTGTAGCACTGCAGCAGGTACTGTAGTGGGTACTGTAGCATCCGGCTTACCGGATTCGAAATCCGGCAAACCGGAAATTGGGCAGAATGCACCCAGATTGAATCCGGCTTACCGGATTCCATAAACGGCAGACCGGATTCCCCAGAATGTGAGTAATGGTTAGTTTTCGAGCTCAAACTATAAAAACTCCAATCCAACTCATTTTGAAGTTCTCCAACAAGCAAGAACAAAAAACACACGTGATATCTTGGGTCTTCAACTTATAAAACACAAATCATTGAATCATTCATTGTTCTTCATCTTTGATTATCTACTCATTGAGTGAGTTTTATTGTAATCTTCATTTCTTCACTTCATTTGTAAGAACTTGAGTGTGTGAGACACTTGGGTGAAGAGATTGGGAGATAATCTCTTCGTTGTAAAGGTTTATTGACACCTTGAAGTCAATTGTATTTGTTTAAGCCTTGGAAAGGCTTGGATAGTGAAATCCTCGAGCTTGGATCGCTTGGAGGCGTGGACGTAGGCGGGGATTGCCGAACCACGTAAAAATCCGTGTGTTTGTTTTTCTTCTCCCTCACTCTTTAATTATTGTGCTTATATTGAACTTATTGCTTTCATTTTTATTAAGACCTAAATTGCTTGTTGTGTGGATTTGTTCGATTAAATTTTAAAATTCCAATTCACCCCCTCTTGGGTTGCACATTCATATTTCATTTTTAACAGAAAGCGTTAGTTTTATACTACAACACAAAATCCCTCTAAAATGCAAAGAACCAAACTCCCCCACTATCTCATGTAGTATAGGGAACCACACAATTGAGAATGCTTTGTTAGATTTAAGAGCTAGTGTAAATATGTTGCCTTACTTTGTATTCGTGAAACTTGGACTAGGAGAATTACACCAAACTCCAATAGTATTATAGCTTGCAAATCGGTCCACGAAAATATCTCGCGGTATTGTGGATGACGTGCTTTTTCAGGTAGACAAGTTTTATTTTCTTGTTGATTTCATTGTAATTGACACTCAACCAATACAGGATTCAAGAAAGCACATCCCCATTATCTTAGACCGACGTTTCTTGGCAACTGCAGATGCTCACATTCAATGCAGGATTGGAAATATGCAGTTGTCCTTTCGTAACATGATTATAGGGCTAAACATTTTCAACATTGCCAAACAACCTCACAATGTAGATGATGGAATTGTTGATATGGATTTAATAGAAATATTAGTTGATTATTTTCTTTCAAACCTTAGTGATGATCCTTTAGAAACATGTTTAACTCACTTTGGTTTTGATTTTGATATTGACAGATTAGTTGATGAGGTCAACGCTCTACTTGACTCAGCATCATCCGTGGACACTAATAAATGGAAGTTAAGAGTTGAACAACTAGCACTATCAAAGAAAAAACTCATCCCATCATCAGAATCGCCACTGAAACTCAAGCTCAAACAATTACCCAACACTCTGAATATACATTTTTTGGAGAAAAAAGTACTTTGTCGGTAATTATCTCATCATCCCTAAATGACGAACAAAAAGGTAAGTTGTTGGATGTTTTAAAAGAGCACATAGGAGCATTATGATGGACCATAGCCGACATAAAATGTATAAACCCAGTAGACTACATGCATTACATTCACAAATGCTAAACCTACTAGGGAAATGCAACATCGGTTAAATCCTAATATGAAAGAAGTTATTAGAACTGAAGTCCTTAAATTATTAGATACATGTATCATTTACCCCATTTATGATAGTTCATGAGCCAGTCCCGTACAAGTTGTCCCTAAAAAGTCAGGAGTTACGGTAGTTACCAATGCTGATAATGAATTGATACCCACTAGTGTGACTACAGGATGGCATGTATGCAGTGATTATAGAAAGTTAAATTCTATCACACGTAAAGACCATTTTCCTTTACTATTTATCGATCAAATACTTGATAGATTAGCAGGCTATGAATTTTATTGCTTTCTAGATGGCTACTCAGGATATAATTTTCTTTAACACTAAAAGATCAAGAGAAAACCACTTTCACTTGCCCTTTTGGCACTTTTGCATATAGGAGGATGCTATTTGGATTATGTAATGCACCTGTTATATTTCAACGATGAATGTTAAGCATTTTTTCTGATATGATTGAACGATTCATTGAATCTGTATGGATGACTTTTCTGTCTTTGGTGATTCATTTGATCAATGTTTATATCATCTAGCACTAGTTCTACAAAGATGTATCGAGAAGAACTTGGTCTTAAATTAGGAGAAGTGTCATTTTATGGTAAAATAATATATTATTCTAGGTCACATCATTTCGAACAAAGGTATTGAGGTTAACAAAGCCAATGTGGATCTCATTTACAATCTTCCTCCACCTAAAACAGTCAGAGAAGTAAGATCTTTCCTTGGGCTTTCTTGGGTTTATAGGCGTTTTATTAAAAATTTTAGTAAAGTTTCTAAACCCTTATACAATTTACTTGCTAAGAATGTATCTTTAGTCTTTGATGATTCATGTCTTGTGGCATTTGAAAAACTAAAAGAGTTGTTGACATCATCACCCATCATTCAGCCCCCAAACTGGAGCTTACCATTCGAACTCATATGTGATGCATCTGATTATGCAGTAGCAGCAGTATTAGAACACCGAGTTGATCGAATTCCCCATGCTATTTACTATGCTAGTATGACATTGAATGATGAACAGTTAAACTATTCAACTACTGAAAAAGAAATGCTAGTAGTAGTGTTTGCATTAGAGAAATTTTGATCTTATCTTATTAGTTGTAAAATAATTGTGTTCACAGATCATACTGCTCTTAAATATCTTCTAATAAAGAAAGATACAAAAGTTAGACTAATTTGTTGGGTGTTACTTTTCCAGGAATTCGACTTGGAATTCAAAGATAAAAAAGGCACAGAAAATGTCGTGACTGACCATCTCTCTCGTCTCTATTTTGACACAATTACAGAACCATTAACATTGAATGAGTCATTTCCAGATGAACAATTGATGAGTGTGGAAGTATTACCGTGGTATGCTGATATCGTTAATTATCTTATTGCAGGTCAACTTCTAGAGCATTAGACCAAGTAGGACAAAGCCAATTTTTTTACGAAAATAAAGAATTTTTTTTGGGATTACCCTTATCTGTTCAAGTATTGTGTAAATCAAATTGTTAGACGATATGTCCTAGAAAATAAAATTCAGAATATTCTTTCATTCTGCCATGAACAATCTTGTGGATGCCATTTTCAACGTTAAGAAAACAACTACTAAAGTTTTACAATGTGGTTTATATTGACCAACTATATTTCGAGATGCGTACACTTTCTGTTCTTCATGTGATAAGTGTCAACGAATGTAGAGCATTACACGAAGGAATATGATGCCACTAAATCCAATTTTAGTGGTTCGAATTTTTTATGTATGGGGTATCAACTTCATAGGACCCTTTTCTCCCTTCTTTTGGCCATCAATACATATTAGCTGTTGTTACCTATATATCAAAATGGGTAGAAGCAATTCCATGTAGAACCAATGATCACAAGCTGGTGATAAGATTTTTAAAAAGTAACATTATTTCACACTTTGGACGTAAAACCAAAGGAAGATGTGAACCATAATCGTAACTACCTATAAATATCATTTTACTTCACTGTTATTTTATCATTTGCATTATTTTCTTTAATAATTTTATTTTATCATTTTTTTCTTTTTACTATTTACTTTTTTATTCTCGAGCCATGTGTTTTACGTGTTAGTTGACACTGACATGCTACCTCATACACAATTGTGACCCACTGTCACCAAGACTCTTAAATATGATTTATTTTGTTAAGCACTCACAAATTATTTTTTAGAAGTATCCCAATGACAGCTACTCCCAATAAATAATTAAAGAACATTTGTGTGCTTTCTGGATTTAACTATGGCAAATATAAAGAGTTCGTTGAGGCAGCCATAGATTTTGGTCGAAACATAGCAGAGAGAAAATTACACTTGGTGTTTGGAGGAGGTAATCGAGGGTTATCAAAATTGGTCTTAGAAGCTGCTTTTGTTAGAGGAAGCCAAGTGTTAAACATCATCCCAATAGCCTTAAAACCTTTGGGCAATTTGTTTGACTCATCGATTGAAGAAGAGTTAAATGTCAATAACTTTTATGATAGTTTTATCGCATTTATTAACCATGCAATAAAAAACTATTTCATTCCTTCCACAGCGAAAATTTTTTTTATTTGTGCTCACACTGCTAATGAGCTACTTGATCTGTTACAAACTTATAGACCAGAGCCAGACACCAGGACATTTGTGTTGCAGTCTCCAAATAATGATGGTAACAGTAGCCCCAGTAAGAAGTACAAATTAGATTTAATTCTCCGCTTCTAAATATTTTCTTCTGTGTTGCACTACCTAGGTGATGTCTTCTAAACTCTACTTCTTTCTTTTAAAACATTGAAGACAATGGTTTGTTCTGGCTGGGGGAGGGAATAGTTGACAATTGTGGAATTTTGATTAAGTTTTTACTAATTTTTTGTTATAGAGACTATTGTGGCTAACTTTTTGTGTTAAAAATGACTGAATATGGAGTGTAGTGACTCTAGAAACGTATATTCTTGGTTTGAAAACAAAAACTTTTCTTTTTAATTTCTCTTTTATAAATATACACTTTCAAATTTTTGAGTCGAAGATATCTGAATATGGAGTGTAGTGCCTCTAGAAGCACATCTTCTTAGTAAAAAAAAAGCTTTTTCTTTTTCTTTTATTTTAAGTGTAACTTTTCTAATTACTTTTTTTGCATCATTTTCACCTTTCTGCATGCAAATTTTCTTTTCACGTTTTGAACCTAAAAAAAAAATTGTGATTTTTTTTTAAACATTGGATGACATGATGACTTTCAAATTTTAGTATTTGTATTATTTTTAGTCTTAAGTGATGTTATATTATGTTTGTTACTCCACATGTTGATCTCGGAGACAAAAATGAGTTGCTTGAAGGAATGCACATGTCATGATAGATTCCAAGTGAGTTTTTGAGCCTGTCATTTTTCTTGGAGAGTAACCATTTTTACCCATTCTTCATACACCTTATTAGTTTATTATTTTATACATAATCTCTAGATTTCTTTTGAGTTAACCCTTTAAAAAATTGTAAAAAAAAAAGAAAAAAAAATATGTGTTGCTACATTTGGAAGTTCATCTAACTAGTAGATATGGAAGATTATTTAGAGCCCTAAAAGACGATGAAAAGCCCATCTTTGATCCGTTTGAGCCTTTCTAGCCAACCTTATTATAAAGTATCCGTAGTTAACCCCTTTGAGCCTATATATTAAAAAAAAAAATTCTTTGGTAACCTATCATCTTTTCCCACTCCAATGTGGAGTATCACCTTATGTTTTACGTTTTCTACCACCCAATTATGAAAGAAAAGAAAAGAAAATACCAAAAAATGAAAAAAAAATATAAAGCACTTTGTAGTCTCCAAAAGTCCCTTATTTTTCAAACATACATTTTTGTTTCTTTATTTTCCCTCCTTTGTTAGCCATGACTGTAGCCAACGTTACGTACTAATAAAAGTTCTTCCTGATTTTAGAGAGCTATAGTCTGAAGTAGAAGTTAGTTATATGGACTAAAAAGATGTAGTGGTGCATAAAAAAAATAAATAAATTGGGTTGACTAGCATTTTTGTTTGACTTAAGATCGTATTTTTTTAAGTTGTGGGCATATTTCTTTCATCTTGGTAAGAGCGTGTGATATTAATTCTTTATTATTTTCTCTCAATTACCATTCATTGGAGTGACTATTTTTATTGGGTTTAATTTCTTTGTGAGAGTGTCACTATTACCGGTGAGATTTTGGAGTTTGACATTTCATTCTTGAAAGTAGTTTTGACAAAGTCTACTCGGCTAATACATGTGGATGGTTGATGTGGATGTAATTTTTCTTTAGACTGGAGATAATATTTATACTTTTATTTGATTGCTATCATTAGTATGATTGAATAAACACGATTGTTTAAAAAAAAAATCATTTTGGGTTTGGATTTTGTTTTCGCTTTATTTGCTATGGACTAGCAATAAGCTAGTTGGGGGGTATGTTGAGTGTTAGAAAATATATATTTATAAAGGAGAAAATTATTATTTTACATTTCAAGTCTTACTAACACATTTACTTTTATGTATTTAAACTTCTTGTGATTTAATTATACGTGTTTTAAGTATTTTATGTATTTTAGGGGCATCATGATCATTTCACAATGAACGAGAGATCAAACGATAAAACAGACATCACTTTTGAACTCCGGACGATCGAAAACCTTAGGAGGAATATAAAAAAAAATGACATTGTTTACATATACGGTACTATTCACATATAGAGTATTGTCCAGGTTATTTTTCATGACACTATTCACATGTACGGACCGATGACGTGACATTGACCGATGATGTGGCATTGACTGATGAGGTGTCACAATTCTGTTGGACTAAAATTCTTATATACTGTTGATCGATGACGTTGCAGTATGTTAGTGAACTAAAAATCGTGCATACGGTACATGCATATACATAAGATTATTTTCAACCAAACCGTGTCACTGTTCAAACCGCATCACTATTCAAACTGGGTGACCAAACCATGTTACTATTCAAACCTCGTGGTCAACCCGCGTATTGTTGACTGATGACGTGGCGCAATCCTGAACGTTTGAAATGTTTTTAATCCAATGACCATAATTTACTTAATGTATCTATAAAAATGGGGCTCTCCCCCTTAATTTGGCATCCCTGAATCCATTTTTAGGCTCCATTTTTTGTAATTATTTCTCCATCTAGTATTTTCGACGTATTTTAATAAATTATCATTTTGCCCTTACTTGAATTATGAGTAACTAATTTTCTTTCAAGCTTGGTTGAAGGTGAAGTCTTAACATGTGCCATGGGTTTTATTTGGTAAATTTAATTTTTCTTCCCCTTTAATTATTGTGGATATTTTGACTTTTCGTTGACAAATAATAATAATCTTGTCTAGATACCGCCCTGGTTTCACCGGCTCCCTAGTACAATGTGATTATTATTTGGCATGATAAGTCCTTAGCACCATAATGATTAGAGTGTGGTTCATGAGGAGTGGAAATCCCCTTCATGATTTAATTGGCAATAATAAGAAATATTTAGTTCATGGTGCATGTTGATGCGGATCCAAATACCCAAGTACATCATTTTAATAGATCTTCACTTTAATTTATTTCCGCCATTTTAATTTGAATTTTAAGATAATATAAATCATTTCCACCACATTTCCAACCACTCACTTAGAAAATTAATTATACACATAATTAAAATACACCTCCTCATGGGATCGACACTCGTCACCATTTATCTATTCTACAATACATTCGTGCGCTTGCAAGTTCAATAAAATTTACACAATAGGCGACATTGGCATGTTACTCGCATTACCCAGCCAGTAGCCTTTGCAATGCTTGGGCATTTTACTACCTGATGCAGGCGTGTCGCTCACATTGTCCAGCTAGTAGCCCATGCAGTGCTTAGGCATTTTGTTGGGCGACATAGCTATGTTGCTTGCATTGTCCAACTAGCAGCTTTTGCCATGCATGGGCATTTGGTTGGGCGACGGGGGCGAGACACCAGCATTTCCTAAGCTTGGCATGGCCAAATTTGGGTCAACATGGACAAACACCTACATTTCCAATCGATCGGTACACCATCATTCTCTTAACCTCAAAATAATATTAAGTTTAAATTAATAATTTCTTTAAAATATTAACATTTATTGTGCCATTTATTATACATCCCAGTCTTTAGAAAAGTTATAATATTTTCTTGCCCAATATATATCATAATGCTTAACTATCATTAATGATTTAAACAACATGTACTTAATGAAAAAAAGAGGCAATAGAACTATAATTAAGCCAAAGTTTTATTGGAAATTGAAATTATAACTCTCTTGAAATCACCACAAGAAGAAAAATGAAATGGTCGCTAGAAGTGAAATAACTCGTTGGAATTCAAGAAACTCCAAAAGTAAAGGAAATTGACGTGGTCATAGTTGGGGCTATAGAAGATGTTGCTGGCTGATCGATCCTAATGGACAAAAGAATAGTTTTTTGAAAATATTTGGTATGCTTTGTTTTAGGAGTATTTTCGTCAAAGAAACTTGTAAATGATTGATATTGAAAAAAAAAAAAATCTGAAGTATATCCTTCTCTTAAATTAGAAGTTTGAAAGTGGTGAGTTGAGTAAATTTCCCAAGAACTTTCCTTTTCCCGTCAGACCTCGTACGCCAGCAACTTTTCGATTCAAGTACGAAGTATTTCTTTACAAATTTTATTCCAACGTGTCACTTTTCTTTTTAACCGCAACAGACACTAATTCACCACACGTACCCCTCCACCAAACCAATCTCAACTCATCTTCCTTTTGTCCTTCGCCCAAAACTAAACAGTTAACAGACAAATATAAGATTTAAACAGGCGAATGAAATTGGGATCCTTATATTTTTAGGTTTTCTCAAATTGTAACTTAATTTGTCTATTATTTTAACTTAGGTACATATAACATGAATAACGATTGTTTAGAAGTAACTTAAATACTAAAAATATAATAATATTATTATTTCATGTATTGTGGCATCGAATAGTGAAAGTGACTTTTTGGTATGCCCCGCGAATCTAATCCTATTACATAAAATAATAAAACTCTATTCATTTATTAAATAACTAGAAAATAAAACCGCGCTTCACGCGGCTTTGAAAAAAAATTAATATTATATTTTTTCTTACTTTACACTTGATAAAACTGATAAAAAATATAAATTGATTTTTTTTAAAAGATGAGACAACCTTATAAAAAACAAAAAAAAGCTATTAGACTAGCAATACAAATAAAGAAACAACGCAAGATAAAGAATCAAATGAGAGAATATATTATAGAGTGATTTTATTAATTCCAATTGTGTGTGTAAAACAAAAATATGAGCTCTCCTTTTATAATTACATAATCACTCCATGAAATTAATGAAAAATTATGAATCATAATTTCTTGTGAGATAGTGGGAATTATAAAGAAGCTAAAGATTGCTAATGTGAGATAGTGGAGAGACTAAGAGATATATGTTATGAATATCTACATTTATTTTAATAAATTCATAACACTCCTCCTTAAATGTTCATTACAAAGAATATGCCTCATTAAAATCTTTACAAAATTGTTATTATGTAATAACAATCAAATTAATTATGAGAAGATGAAAAGTTATCTAAAAGAAAATTTATCTATTTATTAGATAATATAAAATATACAAAAATGAGAAATAATGATGCCACATCACCTCCCAAGTCCTACCTTTATATATATATATATATATATATATCACCACAACTTATCAATGACTTGATTATATTGATTTATTTTTTTATTTAAAAAATAAATTATATTTATTAGAATAAATTTTTAGAGTGTAAATATTATTACTATTAATATTAATGGGTTGGATTAGTATTTGAGATTATGAAATTCTAAACATGATTAATAAGGTTTGACTCAAGTTGGACAATCCAACCCAAATTGTTCCCCGAGATCAGTAGGGTGGGCAAAAAAAGCATGGGCCGGCCCAAGCCCAATTAGGCCCGGCCCATGCTCGTGGGATTTGGCCCAACCCTCACACATGAGAGCCTAGATAAGGGCTTAAAAAAAACCTGGGCCAGGCTCAAACCTACTATTTAAAAAAATAATTTTATAAATTAAAATAATA
This sequence comes from Citrus trifoliata, assembly GCA_018350135.1. Classification (NCBI taxonomy): domain Eukaryota; kingdom Viridiplantae; phylum Streptophyta; class Magnoliopsida; order Sapindales; family Rutaceae; genus Citrus; species Citrus trifoliata. Next base: position 338,176 of record VKKW01000080.1, read on the forward strand.
TAATTAAAATTGAAAAATAACTTAAAAATATAAAATAACTTAAATTTGTTACTTATAAATCAATGATGATTCAAAAAAGTTAAAATTATGATAATAAACTCTATTTTTTGTGTTAATTAATTAAAAGAATGTTTAAATTAGAGAATGTAATATTAAATTTATGAGCTTTTATTTGTTTTATTTATTATTTTACTTTAAAATATTCATTTTTTTATGTATCTATAATTATAATAACTTGTTGATCATTAATTTATTTTCAATTTACAATAATTTAAAAAAATTTAAAAAATAAATAAAGCTTTAGTCCGGCCCGAGCCCAGCCCAGGCCCACACAAAAATTTTGAAGTGGGCTTGAACCTTGACTTGAAAAAGTCCGGCCCAAGTCCACAATTTGTCATCCCACAATTTGTCATCCCGGGAATCAGGGATCTATCTTATAGAGATAGACAAATTACGTCTTCATATGATAATCTTTGAACGATTAGGGATACAGTTGTTATTATATCCCAAACCAAAGGCAAAAAGGAGGAGAGGAAGCAGCAGCAGCAGCTGACTGGCCTTTGAAGCGAATAAAGCTCAAGATATTTTTCTATATGGTGCTGCTGCGAACAATTATTCGTTCATTCAATTCGGTTTCAATGGCCGAAACTCGGAAACTCATTTCATTTCTTCTTTTAATTTTTATTTTCCCTCTCCAATTCACGGCTTCAATGCAATTGCAAGGAAACAACGCAACTCACTCTGGCCAAATCAACTCCAACTCCGTCCTGGTCGCACTTCTCGACTCGCATTACACCGAACTCGCTGAGCTCGTCGAGAAAGCTCTCCTCTTGCAACCACTCGAAGATGCTGTCGGCAAGCACAGCATCACCATTTTCGCTCCCAAAAATGAAGCTTTGGAGCGGGATCTCGATCCCGAGTTCAAGCGCTTCTTGCTCGAGCCAGGCAACTTGAAGTCTCTTCAGACGCTTTTGCTTCATCACATTGTCTCCACGCGAATAGAGTTAAACCGGACTGCCACCGAGTCAACTCAGCATCATACACTGTCCTGTGATTCAGTCGAGCTAACGAGTCATGATTCGGGTGATAAATTTATAAGTCAATCCAAGGTCATTCATCCGAACGCCGTGGACCGTCCAGATGGAGTCATCCACGGCATCGAACGGCTGCTAATCCCTCGATCCGTACAGCAAGATTTCAACAACCGAAGGAATCTCCGTTCAATCTCAGCCGTTAGACCCGAAGGAGCACCAGAGGTCGACCCGAGGACAAACCGGTTGAAGAAACCGGCACCAGCCTCCAAACCCGGCTCACCTCCGGCCCTTCCGGTTTACTACGCAATGGCTCCCGGTCCTTCACTAGCTCCAGCCCCGGCACCAGGGCCGGGCGGGCCGCACCACCACTTCAATGGAGAGAAGCAAGTGAAGGATTTCATCCAAACGCTATTACACTACGGCGGGTACAACGAAATGGCCGATATTTTAGTGAATCTGACGTCGCTGGCAACGGAAATGGGGCGGCTTGTGTCGGAGGGATATGTTTTGACGGTATTGGCGCCGAATGATGAAGCCATGGCTAAGCTGACGACGGACCAGCTGAGTGAGCCGGGAGCGCCGGAACAGATTATTTATTACCACGTGATTCCGGAGTATCAGACGGAGGAGAGCATGTACAATGCGGTGAGAAGATTCGGGAAGATTTCGTACGATACGCTGCGTTTGCCGCATAAAGTTTTGGCACAGGAAGCTGATGGGTCTGTGAAATTCGGCCATGGCGACGGATCGGCCTATTTGTTTGACCCCGATATTTATACCGATGGCCGAATTTCGGTTCAGGGAATTGATGGGGTTTTGTTCCCGCCAGAGGAAACGTCGACGAAATTATCAGAAAGTAAAAAAAATGTTAAAGTCGCTGTAAAACAAAAACCTGCAACAAGAAGAGGTATGTTCAAATTTTTTTTTCTAAATCATAAAATTAATAATATATTCTTGGGTATTATAATTAGTAAATAAATTATGATATTGCACCATATTATTTTTATATTCACTTTAAAAAAAAAAGCATATCGGCCGATTTGCTTTGTATGGCAATTTTTTTTATAATTTTTAAGTATCGGCCGGTTTGTCGGGAATGGGAAATGCCGGGTTAGGCGTAGTGTTAATAGTGTTAATGCGTGTGTCGGCGAAGGGAGAATTGTCGGTGGGTCAGAGTTGGTCGGAGGTCATAATTGTCATTTCCTTTTTCTGTCTGCTTTTGCTTTTTGGGTTGTTCCCTGACTCTGTGTGTCCGTGATGTTTTCATTAATGAAAATATGAAAATGGTATGATACGGATTGGATGGAATTAGTGGTTTTGGATGCTTTTCCTTGTTAAGTTTTGTATGTGCTTGGCCTAAAAGTAAAAGGGATGTGTTTTTCTTATTTTTTACATTTTGTATTTTATGTAAAGAAGATGATACTAAGGTTAAACTCATTTTGATGATCTCATCAAAATGAGACAAATTTGTTTACCTTGTTTATTTTTTCTTTTTATATGGGACGTGTTTTATAAGGATTTTAAGAAAATTACAATTAAATAGTATGAGAAGTAAATAGATAAGAAAATTTTATTTTTAAAGGATAGTTATACCCATAGTTTGACGAACGAAATAGGTAGAAGAAGTTTCTTAGAATCCCCAAAAGACAGTCCAAGTTGGTTTAAAAATACTACTTCGAGATTAGGTTATTCGGCATAATTATCATGATCATCTTATATGTAACAAAGCGGATAATGCCCAATTGAGGTGGTAGAAGGGGTTATTAGAGAATGTGTGATGTTCTGTATTAAGCCTATATTTTTGAGATTAGGATTAAATAAATCATTATTAAATTACAGAATGTAATAATTTTACATTGGTCTTGCTTTGGATAATTTTTTTTTTCAAGGCTAACATATTTCCATAAAAATCCTACTGCTTTTGAAACTTTGCATGGGTGTGAGCTGTGATCTTGATATATGTTGAAAATACATAATATGGAAACTGTCGGCTAGAAATGGAGATTCAGGAAATCTGAAGAAACTGTCGGTGAAGTAGAAAATAGAAAAACGTTTTTGTAGGTGAGTAGTTGTTTTTGGAATTAAGTAAGTTCATAGGCCACGGTACACACCAAATGGCCAGGAAGAATTAGTAAGAATTAATACTAAAGTTGTTATTGGAATCTTGACTTACTTTGTTGCCACTCCTTAACTAAAAACCTGACAGCTCGCCTGCTATTGATTTATAATTTCTTTTTCTTCAATTATTTTATGCTTTAAATTATCAGGCATGATTTGTTTTGTTTTATTGTGATTATTTTAGTCATCTCTGATTTATGGAGAAATATTGAATTATAAGATACGGGACCACTAGAGCATCCTGCCAATATTATTCTTTGCAAATTGCAAGTCATTATTAAAGTAACATGTATCTGATTCACCGCCGTCTATAATGAGATCTCTCTCTTTTGTTACCTCTTCCATTTCTTGCTGTCAGCCTGGCCATCTGATATATTAAGATTATTATTATTTTATACCAAGTTTTAATTACATTTTTTATGAATGAAAATAAATTGAAATTGATGATGATGTGGCTTAAAACAGTAAAGGTAGGATATTAGAACTAGTCCTGTCCTGGAGCTTATTTGATTGTAGAATAAGCTAGTTTCGAGAGACTTAAGTCCATAAATGATTGATTTTTACTGTTATTTTATGATGTTCTGTGGTTGGAGAGTGGATTTCATCAACCGATGGAAGTTATTGAGTTGCTTTCTGTAGATTTGTTTATATTCAATTTAACGCATGAGGTCCGAATGGCTGATTTATTAGTACTAATGCAACTATTTTAATGGCACAATATGTGGCAGGAAAATTGCTTGAAGTGGCATGCCAGATGCTTGGTGCCTTTGGACAAGATTCCCATTTCACCACATGCCAGTGAAAATTAAAAGAATACTTCGAACAAGGATAAAGGTAGAATTCCAATTCTGATGCCAAATCATTCTTATTTATTTTATACCCCAAAAAAAAAAAAAATTATCATTCTCAACCCTCAAGCTACTAGTTTCCACTCCACAGGCCATAAATTACACTAGTTCTCCTGCCTTAGATTACATATGGCTCCATGACTAGTAGGCAGAGTAATCTATTAAAGGGACATAACATTCTTTCTAATTTGTGTTTACCTATCTTTTGTAGTCATAAAAGTATTCCTTTCTACCAAACAAGGACAAAAACATCTAATACTAATTAAGTATGACTTCTCTTATATGTTTGACGAAATTACAAGCATATAGCTTCACATTCAAGCTTAAAAATTAAGCAGAAACCTTGCCCTTTCATAACGGAGTTTGCTGAAAAATTTATGAATCTAAACACCTAAGAAAGGTTAAAGATGATTCTTAAAAATTTTAAGGAGATTATATATTACTGAAGGTTTTTGATCATCTTTAAATACTTCATAGGTCTGTCAAAATTGGATGAAGCAGAAATATTTATTCTGTAATAAATCACGCCTGGGTACTTGCTTTACTTGGAATGCAGGTGAACGGTGTAGAAAGTTTTTGGTATGAAATGTGGACTTGCTTTTTCATTTTTTCACATGGGAGGCTGCATGCAAGAATGGGAAGGGTAACAGGAAAATTTGCAAGCAAAGTATTTGGCATTTGGTGTGATATTCATATTATATAATGTTAAATTCGATGGTTGTACGGGATGGGAAAAAAAGCCGCGGTCTGCTTTCATCATTAGTTACAGATACCCTAAAAGGTGAAAGATTTTTTTTTTTTTTAAATTTTTGTGTGTAATATGGTGTTGCTGAGCTGTCTACTGTGGATGGGTGGTGATAAGGAGTTTGAGTGTGGGGATTAATTTTGTGTGCTCTTGTAGATGGAAAAAAAAAAAAGTCTACCAAGTAGACATCCCGATCAATAAAAGAGTAGACCAAAAATGTCCGTGGGAAATATGGTAAAATAAAAAGAAAATTCTTTTGTGTTCATGACAAATTATAAAATAAAATTGTAACTATCTTTATTTTTTCTGTGCAATTGTTTGCTCTTGCTCCCGCCCTTTCTCTACTCTCTAGTCTCTACTTCATGATTGAATATCGTTATTTTTTGCGGCAATTGCAACATTGAAGATAACTAAGTTGTTCCGATTTTCAGGTCTCAAGCTTATTACTAAAGAGTTAATGTTCCTTTAATTCCTAAAGTCTAAGATAATCATCTAATTATTTTTGTCTTTCCAAAAGTACTTGCAAGGTGTTTATCTTATCGTATATTTGCTTTCGTTAAAAATTAATTTAATTATCATCTATTTACGCATTTGTTAAAATTTCATGTTATATCAAATAAAAATATTATCTGACTTCCACTTGAAAAGTGAAATTTAATCCTGGAAAAGTAACAATATGAGTGTGTTGAATAATTTTTTTAATACAATTGAAGCTGCTATGTAATTAGCTTAAAAGTAAAGGCTAAAAGCACTTGTCCCTTCCAAATATGAGAATATTGTCATCCCACTATTTTTATAAATCCCCCTCAATTCTACAAAATAATTATAATAAATTCACATTATTTTATAAAATTATAAATTAACAAGTTTAAATAACTAATTAATTGAATCACTCTTTTAATTTTTTTAACGTCAGTCATTTAATAATTTTGATTATTTAAGATTGTTTTAAAATAAGTTTAATTTGATTATTTTACCTTTGTAATATGAAATGACCAGATTACCCTAAGAAATATGTATTATTATAACTAATAGTTTAGACTCTAGAGATATAGTTTTATGCTTTATAATCAATATATGTTTGAAAGAAAATTTAATAATTTTCAAAATTCCATGTCATAAATACATCTTGTTAGTTTATTTGAATATTAATATTCATTCTAATAAAGTAGTATTTATACATAAATTTAGAAACAATAATATTTTTATAAAAGAAATTATTAAAGTTAAGTAATTAGTTCTCCAAATTAGTTCTTCATTTGAATTCTTAAAAAGTAATGCGAACTTATAATGATTTTTGAAAGTAGAGTGGGTATACAAAAACTTGTGAGATAGAAATATCACCACCCCTTTCCAACATGGGTAATTTTTAAAAACCTTCCCTGAGGTTTGGGTTTGTTACAAGTACATGACGAGAATAAGTTTATTTATAAAAAAAACCCCTACCGTCAGTTAATTTTAACATTGACCGTTAGTTAACTGTGCAAAGACAATATTGCTCTTAACAACAGTTTGTAAACTGACATAACTAAAAAAAAACTAAAATTATTGGCGCGAAAAGCACAAACCCTATTTTTTGACAATTTTATCCTCTTCAATTCCAAAGATTTACAATATTATAGGTAAAGATTATGACTATTTCATTTTCAGGTTTTTTATTTTATCTTTCTTGTAGGAACTTTAAGGAAATATCAATAATTTAAAGAGGATTTTTCAAGTTTTTAATTTTATATTTCTTGTAGGAACTTTAAGAAAATATTAATAATTTAAAGAGGGTAAAATAACCAATAATTTTAGTATTTTTTTTAGTTATGTCCATCTACAAACTGTTGTTAAGGGTAATATTGTCTTTGCACAGTCAACTAAAGGTCAATGTTAAAATTAATTGACGGTAGGGGATTTTTTTACAAATAAATAGATTCTCATCATCTACTTACAACAAGCTCAAATCTCAGGGGAAATTTTTAAAAATTACCCTTTCAAAATCAATCAAAATAAAACTAAAAAGTAGTGATATCTGAACTCCACATATTTTTATAAATATCCTTATTAAAGAATAAAAAAGTATTAAAGATAAAAAATATTGTTATATATATATATATATATAAAATATTGTTATATATATATATATATTTTTTTATAAACTCCACATATATATATATTTTTTTATGTGCGCACTACCTTTCTTCAATGGACTCGTCAGGCCCAATGTTGCACTTGCTCTGGTTCTTCTCAATAGTCGCCTGCCTAGAGCTTCTTCTTATCTGGGTTTTGATGGTTTGGTCGCCTGCTTTGGTGATAGTTGATCACTTACACTTTCAGTACAGTGGGTGTTTGTTGAAATGATTGCTGCTGTCAATTTCCATTTTTTAAGCGGAAAAGGGCACATGCACTTTCAAGATTTTGGGAAAATAATTATATAGACTTTCAAGTTTTTCATAAGAAATACTAAGATTATCTTTTGACTAAAATATCTTATTTAGATAGTAATTAAAAAAATTAATTTTAAATTTTTTCAATAAATACAAATATGATTTAAATAGTTTAATTTGTCTAATAGACTAATAATATTATACTATTTTTAATACATAAAATCATTTTTAAAACGTAAATTATTGTATTTATTTTAATAATATATTTTATAATAAAATTTTAAAGTCAATTTTTTTTGTTACTATGTACAAAAAATATTATAGTTAAAAGGGGATCTTTGTGTTAATTCTCATGTACTAGTAATATTAAAATTATTCTATATGTTTGGAGGGAAATCTCAGTGCTAAAGTTGACCAATAATTTAGTGACATGTGGCAAAGAAAGTTAATTAGGGAAAGTTATCATGATAGCTAAAAAGGGCTTGGGAGAGAAGCTATCTAAAGAAAAGAAAGTTTTTGTAAATAACTCAACATCAAAGGGTATTATTGAAAGTCATATTTTGATGGATAGGGGCAATACATGAATAGTGCACACTATCATGAGAGAGAACAAAAATATTTTCTTTTTTGCTAAGGATAAAAACCCAATAAGAAAGGTGATTCTCTAACCAAGCAATAAGAAAATGACATGTCAGTTGTCCTTTATTATCCCTTGAAAAGCAACAAAATCACAAGGTTGAGAGACTGTCATGTACTCAATTATGGAGGCAAAAAGGTGGTTGGAGGTTTCTTTGCCTCCCAAACTTATAGTTGTCACCATCAAGGGACCACAAGACAAATTACCTAAATATCCTCACCTAAGGGAGGTCAACCATTAAATGAACGTCACATGTTGAAAAGGACAAAAAATGACCCACAACACACTTTACAAAAGCTCAAGAGTTTTCCCAAGAATGATAACAAATTCATTGTTGCAAAAAAAAAAAAAATCATCTTCTTTTTAAGAGCAAGCTCACTATTATTAAGAGCTTCAAGGTTTTATGAACCTTAATTTTGATGATAATAAACAAGATTAAGAATATTTAAGTTTTTAATTTTGGATAATTTCTTAGGTCGTTTGATGTTTTGGACAAATTTAAGTTTTAGGATACAAACGGATAATCGTTGAGTTTAAAATGGCAAATTGATAACATATGGCTGAGTTATTAATAGCTTTTGAAAATTAACGGTAACAAATTTATCTGAAAATGGCAAACTGTTATTTGCAAATGGCAACCCAACTTCGAAAAGGTGAGCTTTTGGAATTATATGGTAAACCGTTATTCACAAATGGCAAGCCGACTTTGATCAGTGAACTCTTTGGAATTAAACGGTAAACCAAAAATTTTGAACGGTGATCCAATAATTCAAATTTTAGCATAATGGTTACTTGGCACAAGTCAGATCGACAAATCGACTGAAGTGAACAGAGATCCGATAGTGTCTAGAAAATCAACAATGGCTAGCTTTCTTCTCCAACTATAAAAAGGCTCAATCAAATTCAAATTAGAACAGATTCAACAATTATCATTGAGCTTGTTATTGAGTATTCAACTTCTCTTGTGCTTTATAACTTGTTATTTTTTCATTAAATTGCATATTGGGGTTTTATTTGTAAAATTTGTGTAATCCTTATTTCAATATCAAAATTGAGTGATTGAGAAAGAAATGTGGGATCATCTCTACTTGTAAAGGTTTATTGACACATTGGGTGGTAAAGGTTTGGTTAGTGGAATCCTCAAACTCGGTTAGCTTGGAGGCGTGAACATCGACAGAGTTTGCCATACCACGTAAAAATATTTTTTTTGCTCTCTTCTCATTTATCTCTTTATATTTATTTATTGTTAAATTTATTGTTATTGAATCTTCTAAGACATTAGCTTGAATTGTTTTGTGATTTTATTTACTTAAGATTTTAGAAACACAATTCACCCGCCTCTTGGGTTGCTTAACTAGAATTTCATTTGGTATTAGAGCGGGTTCTCTTGTTTGGACTAAACTATCTAAAGTAAATAATTCACGACAACCAAAAATGATTCCATCTTTAGAGAAGATCAGTCCACTACTAGACTACCATTTTTTAATGGGAATGATTATCCATATTGAAAACTGGGATGAGACTTTGTTTACAAGTGTTAAATTATCAAATATGAGAAGTTGTTTGCAATGGTTCATTCATGTCCGCTACTAAAAATGAGGAAGAAATTCCAAAACCTTCACGAGAATGGAATGAGTCAGAAAAGAGAAAAACTTCTTTTAATTCCAAAGCCATGAATACTTTATTTTGTACCTTATATAAGAAAGAATTCTATAGAGTTTCAGGTTGTTCCAATGCTTATGAAATTTGGAAAAAAAATTAAAGCTGTTTATGAAGGTACAAATCAAATCAAAGAGTTTAAAATCAATAGATATACCAGGCAATACGAATTCTTCTAAAGGAAACAAAATAAGGGTGTGCATTCTATGTATACTAGATTTAAGAATATTGTAAACACTTTAGGAGCTCTAGGAAAAACCTTTTCAAATAGGTAGAAGGTAAAGAAAATCATTAGTTCTTTACCAAAAGAATGGCTCACTTTTTCTTATGAAGAGGATTTGATAGTTGAAAGAGGTGATAAAAAAAAAAAGATAAAAAGAAAAAGAGTATTGCCCTGAAAGCTTCAAGACCGAAAAGTGGCAAACAAAACGAATTTGAAGAAAAAGATAAGGCTATGATAGCCAAAAAATTTAGGAAATTTTTTAAGAAATCTAATGAGCGAAGAAAGTTTAGGAACTTCAAAATCGAAAAGAAAACAAGGAAGCAATCATATGCTTTGAATGCAAGAAGCTTGGATATGTAAAGTCAAAATGTTCTCTCCTCAACAATGCGAAAAAGGAAGTTATGGTGGCAATGCGGGATGACAATGATGAAGAGACCTTAAGTGAGGAGGAATCACATAAAGTGTCAAACCTAGCTCTTATGACAATAGGAGAAGAACTTGACAATGTAAGTGATCTTCCCTCTTAAAAAGAAGATAATGACCTAAAGAAGATAAGAATGAAAAACGCTTCTCTTAAAAAGAAAAATGTAGAACTTTCAAATGAGAATGATACTTTGGATGAAAAGATTAAGTGCTTATAAGTAGAAAGAAAAAGTTTGCATAAGGAAATTGCATTCTTTAAAGAAAAACAAGATGTTTCATCTAGGAATGAAGGTTTACTTTTAATGATTTGAAAAAGGAAAATAAAACGCTTAGAAGAAAGAGTGATGAGCTTAATGATATTGTCTTAAAATTTATAAATAGACAAAAGATTTTAAATAATTTGCTTGGCTCTAAAAAATGTGTTTTTGATAAAGGGGGTATTAACTAGATGCCAAATTTGAAATAAAGATATTACAAGAATTAATTTGTTAAGGTTATCTCCATTAATGATAAAAATGTATGCCATTATTGTAATAGAGATGGTTACATAAGTTATAAATGTCCAGTTAAGAGAAATGTATATTATGGAAGCAAATATATTTGGGTTTTAAAAGGAACCATTACTATCACTCAAGAGCCCAAAAAACCTTAGGTACCTAAAATTTGAGATTTCTTTTACATGGATCAAAGAAAAAAAAGAACAAATGGTACTTGGACAGCAGATACTCAGGACATACGACAAGCAACTACTCTTGGTTTTTGATTTTTATTAAGATTGAAAATGGTAGAGAAGTATCATTTGGAGATAATTTAAAAGGAAAAATTATTTGCATTGGTAATATCAATAAAGATTCCTCTACCTTATTGAAAATGTGTGTTTAGTTGAAAATTTGAAACATAACTTGCTTAGTATTAGTCAATTGTGTGATAAAAGCTATATAGTTATTTTTGATAAAACAAAAAGTGTAATTGAGAATGCATATGATGGCAAAGTTTTGTTTGTTGGAAAAAGATGTGTTAATGTATACACCATTGATATAGATTATGCATCAACTCTTGACAATTTTTTTTTTCATTACACGATGATAGTTGGTTATGGCATAGAAGACTTGGTCATACAAGTATGAATTTTATTTCAAAAATTAAAAAAAATGATTTGGTTAAAATTCTTCCAAAAATTGGTTTTAAAAAGGATTGGGTTTGTGAAACTTGTCAATTTGGAAATCAAAACAAAACTTTCAAAATAAAAAAAACATGTCTTTACTTCAAAACCACTTTAACTTCTTCATATGGATTTATTTGGGCCTTCTAGATATGTAAGTTTAAGTGGCAAGTATTATGCATTTGTAATTGTTGATGATTATTCTAGATATACATGTTTATTATTCTTAGCTAATACAGATGATGCCTTTAATGCTTTTAAATCTTTTGTAAAATTGTTCAAAATGAAAAAGTTATGCTATTTCTTGGTTATGAGTGATCAAGCTGGAGAATTTGAAAATCATGATTTTGAAAATTTTTGCAATAACTTTAGCATAGAACATCAATTTTCATCACCAAGGACCCTATAATAAAATGGAGTCGTTAACAAAAAGAATATGTCTATTTAATAAATGGTTATGACTATATTGAATGAAAATACTTTACCAAAATATTTTTGGGCCGAAGCCATCAATACCGCTTGTTATGTTTTAAATCGTGTATTGATTAGACATTATCTCAATAAAACTCCCTATGAGCTTTGGAAAGATAAAAAAACCCAATATTGGTTATTTGAAGTTTTTGGATGTAAATGTTTTATACTGAACACTAAAGATAATCTTTGTAAATTTGATTCAAAAGATGATGTTGGCATTTTTCTTGGATATTCAAATACAAGCAAAGCTTAAAGAGTGTGTAATAAAAAACCCTAGTTGTTGAACTAACCATTCCTCTACGGAGAAAGTTGTTGAAAATGATGAATGAAGAGTTATAAAAAAAAGAGTCTTTAAATGTGATAACAGTATAAAAATAGAGTTATTATAATACTTTTAGACTTAAATCGATATTACTTAGAGAGTAAATGATGTATTTTTATTGCATTTTAGTTACATTTTGTATGAGAATTCATTTTAGTTTATTTTTAATAAATTGAGTTGTTTTAGAATATTTTATATTTAGAATATGTACATAATTGTGGGTGATCGAAAACTCAAGTTTTAGGGAAGGAATGCTGCTGCAACAGACTCGTATAGACAATGAAAAAAACTTAGCTATAGAGGAATTGAAACAAGTCTGGAATAGTAAAGATGCTGTAGTAATTGCTGTAGCAATTCTGGAGCAATGATAGATTGAATTTCACGCGCAACAACTAAAAGATTGCGATATGAAGTTTTCAAAAATAGAGGATGTGCGCCACACACTTTCGGTTGTCGTAATTTTGAGTTATAAAAAGAGCATGCATGAAAAGAAAATAGGAAGGGCCGTCACCCAAGAAGAATAATGAATAGAAACAACAAGAAAACATAAATTTAGGGACGGACAGAAGGATGTAACAGAGGATTTGAAGAGGAAACTGAGACATTATTAATACGACCAACCGAACTTTAGTTTTTCATCTTATTTTCTTGTTTTCTATTTAACTATGGGAATGTATTGAATGACTTTAACAATTTTATTTGTTGTTCTATCGCAAATTATGAATTGAATTTGATTGTGGTTGGGTGATAAACAATCTTAATGGATGTTTGACTGATATATGCGTGTTGCTCTGTATTTGCTATAACATTTTATCTTAATTGTTTTTATTTCAATTCCTTATTTCGGCTAACCACCCATTTAGTGGATACTAGCTAAGAAAGAGCCTAAAAAAGTTGACTTAGTGGATTAAATTAAGATAATACTTGATTTTAGATTGGGTTTCCCAAGTTGAGTAAATCTTAATTTGATAGGGTCACGTTTGATCTAAAATTAATGAAAAACTAGACATATGAATTCACTTTGTAAGGTAAATGGAATCTAGAACGTTTAATGTTATATCTAATGTTAACATAACAATTGGTCGCTGTTAGGTTACATTAGATATAAGATATCCAACACGCGACAGCTGAGGATCCATAAGGATTCTGCCTTGTTCTATAGTAGATGTTATAGAAATTGTACTGTAATGAAAAAAATAGTCAAAGCCATTAAGTGAGTTTATTCACTTAGCTACTTTATTCCCATTGGTTACATCCTTGTGTTTAACGTGAAAATTTGCTTTATTACATTTTTAGTTTAATTAGTTCATTAGTTTAATAAATTGTCTTATTTTAATTTAAAACAAAACTGCACTATTAAGATTGTTGTAGCAAATCTAATAACATCAATCCTTGTGGAGACGATTTGAATACTCATCAGTATATTACTTGTTGTGTTACTTTGCACACTGACACCTATCACATTAGAAATAACCTAACAAAATGACAAACAAGATAATGCACCACGTGAGAATCAAGAGGAGCGACAAGAAAAACAAACTATTATAGGGAAAAATGAATGTAATTCGTAAACACTCTCCAATGAGTGGATGTATATTTCTTCTCATTATAAAGACTTAATTTTAAGAGAACCTTCATGATGTGTAACTACTAGATCATTACTTAGAAATTCATGTGAACTTACTGCATTTATATAAAAAATTGAACCAAAATCCTTTTCAGATATGGAAAAAGATAAATCTTAGATTATGACAATGGAAGAAGAGTTAAATCAATTTGAGAGAAATAATGTATAGAAACTTGTTCTTAAACTAGAACATCATTCTGTTATAAGTACAAAATGAGTATTTAAGAATAAGATAGATGAATCTTGTGTGGCCATAAAGAATAAAACTAAATTAGTAACTCATGAATGTAATCAAGAAGAAGGAATTGATTTTAATGAAACATTTGCAACTATAGTTAGATTAAAATCTATTAGGATGCTCTTAACATTTGCATGTCATAATAATTTCATTTTGTATCAAATAGATGTTAAAAGTGCCTTTCTGAATAGTTATATTATGGAGGAAGTATATGTGAAACAACCTCTTGGTTTTGAGAATGAGAATTTCTAAATCATGTTTACAAATTATTTAAAGCTTTGTATAATTTAAAACAAACAACTAGATAATGGTATGAAATGCTTAGTAGATTTATTTTGGAAAATGGTTTTCAATAGGAAAAGCGAGTACTATACTTTTTCTTACATATAAAAATAAAGATATACTTATTGTTCAAATTTGTGTCGATGATATTATCCTTGGTTCTACTAATGAGTTTTTGTGTAAGGAATTTTCATCTTTTTTGAGCAAAAAATTTGAGATGAGCATGATGGACAATTAAAGTATTTCCTTGGACTACAAATAAGACAAAATAAAGAAAGAATCTTTATAAATCAAGCCAAATGTTTGAGAGATTTACCTAAAAAAATCGGATTTAAAAATGGAAGGGCTAAAAGCACTCCAATGAGCTTAACAATCAAGTTTGACAGAGATGAAAAGGTAAATAAGTTGATGTCTGAACCTATCTAGGTATGATTGGATCTTTATTTTACTTAAGTACAAGTAGACCCGATATAATGTTTAGTGTATGTTTGTGTGCAAAATTTCAATCATGTCCCAAGAAATCTCACTTGTTTGTTGTGAAAATAATTTTCCATTGCTTGAGTGGAGCAATTGGTTTTGGTTTTTGGTATCCTAAATGAACTCGTATATGTTTAACTTGTTATTCGGATGCTGACTTTGTCGTATACAAAGTCGATAGGAAGAGTACTAGTGAAAGGTGTTACTTTTTATATCATTCACTTGTCTCTTGGTTTAGTAAGAAACAAAATTTGGTTGCTCTTTCAACCACCGAGGCTGAATACATTGCTGCCGGTAACTATTGTGCACAAGCCACATGAATGACACAAACCTTTAGAAAATACGGGATTAAACTTGATTACATACCTATCATGTGTGACAATATTAGTGCTATAAATTAGTCAAAGAATCATATTCAAAATACTAGGACCAAACATATAGAGATTAGACATCATTTCTTAAGAGATCATATTCAAAAAAGGGATATTGTGTTAGAATTTGTTTCATTTGAAAAATAAATTGCCAATATCTTTACAAAACCTCTTAATAAGGATCAATTTGTCAAAATTTGACGTGAACTTGAGATAATGAAATTTTCACATTAGCATATCTTTGTATGAAGTCGAGACTATTAAATTATCTATTATGTGATTATTGATGTGTATGTGCGTTAATGTTGAATAATTTGTTTTGATTTTGAAGCTTATATTTGCATTCACTTTTCATGCTTTAAACAACTGGCTTTTGAGACATTTCGGGTTCTTGAAATAACCTTGGAATGAAAAATTATTGGCCAAAGATCAAAATAGCTGTGCAAAATTATTGTTACCATAAATGGATAACTATTTGTAAACAAATAGTTTACTGTTTAAAAACAGAAACTTAGGAAATGAAAATTGCAAGTTATCGATCAACCGATTAAGGATAACGATTTACCAATTAAAAACAACAAGATTGTTTTGTCTTAATAGTTAACTGATTCACATAAGTGGTGAACTAGTTACGCGTTAAGTGGTTGCTGGAAATAATCGGTTAGCCATTTTCAAAAAATGATTCGTCGATTTCATTCAATAAGTCATTGTTCATAGGTTTTCTTTCTCATTTTTCCTTAGCCTTTAACCTTTTCTCTTTCTAGCGTCGACATCACTCTACCTCTGTATAAAAATTCATCAATTTCATTGTGTTTTCTTGCCAAATTAAAGCCATATAATAATTTCTAATCATTTAGGAATATTTTTATTAGATCAAAACAACATTTTAAGCCCGACATAAAAAATTCCCAATTTAAAATCCTATTGTCAGCCGAACCTCTCTGTTCAAAATTAACAAAAATTTCACTATTTTTTTGGCCAAATTGAGCACATACATTACTTCTTATACCCTTCATCTTCATTTTAATTGGTTTTAATTTCTCCCAAAATGCCATATTTCACAAAATTCCAAAATTTAGTATAGATGGTCGGTCTTGAGTCTTTAAGGGCTGGAGCAAGACAAAAACAAGCGGCAATGAGGAATCCATCACCTCCCAAGGAGGTCCTGGAGTTCGAAAGAACTTATTTCCTCATTGTCCCCATGACTAGATGGTTCTAAACCCGCTTTATGAAACATAAGGTAATATATAGTTACTTTGTGGATTTGGATGTTTCTAAGGAGCTAGTTATGTAAGGTAGTAGTATAAAGGAGATGCTGGAACCTTGGGAAGAAGCCTTGAGTATTAAGGAGAAGGTATTTCCTAACCTACTTAGAGTATTTTACTTGAATATCAAACTTTCCACAACTAGCCAAGGTAGGATAATTACCAACGTTGGAAAGGTGCCTATTGGATTAATATTAGAGATTTGAACTCGATTTTAGGATCTAAGAATGAGGGTTTAGAGATATAAACCTCTAAGAAAGAACTTATTTTCAGCCGTTTTGTCTATGTTAATATGGTTAGAAACATTTATAGGCTTAACAACCTTTTCGATTATATTTGCCACATTTTGTTTTGTTTCCAACTCTTACCTCGATAGGTTCGAGTACTTCACAGTATTTTACAACATATAGTCACTCCTAGGAAGGGTCATAGTAATGAGGTTACAAGGTTTGATGTAGGATTACTAGATTGCCTTATAAGGACATGATCGGTTAACCTACATTATTGTTGTTAATTTTACTTCAATTGCTATGGTGTCAATGTGCAAGTGTACACAACAAGTAATAAAAATGATGAGTATTCAAGATCGTCTTCATAGGGATTAATGTTATCAGACTTGCTACGTCAATTTCAATAGTGCAATCTATGTTATAAATTAAATCAATACAACCAAGACTACCACATAACTTAGTAAAATAAAATCTCAATAATTAAAAAATACAGTGAATATAATTTGCACGTTAAACACAAAGGTTAAATCAATATGAATGAAGTAGTTGAGTCATTAAACTCTTTTAATGATGTTGACTGTTTTATTCATATCAAGTTCAGTTGCTGCAGCATCTACTACAGCACTGGGTAGAAACCAATTTTATCCTCAACGGTAGCATGTTGAATGTCTGATATCTTAATGCACCATAACAGTGACCAATTGCTATGTCAACATAAGATATAACATTACACGTATAGATTCTCTTTACCTTACAAGGTGAATCCCTATATCTAGTTCATCATTAATCTTAGATAAAGCATGACCCTTTTAAGACTCAAGTTAAACTCAATCCAAGACCAAGTATTACTCTGATATGTTCCACTAGAATAGGCCCTTTTGTGGCTCTTTCCTAACTTGTACCATTAAATGGGTGGTCAACTGAAATAATGACTTTAAATGAATACTATCAAAGTAAAATGCGATAGCAAACATGCAGCAACATTTATATTCAGTCAATTAAACATCAAGCTAGTTTTACACTCAACCACAAATAAATTTAATTCATAATTTGTGAAAGGTAAATAAACAACCAAGTTCTAGCTGTCGAATACATCTTCAATGATCAATGAATAAAAAATAAACAAGAAAAGAAAAAGAAAGAATAGATTCCAATCGATTCTGCAAAATCTTGTACTGGTGCAGCCTTGAATTCTGATCGGGAATTCTATATCTTTGTTGTCTCTATTCTGTTTTGATCTTTCTTTTCATATATCCCTCTTTTTATATTTGCAAACTAGGGTAACTGAAAACTTTTAGGGCCCGTATCTTCAAATTAGGAAATTACATATCGCAATATTCTGAATATCTTGCCTAGATTTTTTTGTCAATGCTCGAGAGTTGCTACGACAATGGTTACTACAGCAATGGCTACAACATCTTCACTGTTCCATACTTGCTCCAATTCTTCTATTGCCATTCTCAGTTTTTCCTTTATAAGTCCATTACAACAACATCCTTTCTATAAAATTCAAGTGTCTAATTACCTACAATTAAGCATATGTTTTAGGCATACAATTATTCAAGAATCATATAAACTTTATCAAACTCAAACTAAAATGAATGTAATGCAAATTATAATTAAAGTGAAATAAAACACATCAATTACTTTCTAAGTAGTCTTGATTCAAGCCTAAAAGTCTCATGATAACTCTCATTTCATAGAGTTATCAGTTATATTATTCTTTGCCACATGCTAACTACTTCGGCAGCAGCCAATAGGTTACTCCTATATGGCAATGTCACTACTAAGTTACTCCCATATGACAATATCCCTATTAAGATTTTGAGACATTTTAGAGTGCCTTTAAGTGATTCAGTCTATGTAGAGACTAAGAAGTTAGAAGGGAAGGTCATAAAGAGGAGAGGCTTTTATAGAAAAAATGAGGAGTGGGTTTAGATGACTTCGTTTAAGAACCATGACACATTTGTAGTCCCAAAGGATGAACGAGTGCTTAACGACATCTATCTTGTTGATTAGCTGCTTGATTTTATATTAGGAGCTAGACCTTAAGAGCCCTGACGAATTGCAGTAGCACAGGCTAAGGAGCCAAAGGAATATAAAGGACATGACATGGACACCGATTACAATCTAGTTCTTGAGGCACCTTTTGTTTCTGCATCAGCTAATAGGCGAGGTTTGATCATTTTCTGAGCAGCAGTAATAGCTTCAATCTCAGTTTGCTGCTTTATAGCTTTAACAACAATACATTCGTGATCAGTAGCAGCATCTCTTAGATGGCCAGTAATGCATCTTCACTGGTCTTGGCATTCTTCCTCCATCTTCTTCATCACATCCTGTACAATAGTCCATTATTAGTTTTTATCTTTAGATATTTTATATATCAGTATATGTATTTTGTTATGACACCTTGATTTTTTCATATATTTTGAGATATATATATATATGTTCTTGGGTATTTTTTTTAGTGACTCATACTTTGATGGTTATCATTTGATTATATGGTTGATATGTGTGTTGGTTTGGTGATGATTTTGATTTGAAGAATTTGGGTGTAATGTCGTTAACATGTTTCTTGAGGTAATACTTATTTTTAGGGGGAGATTTTGCCGAAATTTCAACTCAGACAACATGGGTAAATTTTTTATTTTATTTTTATCACTACATTTCTTTTCCTCGATCACTAAATTATCATTTTGATAATAAAGGGGAAAAAAGATACATGTATTTGAACTTTGCACTTGTTAAAATTGCCTTTTTATTTAAGAAGAGTTGCGTTATTAAAATTGGTATACATACAAGCACACATAAAAGGGGATGTCTTTGATTTGGTTAAAATTGGTATAACGTTTTATATTGGCAACCCTTAAAATCTGTAACATACTTAAAGAGAGCTCTTATTTAGGGGGAGATAATATTTTTGAATCATTCACATATATGAATACAAGGTATGTCATCATAAAAAAAAGGAAGATTGTTGACATAAATGTATCCATAACATTGATTTTGATCATAACAAACAAGATTAAAAATGTTAGAATCTTTAATTTTGGATAATTTCTTAGACTGTTTGATGTTTTGGACAAATTCAAGTTTTGAAAACAAATGGATAACCGTTAATTTTAAAATGGCAAACTGATAACATATGTTTGAGTTTTAACAGCTTCTGAAAATTAACAGTTAATCGTTAATGAGAATATGGCTAACCGATAAATTTCAGAAACAAATTTATAAAAAACGGCAAACCATTATTCATAAACGGCAAGTTGACTTTGAACAGTTGAACTTCTAGGATTAAATAGAAAACCATTATTCACATATGACAATCCAACTTCGATAAGTGATTACTCTGGAATTAAACAGTAAACCAACAATTTCAAATAATGATTCAACAATTCAAATTTCATTATAACGGTTACTTAGCACAAGTTAGAACAACAAACTGACTGAGGTTAACGGAGATATGATATTGTCCAGAAAGTTAACAGAGGCTAGTTTTCTTCTCTATAAAAAAGCTCAATCAAATTTAAATTAGAATGGATTATATAATTATTATTGAGCTTGTTATTGAGTATTCAACCCCTCTTGTGCTTATAACTTGTTATTCTTTAATTAAATTGCATTTTGGGGTTCTATTTTAAACACATACATTATGTGAGGGAAAATTTGTGTAATTTTTTATTTTTATACCAAAATTGAGTGATTGTATGTGTGGGCAACACTTTGGGAGAGAGGTGTGGGATCATCTTTATTTGTAAAAGTTTATTAACGCCTTGGAAGTTAATTGTAAAGATCTTAAAGTTTTTTGTAGTAAAAGCTTAGTAGTGGAATCTTCAAGCTCAGTTGACTTTGGAGGTATAGATGTAGGCAGAGTTTGTACCACGTAAAAATATTGTGTTAGTTTTTTCTCCCTTATCTCTTTATATTGTTTATTTTTAAATTTATTGTTATTGAATCTTCGAAGACAATATCTTGAATTGTTTTGTGATTTTATTTTCTTAAGTTTTTAAAAACTCAATTCACCCCCCCTCATAGGTTGCTTAGCTGGAATTTCACCATTTTATTGTCCAAAAATCTCATTTGGGCATTAGCGTATAATTGTCGACTATCATTGACTCCACTTTTAACCTCAATTTGCTCTATTTCGTAGGTTATTATAGTCCTAAGCTTGGTGATTTTTTCCTTATTTTGTTTACTCTATTTTCATTTATTTTTTGTCCCTTTGCCAAATAACTAACTCACTTGGCTATCCTCGTCCAGCTTGTGAGAGCACACCATAAGCTCAGCAAGGATACCTCAACCAGCCTTAAACAAATCTATTTGTTTTAATTAGATCCACCAAAATCTAGTTAAAATAATTGGCACCGCCTTAGTGGAGGTTGCAACAAAAAGCTCCACAATGGTTACCAAGTTATTTTGTTTGTGTTTGGAATAAGATGAAAGACAACCGTTTCTCTTATGACAACCTTGCTATCATCGAGGAAGATGATGACTATGAGAAGAAACCTATCACTGAACCTGTGAAGAAGATGACAAAAACGAACAAAGTCTATAAAATCCTCGACTAGTGTCCTCCATAGTGATGAGATCATTATTAAGAGACATTTTGATGAGTTAGCTAACAAGATTTGTTGTGCCATTGGCTTGCAAGCCACCATACAAGCCTTGGGTAAAAATCTTTCTATCGAACAATAAAAGGCCCATGAAGTAAGCAGCTCAACCTCGTTATAACTAAAATAAAAGCACAAACTGCTTGCTCTAGAGATAAAAGATTTATTGCTAATAGTTGATGTAATGGTAGTAAGGTTGAAAGCATGGCAAACAGCCAATCGAAGATTTGCAAAATAAGCTTAACGCCAAAAGATCTCCTCAGAATGGGGAAGGTTCCTTCAGAAGTCAAAGGATACCTTGAAAAATCCTTGATAAGATGTCTTTTCTAGAGGAACAAGTGCGAAAACTCATTAAGAAAGATAGTTTCATCACCAGGGATCAAGTGTCAATCATTTATTAATCGTCATTCTCCACGAATATTTGCCAAGCAACTCTCCCAACCAACTTCAATGTGCCTTATGTTAGCCGAAAGGGCTATACATAATGTAATTTTGATGATAATAAATATATGTATTAAGTGATTTAATAGATATTGTATTTCACATTTTCACTAGTTTTTTAAGGGTAATATTTATGCAAGTGAATCAAGTGAAATCAAGTTCAAGACACTCAACGGACAACCGTGAAATTAAGAATAAAGTTTAGAGCTCAATGGACAAATTAGTGCGATAAATTCTTGTAAAGCCGGTATGATTTAATTAATGCATGATTTAGCATTTGAGAACCTTAAGAGATTAATTTAATAATTACTTTTTATAAACTAAAAGGTTTTATATTTATAAGATAAGGTGTTTTGTGGATTTGAGTAATTTAGATTAAAATAAAAAAGTTTTGTAA
The DNA here is from genome assembly GCA_018350135.1 of Citrus trifoliata. Taxonomy (NCBI): domain Eukaryota; kingdom Viridiplantae; phylum Streptophyta; class Magnoliopsida; order Sapindales; family Rutaceae; genus Citrus; species Citrus trifoliata. The sequence continues at coordinate 360,131 of VKKW01000080.1, forward strand.
CCTTTGAATTTAATAAATATTATTTTGAAATTCAAATTTGGACTTATTTGCAAAGGTTTGAAACGTTTTGGGCCATACTATAATTTATGAAAGTTTGAGGACCCAAATGTAATCTAAACACTTGAAATCCAAAATTGGACAGAGAGGAAGTGGCTAACCGCCTGAGGAAAATCTCATATTTTCAATTTTTGGACTAAAGTGAAAGGTTTGGAGAACTTTGAAAAATATGGGTATTATGCTAAATTTGAAAAGGATCTCTTTAAAAAATAATAATATCTTTGGGGTCATATCATAATTTTAGAAAGTTTTGGAAAGATAACTATTCTTAGAAAGTCCTGAAATTGGACATATTTGCAAAGTGTTATGACGTTTTGGGTTGTAATATAATTATAGAAAGTTTTAGGCCAAAGTGTAATTTTAGTAGTAGCAAAATTAAAAAATAACGATAATATCACTGTTCCTAAGCGGCTAGCTGGATAAATCAAGCGGCTAACCGCTTGGGCGCTGGAATTTGCCTATAACGGCTACTTTGAGAGCTTTGACTATAAAAACTCAACTCAAACTTCATTCTATGAACTAATGCAAGCAAATATAAGATCATACAACATATATTGGGCTTCCAAAATGCAAATCATCATAGATTGAATCATTGTTGAACTATTATTTGCATATCCACTCTTAAAGAGTTTTTGTTGTAATTTTCATTTCTTATAAAATTGTGAGTGTACAAGTGTGAGAAACACTTGGGGTGAAGAGATTGGGGAAATCTTTTTGTTGTAAAGGTCCATTGACACCTTGGAAGTCAATTGTAAACATTTGAAGCCTTGGGAGGCTTGGATAATGAAATCCTCAAGCCGGGTGAGCATGGAGGCGTGGACGTAAGCGGGGATAGCCGAACCGCGTAAAACTCATTGTGTTTGTTTTCTCTTCCCTTACTCTTTTAATATTGTGCTTGATTGAACTTATTGTTTTGATTTGATTAAGACAATAGATGAAATTATTGTGCGAATTGTATTGCATAAATTTTAAAATCCCAATTCACCCCCCTCTTGGGTTGCATAACTTGCATTTCACTTTAGATTCCACGATATGGAGGTACCTTTGACCCTATTAAGCATGTTGAGTTATACTGGGATCAAATATTCATAAATTAAGTTGGGGAAAAGGCCATGTGTCGTATATTTGCACATACTCTCACGGGCCCAGCCAAGTCTTGGTTTTGGTCTCTAAAAACAGGGAGTAGAGCTTAGCATCGACTAGTTACTCTCAGAATTCATTTAGGATTTTAGCTACGTCTCTCACTAGCAAAAGTTATCCTTTAAGTTGGCCTTCACCAAGTAGGAAGAGATGCAGTCACTAGTTTTTTTGTCAACTGATTTCACCAGAAGGTTCTCTACACTGGAGCCTTTGGTCATGAGAAGACAATGGCTTATTTTACAAAGAACCTTTGAAGAGAGATACTATAAAGATCATTTCAAAAAGCTAAACAACTGACATATGGGGAGGTTAAGACAAGGTCTCTGCAGCTGATTGAGCATAAAGACAAGTGTTAAGTTATGCTATAAGAAGAATAGCTTGACACAGTGAAAAGTAAGGTTCACTTAAAAAAATCTTGAGGCATACTACAGCAGGGCTCTTTCGGTGTCTTAACCTCAATAATCAGGAGGATGTGGTAAGGGATTCTACCACTAGCATACCATGAGAAAGAAGAGTCATATGAGAAAATGAAAGCTCAATGATATGGTTACGTTAAATAGTTCTCACACAATGTATATGGATATAAATGAAAGCTCAAAGTATGAATCAATGAAACAAAAACAACTTTAAAGCTCAATAATGGTTGTATACTCAATATTAAACTCAATGATAACTCTTGGATCTCTTTTAATTTGAATTTGATTGAGCCATTTTATTTTATACAATTAATCATTTGGGCAATAAACTAAAAATAAAATAATTTATTAAATTGTATTTGTTACTAAGAGTTGATCCATAACCCTAACTAATTTAATTTTATAGTTTTGCTCAAATTAAATTGCATATATTTAAATTTTATTTTCATTGTTTTAGATAAACTTAAATAAACAAATTAATTTTTTTCTCTGTAGATCGACCTCAGACTCTTATACTTGAGAGTAAATTAAATATTTTTTAGCTGTATCAAGTTTTGGCATCATTGCTGGGGAAATGTGTTTATTTTTATTTTTATACTTTTTTTGTAAATTTTCATTTACCCTTCTTTTTTTAAATTCTATTCTATCCACAAAATCTTTCAGAATTTCAGTTTTACCCCAAAGATCTTTGCTTCAGGCCCATTCTTGTAATTGCAGTTTGACCACAAATTATAGAAAATTTTTTAATAGGTCTCTTGCCAAAATTTCCCATAATACTCAAACTTGGACCTACAACTTGAACTTCTTTTGACCATATTTAGACTTTTTTGGACCTTATTTGGGCTCAATAAAAAGAACATTGACTTTAAGAATTACTACGAAGGGCCATTAATTTGAATTAATCACTTAATTGGTTGGTAATTTTTAAAATTTGAAAAGACGAAAAAAAAATCTACACTTTGAGATAATTATTTCTTTCCTTTCTTTTTTTTATTTTTACAATTTAATTTACGCATTTATTTTATTTTTCTATTTGACATTTACTTTGTTTATATGTTTGGTTTATCGCCTATTTAGTTATTTTAATTTCAGTTAATTAATTTTCAATTTGTTTATTTTTATTTTACATTTTTTCTTGTACATTTTTCTTTTTTATTTAATTTTCATTTTGTTTTAATTTGTGTAATTTTCATTTTTTTATGTTATTCATTTGTTTGTGTATCACCTCTACAACATAATTTCACACACACACACATCATCATCATCCTTGCATGAGACGTTTGTCTCAAACTTCAAATGGTAGGTTAATCCGTAGATCTCAATCACCGCCACCAATCATAGACGAGATCCAACCCGAAAATATTTTTGGCCAACTTAATCCTCCAACTAATTAGGGAGACAATCAATCTCAACATGATCAAAATCAACCAAGAACTTTGAGAGACTACATGAATCCAACGAGAACCGAAGCACCGCTTTGTATAGTATTTCCTGCAGAAGTATCTCGATTCAACTTAAAACTCGGTATTATCCAACTTTTACCAACATTTCATGGTTTAGAATATGACAATTCATGCTTGCATCTAAGAGGTTTTGAAGAAGTTTTACACACATACACAGACCAAAATTGTAGCATGAATGTAATTAAATTAAAATATTTCCTTTTTCATTAAAAGATAAAGCTAAACTTGGGTACAAAACCTTAGATATGGATCAATAAAATCTTGGAATAACATGCAAGAATAGTTTTTTTAAAAATTATTTCCACCTTATAAAACCAATTATTTTAAAAGGAAAATCACTTCTTTCACTAAAAGAAAATAGAGAAACATTATACCAATGTTGGGATAGATTTAAAGAATTGCTGAACATATGTCCACACCATGGTTTTGAAACTTGGCGATTGGTCAGTTATTTCTATGAGGGCTTAACACTATAAAGTTACAAGTTGTAGAAATGATGTGTAATGGTGAATTTAGAGATAAAAATCCCAAAGATGCACTAGCTTAACTTGACTAATTAATTGAAAATGCACAACATTGGGATACTATTGGAGCTTTTGAATTGACAAATAAATCACAACCATCTCCATCAGGTGGAGAAATCCATAACCTTAGGGAAGATCATGATTTACAAGTAAAATTTGCATCCCTAGTTAGAAAGGTTGAAGCTTTGGAGAGTAAAAGGAGTGATCACATAAAATTTGTTTAAAAAATTGCATGTGATGTTTGTAGTTTTAATGATCATTTCACTCAAAATTATCCCACTCTGCTTGCACTTAAAGAATGTTTGCATGATCAAGCTAATGCCATTAACACTTTTAATAAGTCAAATATTTATTCTCAAACTTATAATTCTGGTTGGAGAAATCATCCAAATTTTAGTTTGAGGATAATAATGCAAAATCTTCACAAGCACCACCTCCACAAAATTTCCAAAATGTTTAGCCTTATGCACTTTATGTTCCACCACCATGAAAAAATTTAGAAGATATAATGCATTCATTCATCAGGAAGCAAGATGATATGAACAATCAAACTGCACAAACCTTTTATAATTTGAAAGATACTCTTGTTAAAATCGCTTCTGCACTCACAATTGAAGGAAAAGCAAAACTTCCAGCTCAACCACAACCAAATCCTAAGATTCAACAAAATTTACCCATGGATTAAGTCAAGTCAGTTATAACTTTTCGTAGTGGTAAGATTATTGATAAACCTGTTTCTAAACCATGTGAAGATAAAGACAATTAAAATTCAAAGAGTAAGGAAGGGCTAAATAAACTTACAACTAGTGAAGAAATAATTATTGTTCCATTTGAACCACAATTTCTGCATGCATTGAATAAACTAAGGAAATTAAACTACTCTTATGAAATTTATGAAATCTTTAAGCAAGTGAAAGTTAACATTCCTCTATTAGATGCAATTAAGCAGGTACCATCATATTCCAAATTTTTAAAGGACTTATGCACAGTCAAGAGGAAATTAAAGGTAAAAAAAGTGTTTTCATGGCTGAATAGGTAAGTATCATTTTGTCTACTACTAATAAGTTGAAATACAAACATTCTGGTTGTCCTCCTATTTCTTGTATTATTGGAGATCACAAATTTGAGCATTTATTGCTAGATCTTGGCGTTAGTGTTAATTTGCTTCCATACTTAGTCTATCTTCAAGTTAATCTAAGTGAGTTAAAATCAACTTCAACTACACTTTTGCTTGACGACAGATAAGTTAAAGTACTAAAAGGAATAGTGGAAGATATTTTTGTACAAGTTGATAAATTCATATACCCTGTGGATTTTATTGTCTTAGAACTTGAACCTATTGTGAATAATTATCAACCAAATCTTTTAATTTTGGGTCGACTATTTTAGTAACTGTTAATACTTTGATTAATTATAACAATGGTTTAATATATTTTTCGTTTGGAAATATGACTTTGGAATTGAATATTTTTAACATGTGCAGGCAACCTAATGAAGAAAATGAGAATAAAGATGAGATTGATGAATAAAATAAATTGCCTGAATCTTGTATAGAAGAGAATATTAAAAAAAGGAATTTTTCTAAACTTAGTGATATTTGTTTGGTAAATTCAATTGAATCAAATAAGTAACTTGAACATGATACTTTAATATAAATTTGTTGTTGGATTCTTATCAGACTTTACAAAATGATTATGAGAAACCAAAATTTGAGGAGTTTAAAATTATTGAAAAGACTGAACAATAAGAAGCCCCTAAATTGGAATTGAAACCTTTGCCGAAGGGATTGAAATATGCTTATCTTAGAGAAGAACAAACTTATCTTCTTGTGATTTCTTTTATTCTAACAAGCGATCAAGAAGGTAAGTTATTATATGTTCTTAAAAAGCATAAAAATACAATTGGATAGACTTTAAATGATATTAAAGATATTAATCCTTTAATTTGTACACATAGAATCAATTTGAAAGAAAATGCTAAAACATGTCAATAACCTCAAAGAAAATTAAACCCACACATGAAAGAAGTAGTAAAGATATAAAGTCCTTAATTTTCTTAATACGAGAATTATCTACCATATCTCTAATAGTAAATGGGTAAGTCATACACAAGTAGTGTCTAAAAAATTTGGAATCACTATTGTTAAAAATAAAAATGGTTAATTAATTACAACACGAATTACATCGAGTTGGCACATGTGCATTGATTATAGAAAGTTAAATGAAGCCACTATAAAATATCATTTTCCATTACCATTTCTTGACCAAATCTCATAAAGAGTAGTTGGACATCCCTACTGTTGCTTTTTAGATGGATGTTCAAGTTATTTTCAAATTCTTATAGCACTTGAAGACCAAGAAATAACCACATTTACATATCCCTTTGGAACAATTGCATTTAAAAAGAATGTCATTTGGACTTTATAATGCTCTTGCAACATTTCTAAGATGTATGCTAAGTATTTTCAATGATATGGTTTGAACATTGTTTAGATGTCTTTATGGATGATTTGACTGTATTTGTGAATTCTTTTGATGTTTGCCTTGATAATTTGGAAAAAAATTTAAAAAGATGTGTTGAAAAAGAACTCGTGTTGAATTGGAAAAATGCCATTACATGATTACTTCTAGAATTGTTTTGGGTCATGTTGTATATGTTAAATGAATTTAAGTTAACAAAGTAAAAATTGAAGTCATATCTAAATTGCCATTATAAAAAATAGTTAGAGATGTGCGATCTTTTTTAAGACATGTAAGATTTTATAGGAGGTTCACAAAAAACTTTAGTGTCATATTTAAACCACTTTGCAACCTCTTATGAAAAGATGCACTATTTAAATGGACTAATGATTGTCAAAATTTTTTTGAGAAAATAATTTGTCTTTTAACATCTACACCCATTATGCAATCTCCTAATTGGTTTTTGCCTTTTGAATTAATTTGTGATGCAAGTGATTTTGTTGTTGGTGTTGTTTTAAGATAAAGAAGGGATGGTAAGCCGTTTATGATTTATTATGCGAGTAAGGACTTTGGATAGTACTTAAATAAATTATTCGACAACTGAAAAAGAATTACTTAATTTGGTGTTTGTATTGAACAAATTTCGTTCATTTTTGCTTGGTTTTAAAACTATTGTTTTTACTGACCACACTGCTGTGAGATATTTGATGACTAAACAGGATGCCAAACCAAGACTAATTCGTTGGATTTTGTTATTTCAAGAATTTGACCTCACCATCAAAGATAAAAAGGATGCTGAAAATGTTGTTGCTGATCATTTATCAAGACTAATATATGAATTCTACACTGACATAACACCCATCAATGACTCCTTCGCTGATAAATTTTTATTTTCTGTTACTCCAATGCCATGGTATGTTAACATTGTTAATTTCCTTGTTACAGGTAAAATGCTTTTGCAATGGAATACTCAAGACAAAAAAAATTCTTTGTTGATGTAAAGAAATTTTACTGGGATGATCCTTACTTGTTCAAATATTATCTTGATCAAATCTTCCAACATTGTATTCCTGATAATGAGGTAAGTAGTGTCATTAATTTTTGTCATTATGAAACATATGGTGGACATTTTTCTTCAAGAAAAACTATAGCTAAAATTTTGCAGTGTGGATTTTATTGGCCTACCATATTCAAAGACACATATCAATTTTGCAAAATTTTTTAAAATTTTCAAAAATTGGGATAAATTACTAAAAGAACACATGATGCCCTTAAATCCCAAACTTGAGATTGAGATATCTAACTATTGGAGAATTGATTTCATGGGTCCGTTTCCACCATATTTTGGATTTGTGTACATATTAGTTGCAGTTGATTATGTCTCAAAATGGATTGAAGCAATTTCTTGTCGAAATAATGATAGCAAAATTGTGGTTAAATTTTTAAGAGAAAACATTTAAGTCGATTTAGAATCCTTCGAGCTATTATCAATGATAGGGGTAAGCATTTTTGTAATAAGTCATTTGAGTCTTTAATGAAAAAATATGGAATTACACATAAAGTTGCTACCTTTTATCATCCTCAAACAAATGGTCAAGTTGAATTAGCATATAAGGAGGTAAAACAAATTTTGGAAAAAACAATTAACCCAAACCGCAAAGATTGGTCTCTTTAGGAATGTCAATTTATCAACTAGTTTATGATAAACCTTGTGACTTACCTGTTGAATTTGAGCATAAGTTATTTTGGGCTATTAAAGCTTTTAATTTAAATTTCGATAATGTTGGTAATGTCAGAAAATTGCAATTGAATGAACTTGAGAAATTAAAGAATGATCCATATGAAAATTCAAAAATTATTAAGAGAAGCATAAAAGTTTTCATGATAAAAAATTTTCCGGAAAACATTTGAGATTGGTTAAAAAGTGTAGCTTTATAATTCTCGTCTTCATTTGTTTTAGAAAAGTTAAAGTTCAAATGGAGTGGCCCATTTGTTGTAGAAAAATGTATATCCATATGAGACTATAGAAACTAAGAATCCAAAGAATAATGTCACATTTAAAGTTAATGGATAAAAATTAAAATGATATCAGGAATACCAACCACGTGAAGAAAACGCCAAAAAAATTGAAGTGACCCACCAAATCTTGACTAAGGTTTTAATTAGTGATTTAACTTTTTATTGTTACTTTATCATTTGAATGGTTTGACTATCTTGAATGATACGTGTTACGATGTTTCTTGCTTAAGTGTGTTTGATAATTGTGGTTTTTTTTTGTCATAGTACATCACGAGCACCTTAATAAAGAAGATTCTGTTCACACATCTTAAAAACTTATTGCAAGTGAAATTTCACCTGAGAGGCCTGATACCAAGCTGTAAATCACATCCAATTTGAGATCTGCAACCATCAACATTAGTGTCCTACGTTTAGGATTTAGAAATACAACTCAGAGAAATAGAGGGTGGTATATATGACTTCCTAGTAGAGTGAACGATTGTGTTTATTAATGGTCAATGGAATTCTTGCTGATATTCGTTGGTTAATTGAAGCAAATCTTTGATTAGCTAGTGAGTTTCCTGATCCATTTATTTATTACATGCTCGGTTTTGGTAAAAGTACATTTGCTAAAAAAATGAGAGCTAAAATCTTGGCTTAGAATGTCATAATTGTGTAAGACATAGTTGCAAATGAGAAATTTGTAAATCTTTAGGAATGATCTCTAATAATTGAGAAGATAAAATTAAATTCGTTAAAGATGGCCTAAGTAGAGAATCATTGGATAATATCTTATGATCTCTTGAGACACATCGAAGCGACATGCGCAATATGAGATTCATAGGTTATGATGACTATTACAAAAAGAAAGCACACAGTTTAGTCTTAAGAATCTAACTTAAAAAGACCATATTTGCCTGTTTATAAGAAAAATGGATGGGAATTCGATCCTCGACTCATAGAGGACGTTCAAGCCGTTATCAGATGTAAAACCAGAGAAAGACGTTAGCTACAATCACAACTACCAGTAAATATCCTTTTTATTTTGTTGTTCTTTTAGCATTTGTATTATTGTGTTTAGTAGTGTGATTTTGTATTTAATCATTTTTTTCACTATTTGTTTTTTTTTTTATTGTTTGCTTTTGAATTTTAATACTTGAGCTTTACGCGTCATTTGACAAATACGGCAACCCATTTATACTTGTTTCTCATTTTGTCTATCACTAAGATCTTTAAATATGAGCTCTTTTTTCAAACACTCATAACTTGTTTTTGAAGATTATTCCAATGGCAACATCTTCAAGTGGACAATTCAAAAAAAATTGTTTGCTTTTCGGATTTCATTATGGAAAATACAAGGAATTTGTTCAAGCAGTTGTAGATCTTGGTCGTGTCATAGGTAAGAGGAAATTACACCTTGTATATAGAGGAGGTGATCGCAGGGTTATCAAAACTTGTCTCAGAAGCTATTTTTATTAGAGGAAACTAGGTGCTAGGTATTCAAACCTTTGAGACTCATGTCCGAACTACTAATTGGAGAAAAGTTAGTTGTCTCAAATATGCAAGAGCAAATATCGGAGATGTTAAATCATGCTGACACTTTCATTTTCTTGCCTGGAGATCTTGCAACTTTAGAGGCACTGATTACATTTGCATCTTAGGCCCATTTGAACATCCACAAAAAAACCCATCGGTTTGCTAGATGTTAATAATTTTTATGATGGCTTGCTCACATTCATTAATCATGCAATTAAGAATAATTTTATTCCAATCCCTACAAAAAAAAAAAAAACTTTTTGTTTGTGCTTCTGCTGCTAATGAGTTACTTGATCTTTTACAAACTTACAAACCAGAGCCAGATCCTACCACCTTAGCATTGGAATGTTGGTTAATGATGGTAACCTAGCCCTAGTAAGAAGTACAAGTTGGACTTAACTCTTTAGATGTAATTATCTTCTTGGAGTGATTAGGTAATGTCTTTAAACTTTACTTCTTTCCTTTAAGCTATTGATGAGAATGTCTTGTTCTAGTTGGGAAGGGGGGGAGTAGTTGACAGTTGTGGAATATCTCAAATCCTAATAATGTTTTATGTCGAAGATGGCTGAGTATGGGTGTAACGACTCTGGAAATGTATCTTCTGCTACTTGTTCAGGTGTGATTTTTCTTATTTCTTATTTTATTATTTGTGTTTTCTTTATCTTTTTTGCCTTTTGGCATGCATATCTTTAAATCATGAATAATGTTTAGATTAAGCTGGGCGGAGGAGATAGTTGGCATAAATTATGAATATGTGTGTTTATTTATTACTTTAAAAAAAACCCTAGAAAAGCCAAAAACAAGATTTTTTTTTTCTACGATGGATATATAAAGTGTTACGACTTTTGAGACGCATCCTAATAGTCTTGTTGTATTATATTTGCATTTTAAAATTCATAATAAGTTGTTTTTGTTCCATTTTCTTTGAATTACTCAAATTTGTGAACTCTCCATTTGGTTATTAAGTCATTTTATTGTTTACTCATTTAACAGGTATTATTAAATCATTTTTTACACACACACACACACCCACACACTATGACCCATACTGGTGGGTTGTAAGTTAAAATTTTTGCAGCATTTAGTTCTTTTGATTTATTATGGATAATATCTAACGTAGTAGAAAGTGTATATTAAAAAAAAATTGAATGTGTTTAATTTTGTTATATATAGAACCCGAGTAATTAAGTTAGAGGTGTCTCAACACCTAGTGCTCTAAGCCTAGTTGGTTTAGGAGTAACTGGCCTAAATGTTACGGACCGCCAAAGATGCTAGCCCAATTGCCATAATTTCGGGGTAGAGAGCCAACACAATGTCAAGAGTGTTAGCTTGGCCCAATTCCGGAACATTTTAAGCAACTCTAGCACATTGCGCTTGTAAATACTCTAGAATTCTCCCTACATTTCCAGTATATGTAAATTCTAAATAGTTGGTAGATTTCTCTAGAATCTCTAGAGCTTGGCAAGCCTCCCCTATAAATATGGGATGACATTAGGCATTTGTACACAACAACAACAACAAGAAGATTAGAGCAAGCAACTCAAGCATTATAATCTCTCTTGTAATATCTTTTGTGCAATACAATTTTCTCATTCGGCTCCATTGCTCTCTTCTCTAGTTCGAGAAGCTCAAGGCTTACTTAGCAACATTCGGCAAAGTTGTCTAAGTGCCGAACGGGTTAGCTGCGCAAAACACTCATCATGTGACAAGTGGTATCAGAGCTGAGGTTTGCACCCAAACAAGTTAGCTCACGAGTAATGGCAAACCCTTTGAACGTAGCACAACAGGGTGTTGTTGGTGTGGATGTTCCACCGGAACCAAGCCGCGGCCGAGAGGGAGAATGCTCAAGACAAGCTCAAGGCAAGACTCACGGCAAGTCCAAAGCCCCATCCGTGGATGCGTTGGAGCCTCGTGTGACTATTCTCGAAATTGCATTATCCGCCGCTCAAGATAGCCTCGAAGGATTAGAGGAACGAGTGGACGATCTCGAGGGATAATACGCCGAGTTCACAGTGGCAACAAAGACCCTCATCTAAGAGCAAGTGAATACTCTTCGAGGTGAGTTTCGTTCTTTTCATGATGAGTTGCTCAAACTTCGTAGCTTTATTCAGGATGAACTACGAGCTGTCCGTGCGGAAGTGGATGAAGTCCGCTCGGATTGGGCATGGCACAAGCGCACACTCTCTGCTAGTCCAGCTTCTGTAAGCATGAGTGATGAGCGCTGCATTGACGTACCAAAGCTCAACACATACGATGGCACACGCAATGCCACAATCGTGGACAATTTCCTCTTTGGGCTTGATCAATACTTCGATGCCATGGGTGTCCGAGATGAGGCATCGAAAATGGGTACTGCACCCACCTATCTTAGAGACGCTGCACAATTATGGTGGCGTTGCAAGCATGGCAAGATGGGTAAGGGCATTTGCACCATCGACACTTGTGTTGACTTTGAGCAAGAACTCCGAAAGCAGTTCACCCCAACCAATGCGGAGAAGGAAGTGTGAGTGCGCTTATGTCGCCTCAAACAATCGGATAGCATTCGGGACTACATCAACGAGTTCACTACCCTCATGTTGGAAATAAGTGAAATGTCCAACAAGGATTCGCTCTTTTACTTCCAAGATGGCCTTAAGGATTGGGCTAAGACCGAGCTTGATAGGCGTGGCATACAAACACTTAACGACGCCATTGTTGTTGCGGAGTCGCTCACCGAATACTCCGCCCAGCTCAAGGACAAGAGGTCTAGCTACGACCAAAGTGGGGGAGAGAGCCATGAGGACAACGACCACAATTGTAAGGAGTGGAGCAAGAAAAAGCCTCCAAGCGACAAGGGTGGGCAAAGTAAGTCCGAGAAGCCACCCAAGCCGCGAAGCCCATGCTTCATTTGCAATGGCCCTCATTAGGTGTACGACTGCCCGGAGAAAAAGTCACTTAATGCCCTCGTGGCACAACTCAAGGGCGAACACACACCGACTGCGGAGGAACCCCAACACAACTTGGGTTTGCTCCAATGCCTTAGCACGCTTGTGAGCCAACCGCCAGCACCTACAAGGAAATGACTCATGTTCCTAAGTGTACTCATCAATGGCCAAACCGTTCGTGCGCTCTTTGACACCGGAGCAACACACAACTTTATCTCCAAAGAAGAGGCTAAGTGTCTAGGCCTCAAGGTAACGCAGCATGGAGGCACCATCAAGGCTGTAAACTCACTCACCAAGCCATTTGAGAGAACCACATGAGGCATACACGTTACGCTTGGGATATGGAATGGGAAGCTCGACTTCTCGATTGTGTCAATGGATTACTTTGAATGATCCTTGGCATGGAATTCTTCAATAAGGTACATGCCTTCTCACTTCCCGCAACGAACTCCCTTAGCATTTTCGATGGGAGTAAGGCATGCGTGGTACCGGTCGAGCGTGTACAACCCGCAGAAAAGGCGCTCTCGGTCATGCAATGCAGACGAGGATTCAAGAAGAATCCGAACCACTTGGTCTTCATTTGGCAACACCACAAGGGAGAGGATTTCAAAAGCCCTCCAAGCCAAGTCCCACAACAAGTACGAGCCGTCCATGACAAAGGTAAGGACGCTATGCCTCTGAAGCTTCCACCGAGACGAGAGGTGGAGCAACGTACAAAGCCATCCGAGCATGAGGAGTTGTGAAAACACAAAAGGGGACGCCGCAACACCAACCGAAAGAAGGAAATGACCACATACGGAGCAAGTGGTGGAACCTCCCCAAGAGTTAAGCACAAGAAGACTAATGGGAAATCGCGAAACAAGTCCCTAAAGAGTAAGGACGAGATCACGACGAGAATGCCGCGAGCTTAGGTGGGGGAGGATGTTATGGACCGCCAAAGATGCTAGCCTAATTGCCCACAATTTCGGGATAGAGAGCCAACACACGGCCAAGAGTGCTAGCTTGGCCCAATTCCAGAACGTTCTAGCCAACTCTAGCACATTGAGCTTGTAAATACTCTAGAATTCTCCATACATTTTCAGCACATGTAAATTCTAAATAGTTGGTAGATTTCTCTAGAATCTCTAGAGCTTGGCAAGTCTCCCCTATAAATATGGGATGACATTAGGCATTTGTACACAACAACAACAACAACAAGCTTAGAGCAAGCAACTCAAGCGTTGTAATATCTCTTGTAATCTCTTTTGTGCAATACAATTTTCTTATTCAGCCCCATTGCTCTCTTCTCTAGTTCGAGAAGCTCAAGGCTTATTTAGCAACATTCGGCAAAGTTATCTAAGTGCCGCATGATTAGTTGTGTAAAACACTCATCCCATGACATAAAGCTCGGTACATGAGTTAAAAATGTAATATTTAAAAAAAATATTTGAATAATCTATTGCCTGAAGATAGAATTCTAATGAGTTTGAGAACGAAAATGTTGTTTCCTTTTAATGAAGCTTCATAAGTATTGTGTTAATCACATAAGCACAAAAGAAGGTTTATATTATTCTAAATAATGAGTGAATGACAAAGAGTTAGAAAAATTTGAGAGAGTTTATTTATTTGGTAGTTTAGAGAATAGATGCACAACTATTAAGTTGCATGTGAATTTTGTAAATTATAATTTAATATAACCCTTTAATTGCTAGGGGCTAGCAATAAACTAGTTGAGGGGTGTGATTAATGTTAAAAATTGTATGTTTATTAAGGGATAAAAATGTTATTTTGTGTTTAAAATATAATTTACATTTTTAATTATGTAACATATTATGAATTTCTAATTATTTTTCAAAATATTTGATTTTACGTATGTTGTGTATTTATTAGGTAAAAAAATAATTTCATCCAATTTTAGGCTCCAAACAAATGTATGGATGTCAAATTTAGATTCTGGAAGTCTGAGAAATTAGATCATTGTCGAGGAGGATCCGTGACTTTTGTTGTAAATTTATTAATTTTTACCACGGTAAATGTAGTAATTGTGAAATTATAAGTTTTTACTATATTAGGTGTGAAATTGTTAGTGAAATGTGTTGGATGTACTTGAGTGGATTAAGTTAGGTTTATGTTTTGTTAATGGGACAAATGTATGATTAAGATGTAATTAACTTTATTTATTTGTGTGATGTGGATTAATCATGTATTAATATAAATAGAGAGTGGGAGAACACACCTCTCCACACTTTTTCTTCTCTTCTTTCCCTTCAAATTCTTCTTCTCATCTCTCTTTGTAATATATTTTCAATAAATAAAACTAGTTTTATTTCCAATTTTCAAATACTTTTTTAAATTATGTATTTTTCAATTTTAATAATTCCTTTTATTTCAAATAGTTAAATATTAATAGTTAGAGGAAGGTGAAACTCTTAGTAAAAAAATATGATTTAAACAAATTTTATTTTTAATTATATTTTATTTAAATTATTTTCCATCTAATTTTATCCATATTTTATATTTTGAAATTTTGATTTATTGTAGATAAACATGGGGTTTCGCACAATGAATTCTTAATATCTTAGTATAAAGTATTGTAAAATGATATTTTGACTTATTGTAAATAAATTAAATTTTGGCACACTAAGTACTTAATCCATAATAAAATTATTGTGAAAATAATTGTAATTTATACAATTAATCATTTGGGCAATAAACTAAAAATAAAAAGAATTTATGAAATTGTATTTGTTACTAAGAGTGGATCCGTAATCCTAACTAATTTAATTTTATAATTTTGCTCAAATTAAATTGTATATATTTAAATTTTATTTTCATTGTTTTAGATAAACTTAAATAAACAAATTAAATCTTTTCTCTGTGGACCAACCTCAGACTCACCGATCTATAGTATAACTAGCCACTTTTATACTTGAGAGTAAATTAAACATTTTTAGTCGTGTCAAAGTTCTAGGCCATTTTTATTGATGCCTTGGAACCTCGTGTTGCAATGTTTGAAACTTTATTATTTGACGCACAGGAAACCCTCGAAATTTTGAAAGAAAGGGTTGATAGTCTTAAGGGTGAGTATATCAACTTTACAGTAGCCACCAAGGCCTCATCCAAGACTAAGCCAACACCGTTCGAGGGGAGTTTCAAGTATTTTATGATGAGTTGCTTAAAGTCATAGTTTTGTGTAAAATTGAGGCACATGCAATTCATTAAGAGGTGGAGGAAGTCTACTCTAATTGGGCCAGTTATACGGGTACACTCACATATAGCACTGCTTTCGCAAGCTCGATTGATGCGTACTAAATCAATGTTCCAAAGCCTGATACCTACGATGGAACTCAGAATAACATTATCGTGGACAACTTTTTCTTCAGGCTAGAATAGTACTTTGTTGCCGTTGGTTTGTAAGATGAGGCATTGAAAGTAAGCACGACACCTACATATCTTTAAGGTTACTTAACTATAGTGGCGATGGAAGCATAGAGAAATAGGCAAAGGCAACTACACTATAGACATGGGCAAATTTCAAGTGAGAACCCCAAAAATAATTTTCCGTAAGCAATGCCGAAAAAGGGCAAGAGCATGTTTATGTTGCCTCAAGCAAACGAGTGGCATCTAAGATTACATTAACGAGTTTGTTAACCTTATGCTTGAGAATAGCGACATGTCTGACAAGGACTTTCTCTTCTATTTCCAAGATGGCATCAAATATTGAGCCAAGGTAAAACTTGATAAGCATGATATTTAATCCGTCAATGACACCATTGTCATTACGGAATTATTTGTCGACTACTTAGCCAAAACCAAGGACAAGAGGCCTAATCAAGAAAAAAGTAGGGAGTAGATTCACAAGGACAAAAGTGACAATCGTAAAGATTGGGGGTTAAAAAAGCCTCCTAGCAGTAAGAGCAGGCAAAACAAATCAGATAGAAAGAAAAAAGCACCCGACCTCGAAGCCCATACTTTATATACAGCAGCCCACATAAAGTATGCATCCATTGAAAAAGAAATCGTTTAAAACTCAATGCCCTTGCTGCTCAGCTCAAGGGTAACTCTACATTGCCAATAAAGGAACCCTGATCTATTATGGGTTCCTGTTGGTTAATTTTATAATAAAATGCTATTAGTGTCAATGTGTAAGTGTACACAATAAGTAATAAAGTGATGAATATTCAAGATCGTCTCCACAGGGATTGATGTTACTTGAAATGTTGTAACAATCACAATAGTGCAAATAAACTTAAGGCCGAAGTTAACAATAGTAAATTGAGTTCTATCGTAATTGATGGTTGAGAGAGAATAAATTAAAACAACACCATAATGAAATAAACTAAATTAAATGTGTTTAAGATTCAATTGCGATTATGGTAGTTGAATGATCAAACTCTCCTCATGGGCTGACTGGTTTTCATCAAGTTGACTCCACTTGTTACGGCAAGTGCTGCAGCACTGGGCAGAATTAATCTGCATCCTCAGCTGTCACATATCGGAACTCTTATACCCTTAAATACACTAGCAATGAACAGTTGCTAATCTACTCATGATATGGCTTTATGACCCTTTCTATCTCTCCACTCTACAAGGTGAGCACCTATGTCTAGCGTGTCACAAATCTTAACTTCAAGTATTGCCCTTATGGGATTCAATATAACTTGATCTAGGAAACTTAACTTAAGATCAAGTAATACTCTAATAATATCCGTTAAGACATGTCCTTTTGCTGCTCTATCTTAATTGGAACTATTAAATGGATGGTCAACCGAAATAACAGTTATATTAATAATAGCTACTAAAGTAAAATGCTACATCAATGACATAACAACACATAAGAACAGTCAAGAATCCATTAGATTGCTTGTCACTCAACTACAAGCAAATCTAGTTCATATTCTGAATAAGAAAAACAAACATAAATATTTTGTTCACGGGATACATTAGAACAATTAAAGGAAGAAGATAAATATAAGTTGAGCACGGTGAAAGAAAAATCCAAATAATTATGCAAGATTCTTTAATGCTGCCAAAACAGAACTCTTCAATTCCAATCTTCTTCTCCTTTCCTCTCTAATGATTTTAATAATAATTCTCTTGCCGCCTTTTTATGTAGTGCACGCCTCTCTTTTATACTGCAAACTAGGGTAAACAAAAGTCCATAAGCGTGCATGAGTTAAATTAGGAAACATGCAAATCGCAATTCTGCAGCTGACCCGCGCCTAAGTTTTCTCCCGTATTGCTCCTAGATTGCTACAACACTGGTTGCTCTAATATCCGCTACAACACTGCACTATTCCCGATTGTGCTTTACTTCTTTTGCGGCCATCTTCTTTCCTCTTCTTGCTCATCCACTGTCTCACCATCCCCTCATGAATTAAAACTTTTTGAAAACCTACTATTAAGCTCCTATTTTTAGCACAAATTACTTTGATTCAAACAAAACTTATTACGCTCAACTAAAATGAATGTTTATACAAAATATAACCAAAATGTAATAAAAACACGTTATTTGTTCTCTAAGTAATCTTGGTTTAAGTTTAGAATTGATGTAATAACTCTAATTTCCTAGAGTTATCAGTTCCCTTTAACATTTTAGCTCACTCAAGAGCCAACTACTAACAGCTGTTCCAACAAAGGAATGGCTCATATACGTAAGTGCATCCATTAATAGCCAAATTGTTCGTGCACTGTCAGACACAAGAACAACACCCAACTTCATATCGAAAGATGAGGCCAATTGTTAAGGCCTCAAGGTAACTAAGGAAAAAGGCACCATAAAAGTGGGAATCTCACCTGCCAAGCCCATTATGGGCACCGTACAAAGTTATTTATGTAATGCTTCGAACGTTGAGTGGAAAGCTCAATTTCTCCATCGTGCCCATGGATGATTTCAAGATAGTCCTTGGCATGGAATTCTTCGACCAAATCCATACCTTTCCATTGCTAGCCATAAACTATCTAAGAATTTTTGACAAAAGGAAGGCATGGACAGTTCATGTCGAGTGCGTCAAGTCCAAAAAGAATATGCTCTCGGCAATGCAATTTAAGAATCCTTTCAAGAAAGAACCATGTTGCTTAGGCTCTATCCAGGAGCTTAATGAAGTGGAAGATTTTGGAAATGCTCCAAACTAAGTCCTTCCATAAGTACAAGTTATCCTTGATTTGTTTAAGGATGTTATGCTTTCTAAGCTTTTGAAGAAGCTCCCACTTAAACAAGAGATAGATCACGAGATCAAGTTGGAGCAAGGTGCCAAAACTCCAGCACTAGCTCCTAATTGTATGGCATCACTGGAACTCGAAGAGCCCTAAAAAAAGCTCAGTGATTTGTTGGATGCTGCCTACATCTGCTCGTCTAAATCTTTATTCGATGCACTTATCTTATTCTAAAAAAGTAAGGATTGCTCTATGAATATGCATCGACTATAGAGTGCTAATAAGATCATTGTCAAGAACATGTATCTGATTCCCTTGATAGCGGATTTTTTTGACCAACTTGGCGAAGCACAATATTTCAACAAGCTTGACTTGCGCTTCAGGTATTATCAAGTTTGCGTCACCAAGGGAGATGAAATAAATATAAAATGTGTCACTAGGAACATATCTTTCAAATTCTTTGTTGTGTTGTTCGTCCTCACCAATGTACCAACCACGTTTTGCACTCTTGTAAAATAAAATCCTCCAACCGTTCCTCTACAGCTTTATTATGGTATACTTGGACAATATTATGGTATGTGGCACTACAGTCAAGGAACATGGCCAACATTTATGATAAGTTTTCCAAGTATTATGAAAGAATAAACTCTACCTGAGAATGAAAAAGTGTTTTTTTACTTAACGAGAAGTATAGTTCCTAGTGTACAAAATAATAAACGATAAGCTATTGATGGAGAACTCTAATATGAAGGTCATTCTCTAGTGGGAACCACCTATTTAGCCAAGGCGACACCTTTGATAGATCTACAAATGAAGAATCTAATGTGTTGTTGATCCAAAAATGCAAGTATGCACTCGAAGATATGAAAAAGGAAATATCTAAGGAATTTGTCATCGTCCTTCTAAACCACACGAAACCCTTCGAAGTTTAAACGGATGTTTTCAACTTCACTATTGGTGGAGTCCTTATTCTATACAAAAAAAAAAGAAGAAATGATGGTCATTATCCATTGTTTGTGAGTGTAGCAACACTACTTGCTTAATGGATACTTCACGATCGACGAAGAATGTATCAACGAACTATTTTTAAATGCAAAAGAAGTTGAACCTAAGCAAGAAAGGTGGCAAGATTTTCTTGTGGATTTCGATTATCTGCTCAAATACAAACTAGAAAAAGCCAATGTCATCATATATGCTCTAAGTCGCAAGGCACAATTGGAATTACTAAGCATGAGCTAGTCAAACTCCGGCCTTCTCTAATGCATCAAAGAGTACCTTTAACAATATTTTTAGCTAAATACCTCTTACAAAAGGTTTTTGAGGGTAAAATATGGCAGTTTTGATAAAAAGAATGCAACCTTCTTATTAAAAGAGACTGGCCATTAGTGTTTTAGTAGGAAAACTTGTGAAGAGAAGTTATCAAGGAGTGCCATGACTCAAAATATGCTGGTCCCCCCAAAGTTGACTACACTAGTCCAAGCTTCATATTTTTAGCCATACATGTGACGTCATCGATGCATACTTGAGTATTTTTCTTATTTGCCAATAAGATAAAGTGGATCACTACCCTCTATCAGAATTATTAGAGCTTTTGCCACTCATGCCAAAGGCGTGGGAAAGTGTATCCATATACTTTATTATAGCCTTGCCCAAGTCTAATAGGTACGGAAACATCATGGTAGTAGTCAATAACTACAACAAGTATGTGACCTTCATCACTATACCTGCCAATTGCAAAACTTATGAAGCCGCTCTTTTTTCATTGAGCACATCGTAAAGCTATGAGGAGTTTTGAAGAACATAATGAATTATCAAGACCTTCAATCCACTAATTGCTTTTAGACAAGGCACTTCAAATTATTGGAAAACAAACTCAAGTTCTCAATGAGTTTCCACCCGCAAACTGATGAGTAGAACGAGTGCATCAATGGCTTTCACAAGATGTATTTAGGTATTACACGAGCGCTAATCATCAAGATTAGGTGAAGCTACTAGACTTGGTCTAATTCTTGTACAACCTTCAGTGGAGTAAAGCAACCAATAAAAGTCCATTCGAAATCATCATGGGATTTCAACCATGATCCCTAATGCCATAGCCTCGACATATTAAGGAAAAAGCCCTACGGCTTAAAAGCTCACTTAAGATAACATAAAGAAGTGGATTTCACGCGAGCTTATCTCGATAAAGTTGCAAGATATGAAAAAATATGCAAACACAACGAGACACCACATCAAGTATAAAGAAAGAGATCAAGTCATGATCAAGCTTCTAGGCCAAAAGTTTAAGACTTTGCGCAAAGTGCACAAGTTAGTGAGGACTTACGAAGGGCCTTTCTCAATTGTTTGACGTGTGGGCAATATTTTGTACCAGCTCCAACTTATGCCAAAACTCAAGATTCATCCGGTCTTCCATGTAAGCCTTCTTAAGCCATACTATGGAGATGCAGCTAACCTACATCATAGTGAATCAAGACGTGCCCCTAGCAGCCGTTGTCGTAATGTTTAACAAAGATGTGGAGTACATTCATACCGATCGAGTCATTCGAAGAAAAGGCATACCAGCTTACAATAAGTACTTGGTGAAGTGAAAATCCCCAATAGTGAAGTCAGTTGGAATGCAAAGAGAATCTATGGCAATTCGCGGAGAACATTCAAAGGTTCAAGCATGAAATTACAACAAGGGTGCCGTGAGCATAGGTGGAGAAAGTTGCAATAGGCCACCTCTTCCAGCCCAAACACTCAAGATTCTAGGCGAAAGAGCCTAAATCCAAGTCAAGGTGTGCCCAATTCTAGAATTCTCGAATAAAACTTTAGCACGTCTCTCTTGTACATATCTAGAACCTTCCACACATGTGCATGCTTAGAAATATCTAGATTTTTGTAGCAAGTTACACAAATTGCATAGAATTCTCTAGAATTGGCAAGTCTCCCTTATAAGTAGGGCATGACACTTGTCATTTTGGACTCATAACTCAACAAGCAACTTGAGCATACTTGTGAAGCTCTCAAGCTTTCTTGTATAAGCTCTTTTAGGTAATAAATTTTTGCTTTCATTATATTGCTCTCTCTTCTCTCTATCTTTTTTGTAAGCGTTTTTGTTATCTATTTTGAGGAGTTCGATAAATTTTTACTGCCAAAATTCTAATCATGTTAGACATGGACACTTAAATAACTTTTTTCATACAACACTATTTTGGGCATTAAACTTTAATCGGAGAGTTTGAACTAAAATGATTTCCTATTTTCATGAACATTTTCAATAGTTAAATGATTAATACTTATATCGTTTTTCTTAGTAATCAATTAATTCTCAGAACATTTGAATAATGTTATCTTTAAGATGGCAGTATGTGTTCTTTCTAGATTTTAAAAAGTATTTTTTAATATATTCGTTCTTAAAGAATAATATGTAAGAAACAAGGTTTTCTAAGGTTTGGGTACTTGACGTCGAAATTAATTTGAATTCAAGGATGAAATTAGAGCACCACATAAAATTCTGATGGGTTAACTGGATTGTTGAAGTGATTGACTCTAAGCAATAAAGACAGGCAAATAAACGGTAACGTGGCACTACTTATCACCAAGTGCTTTCCATTCATTTCGTCCACAGCATTGTTTCATATTTCCACGTTTGTTAACATTATTTCACACAGACAGCGATGGGAATTAAATAATGTTTCTTTCCAGTCTCATCCACCCGGAGTACTTGTGTCTATTTTTAACGATATCACTCAAAATTAAGATTTAAGATTAGAAAGCGAGGAAAAAGAGAAAGGAGCCATGTTTCTAATCACTAGCATATTTTCTCCATTACCTCCTTCATTGTTTATCAAAACAATGTGTGTGGTGAATGTTGTAACAATGGCAAATGTAGGCTACTCAGAAATCAAGGGAAAGCACTTGAAATATTCAAAGTTTTGGAACTTCAACTCTGACAAATCTTCAAACAACAAGGAGATTAAACTTTCAGCCAAAACCGGCATGCTTTTTCTTTATACGCCATCGTTTCTTGCGAGTCTTGCTTCATTTTGGCTTTCCCCTCATGAGGGCTTCCGATTTATGTTGCTCACTTCTGCTCTAACTGTTCATTTCTTCAAAAGAATCTTTGAGGTAATGCATCCGCATGCTGTTAATCAAATTTCTTCTTGAATTCATAAGCATGCTCCTTTAATTGTTAAGGTTTGAATCAATTACCTAATTAGTTCATTTATTTTAAAAGATCTATATCGCTTGATTATTCTCTACTTATTCATATGCTGCATTTTAGATTTTTTAAATTGTTAAGTGATTTTAAGAAAACAAAATTGGTTAATTAACTTTAAAGAGTTGGAACTCACAACAATAAAAATAATAAAGGAGACATATTGAGTAATTTTTTAAAATATAAGGCTAACTAGATTGGTAATTGGACCAAGTTTTTTTTTTCCGTTGGCCTCAAATTTAAATACTAAAAGAGGTAGGGAGCTATAAAATTAAGGGAGATTGCTAATTTTCTTATTATTGAAATCAATATATAGTACATATCCTTTATTATTTTCATAATAGTTAAAAACATAATTTTACATCAGTATCCTTATTTTCAATACATTTTTATTTTTATTTATTGTAAATTAAATAAATCATATGAATAAAAATTAAAACAAATAAGTTAAGTATTAAAAACAAAAAATATATATTTTGACGTGAATAAAAACTTAGTAATAAGATATTTTTTTATATTTTTGTTATTTTATAAATATAAGAAAAATATCTTATTAATTTTTATTCATCTCAAAACATATTTATTATTTTTAATACTTAATTTTTTTTTATTTTAATTTCTATTTACATTATTATTTAATTTATAATAAATACGAATAAAAACATATTTGAAAATAATGGTGATATGTAAAATTATACTGGCAGGGTTATTGACTATTATAAAAATAAAAAAAGATAAGTGATATATATTGATTTTAATAAGGGGAATTAATAGTCTTCTCAAAATTAATTTAGGTTTTATCCTTTTACCTTTTTGAAGAAATAATAGTGTAGCTGACCTAAATACCAGTGACTAAAGGAAAGATGCCCATATAAAAGGATAGATATATAAAATCTAAACAAATAAAAAATAAAGCTATATATATATATATTCTAAAAAATAAAAATAAAATTTATTTACTGTATTTTACAGGTGTTGTTCATTCATAAATATAGTAGCGGGATGGTTCTTGATTCTGCAATCTTTATCAGTCTAAGTTATTTGATAAGCACCGCAGCAATGATATATGTTCAAAGTGAAGGATTAGGAGAGCC
Organism: Citrus trifoliata; assembly: GCA_018350135.1. Taxonomy (NCBI): domain Eukaryota; kingdom Viridiplantae; phylum Streptophyta; class Magnoliopsida; order Sapindales; family Rutaceae; genus Citrus; species Citrus trifoliata. Next base: position 384,078 of record VKKW01000080.1, read on the forward strand.
AACTATTGATTTGAAGTTTTTGGGGATGATTCTATTTTTGTTGGGAATAAGCGGCAATTTCTACCACCACTATCTGCTTTCAAAAATGAGAAGAAACGGTGAAAAAGAATACAAGATTCCCACGAGTGGTTTATTTGATAAAGTTGTATGCCCCCATTACTTGTTTGAGATATTAGGGTTTTGGGGCATCTTTTTCATTGCTCAAACTCTGTATGCATTTTGCTATGCTATAGGTGTAACTTTTTACTTAATGGGAAGAAGCTATGCAACTAGGGCATGGTATCTTTCCAAATTTGAAGACTTCCCCAAACATGTCAAGTCCATTTTTCCATATATTTTTTAGAAATGAAAGAAATTAATTCCAATAAAAATTGAATTTTTCTGAGTTGCAAATGTTATCAACTTATTTTCTTCTTTTCCTGCCAAAGCCAAAGGTTCTATATAGAAAACTTGTTGGGCTGCTTTGCTTAATTATTCACTTAATTTGGCAACCAGACTGTTTTAATGATGCTCAGATTTTTGCCATCATTTCTGTGATTAGGTGGTGTTTGCAAAAGGTTGGCACTCGGATTTATTGTCCTTGACTTGATTGTTGTGGCGATGTGCCTTAAAATAATTCTATCGCACTTGCTTAGGGTATTAAAGTTTATGAAATAATTAAAGGTAGATCTTCGTCACATGCTTAAATATTTTACTTCTAATTTTAAAGAAAACAATAAAGTTATATATATATATTCACAAAAATAAGCTTACAACTTGCCGATTTTGAATAATAGGGATACACCTCTAAATTAACCAAAGTGAAAAATTGATATACTTTGTAAATATTAAGTAAATCTTAATAATTTTTTAAAAAATTTTGAGTATTTTCAAACTTGTGTTAAATAGTGGGAGGACAAATGGTAATTTTTCAATTATAATGAGCGCATTTAAGCAAACATGTCTTACAATTGTTATTGATGTGATGGCAATACTAGGGGGTATCGATTCACTAATAATTATGCCAATCTCAAAACAATAATATGGAAAGAGACGAGCTCGTTCCTTGTATATTTATGCTTTTTTTCCAAACTTTTTGAGATCAAACAATACCCTAAATTTATTTAGTAATAATATTTGGCAACGGTAATAATATGCGTACCGTCAAAGCTCTTAGATTAGAGGTTTATGCTTAGAAGCAATTGGATTCTTAATCAAATGTTGGGCTAACATGTAAATAATTATCTGTTGTGAATTATTATATAAGGTTAAACTCTATTAAATGTAATCTATTAAGATTTTGGGGAATTTGAGCATTAATAATCTAATAGGGTGTGGACCTTTAATGTGTAGAGACTTAAGGGTAATTTTTATTTTTATAATAGATAAAAATAAAATTACAAAATGATAGCAAGAAAATTATCTATATAAGTTAATATGGTCCACAAGTCACCATAACGTTCTAATCTTTTTTTACATCATAGAGTGCATAGAGAATATTAAAGGATTTTCTAAGAAAATGTGTCGATTTGGAAAGCAAATCACACAACTCTAAAGAGTAATTGGTCATTAAGGATTTAATTATTGACTATTGGTGATACACATGAATGTTCCGGAAACATAAGTGATGGTTTTCACTAAAGGATTTTTTTTTCCTAATAGAAGCACCATAGCTTTTATGTTGATCATACAATACTTAGGTTTCAGAAAGGCAGTTGATGAAGCCAGTTGACAGAAACTCTTTTCTAAATTAGCCTATTTTTCGTTTTTCTTTTACCAAAATTTTTTAGTTTCATATTTTTTTTCTAAATCAATAATTTAGAGATGATAAACTTGATACTAAGCTTATTAGATTGTAAACATATTTGCTTTTAATTTATTACAATTGTTAAATATCTAATCACTTTCAAAAGTATTGGACATATTAAAGAAAAAGGTTATTGTTTGGATTAGTTCATTTATGTCAGTTGTTTGAGACTAAATTTGGAACGATATTTTGGACCAATAAATAAGTGATAGTGCATAAGTAAATGGCAAAATGAGCACAATACGTCAAGCAATATAAAGGTGTTATTTGAAAGAACTTACTACATTAGATGGGCTAAAGAAATCAAGGGTCAAGGTTGGACATATTAAGATATTTATGAGAAATAATAGACCTAATAAAAAAGGAAATTCTTATCCATTTTCCCTTAAATATGGTATATAACCTGAAAACATTCTCTTCTTTTAACTTAAGAATGAATCTAACCCTAACTTTTATGTACTCTCTTTACTACTAGGCCTCTATTATGTAAATGTCATATTAGGGGGCTTTCCTCTCCTCTCTCACTCACTCTTCTCTTCTCTCCTCTCTCTCTCTTTCTCCATCATTTAAATTATTGCCGACTTTTCTATTTTTGGGAGGCTATTTTCTATTCTCTACCTCCATCATCTTCTCCACCATATTATTACCTTCCATATACTTATTCATCATCTTCATCAACACCAAGCATCTTTATATAGCTATTTAGCTTATGTTATACATTTTGGATAATGTAAAATATTATGTAATCTCTTATTTATATAGTGGATCGGTGATGATTTGCTCTCGTGGACGTAGGCCAAAGACCGAACAACGTAAACGTTGTGTGTTCTTTGTATCTATATTTATTTTGCTATATTTTTAATTTGAGGTCGAGATTGTATTTCACGTATGAGCTTATCTAGACTACCCTAATTGCACCAACCATTTTGTGAGACTACCTGAGCTATCCCTCGAGTACACTTGAACTACTATTAAACACACATTATCCTCCATATCAAATCCTATTGGCTCCACTGAGCTCTCTCTATTTTTCCTCCTATGACCACCTCAACTTACTATGCATATTACTTTAACTCACCACTTAATGTACCTCAATCAAACCACTACCCCAAACATCAGAAAAACACGTTTAACCCTGAACTTAACACAAGATCTCCTCAAATATAAAGTTATTTATTTGAATAAGATTTGAGTTAGATCTGGTGATAACAATCCAATTGGTTTGAATTAGATCGTAATAAAAATTTGGTGGAAATGTTATTTATAAAACAATTTGTGATTAAAATCACAACATAATATCGTAATTAAATAAATTATTTAAATGAAACATATATTTTTTTAATTTAATATAAAACTTATAAATCAACATTAATGATACAATAAAATATAAATTATGTAAACATAACATAAGAATTGTAAATGGAAGGCAAAAAATATAGTAGTGGTAAATTGGTAAACAAAACAAAAACTTGTAAATCACTAGTTCCATAATAAAACATAAATTATGTTAATGAAGAATAAGACTTGTGTATGGAAGATAAAATAAATAAATTATTATAAAAGCAGTAAATTGAAGTATTAGTAAAAAAGATAAAAATTTAAAAATACAACATAACTAAAACTAGTAAATCACCATTAAGTGCAAAATAAAACATAAATTTAGAAATTAAAAATAAGACATATAAAGAGAAGCAAAATATGTAAATTAATATAAAACTTGTAAATTGATATATTAATGGTAAAACAAAAAAAGGAAAAACTTACTGATATAACGTTAAACTAGTAAATCAACATTAAGTGCAAAATAAAACGTAAATTTTGAAAATATAACATAAGACATGTAAATAAAAGGTAAAAAAAAGTAATTAATGTAAAACTTGTAAATTGATATATTACTAGTAAACAAAATAAAAACTTACAAATATATAACATAAAACTAGTAAATCAACTTTAATTGTAAAGTAAAATATAAATTTTGGAAAATCGAACATAAGATTTATAAATGAAAGATAAAAAAAAGTCAATATAAAACTAGTAAACTGATGTATCACTAGTAAGCAAAATAAAAACTTACAAATATAACATAAAACTAATATATGAACATTAAGTGTAAAATAAAATATAAATTTTAGAAATGGAAGATAAAACTTGTAAATAGAAAGTAAAACAATTAAATTAATATAAGAGTGGAAATTGGTGACTTGCTAGTATACAAAATAAAAACTTACATATGTAATATAAATCAACATTAGGTAAAATAAAGCATAAATTTTATACTTATACATAAAACTTATAAGTAAAAGGTAAAATAAGTAAAGTAATATAAGAATCATTGAAAAAAATATAATTCTAAGAATCATAATATATTTACTGATTTTATTTTTAAGTCAAACAATAATAGTTTTGGATATAAGTAATACATTTGATATTTTATTAAGGATAAAACTTATATTCAAAACTAAAATTTGAAACATTATTCTTCTAATATTTTTCAAAGCTATTATAAGATGAAGTGATTTTGAATCTTTCATAACCTCCTCAGCAGCAACCCCAAATGGTCTCTAAATATAAGTAAGGAGGCTAAAACTATATAAATTATGCATAAAACTCTACATTATATATATATATATATTTTCATATACCACGTATATGTCTAGTAATATAATAATGTATTTTTACTTTATTTTGCTTCAATCCCCATCAAAATAAATAATTTCACTTAATTAAATAGTGTGATAAACAAATATTATGATAGAAAATGAAAAAAAATTAAATATCCCAGAATGAATATAGAATTTGTGATTAAATATAATTCAATAAAACTTAATTCACTTTTTTTAGTACATTTTTTTGTTTCCAATTGATGGGTTTATTTATTATTATTTTTTTGTTTAACTAAAGAAAATAAAAACTATTTTTACTAAAATTCTATGGAAACCAAATTAGATGTTTTAATAATTAATAATTTTATATTAATTTACTTATTTTACCTTCAATTTACTAGTTTTATGTATAATTTACAAATTTATGCTTATCATGGCATTGATGCCTGAAGGTTCTTAAAACCTTCACTAGTCCAATTCCAAATAAGTTAGTGAAGAATGAGCAAAGAATTATACTTCTTTACTCTAAAAATTCAAGAAACAATATGTGATTCTCATAAACTTTACAGAATTGAGCTCGAGCATATACCCACAAAAGGTACTCCGGCACTCAAGTTAGTTTTTTCTTTTTATTATTAAGAGTTGTATGAATCTAGATCTCTTTTGACTTTATTATGAAAAAATGGCTAAAAAATATTGTTTCTCGATATTTTTAACTCTTATTTATGGATTGAGATATGCAGGATTAGTGAGAAACTTTATTTCATATCTAAATCCCCATCGTTCGTCCACTTTGCTTAATTTAGATCTTTAGATTTGATAATTAATTTTGTTTATATCTAAATTGCTTGCACGTGTTTCCATTAGTAATCTCATGCTCGGATTGTTAATATCTTCGAATTTGATTGTCTCTGACCTTTTGTACATATCAATTTATGGATTTTGATTTTCAATCTAGTAGTCAATTATTAAATAAAAATTAATTGCACAAAAAGAAATTAATAGAGACCAATCTAAAACAATACGAGGTTATGGGATTCCCTCTCGATTTCCAAATTATGGTCATAATACTCTCTTGTATTTATATTTTACATTTCTTTAGCCAGTTAATTATTATGCCATTTAGTTCTTAATTGACCATTTGTACGGATCAATATGGGATCAAGTATCTAATGTGACACAACTATATTAGATATCGACATTATGTTGGAATTACATTTAGATCCAAGGAGATCTAGATCCACAAATTAACATGACATAAAAGTAACCAATAAAGAAAAAATACAAATTATAAACATATAACAAATAAAATAAACTTAAAACTCACTTGAGAGAGTAATTAATTTCATAATTTGAATCCTTGAGATTCACCTTTCGCCTAAGCATAGAAAATTTATCCATTCATGTTTAAAAGAAAAACACTCATTTCATTTAATGAACTTTGTGAAGTTGAATACAATGAAATTGAAAATAAATGGTAAGAAAAGATATTTTCTCTAAAATTCACTCTAGATATACACCCAAAATGCTCACCCCTAAAAAACAAAAATCCACCACAAATTTTCTCTCCGTTTCTTTTTTTTCCCCAAAATCTAGCACATCCCCAATTGTGAGAGCTCTTACCTTTTTATAGACAACTTTTGAGTGATCAAGTGTTGGTGTTATGCATAATATTTTGGTGACATTACAATCACAACCATTTAGATGAGATTTCATAATACAATCCAAGGGTCTAAAATTTATAATCATTATGGATCGTTGACTTTAACGTAATCAATGGCTATGATTGGAGTCAAAGCAAGACCCATTTTTTTACTCATTTGTGAAGGTGGTTGAGTGCATTTGTCAAGGTAGTTTACCTACCCAATTTGGTGTGCTAACATGACCTCAGACATGTGGCACTATCTCAACCGTTCAGTAATAATGCCAGATCAAAGGGTAAGGAAATCTCTATTGGCTTCTGAGTTTCTAAAATCCAAATTTCACATCCATTTATCTGATCCAAGCATCACGATTTTAAGGAATTATGTACGAAACACAAAAAATCATAACTAAAAACAAATAAAAATTAATATTTCATAAAATACGTTAGGAGTTTATTAATATAATGAAATTGTTAGTGTTATCAACACCGTAAGTAAAAAATGACAATTTTAATCTTTATTAATTGTACACTTCCTAGTGTTAATCATTTCTCTCAACTAGCTTATTGCTAGTCCAAAGCAATTAAAACACTAACTACAATAATTAAAATGAGTGTGTAAGTTGATAATTGTTATTCTACTCTTCAAACAATTAAATAAGTGAGATCCCTACTTTTAAAAAAAGATGAAATAAATAAATAACTCATTGACTGGATATCAATAAACCTTTCTTTATTCTCAATTGTAAATAAACAAAAAATATATGGGGTTTCATCGAAAAAGTATAATATTTTTGTTCTAAAAGTTTATTAAGGTTCAATCATTAAGCATCAAATTATTTACAAATAATCAAATAATAAATCATCAACACATGTAGCGAGCTTTACATTAGTGACTCCTATACTAGTTGGCCTTAGGGCACTAAGTGTTGAAACACCCTTATAGGCTTATTCACTCAGGTTTCAGATTTAGCAAAATTGAACACATTTTTCAATTTTTTTTAAAGGATAAAACACACATTTTCCATTGTCTTTGACGTCACCTCCAACAAACTAAGAGAATTAAATACTAGCTATTTCAACTTACAACCCACAAGTATGTGTCATGGTGTTTGTGAGTCTGTGTGTTCGAATAGTTTAATAACATCAGTCAGATAATCAAATGAAACAAAATGGATGAGTAAAAGTTATTAGAAAGAAGAGCCCACAAATTAAATTAATTTAAAGAGAAAAGATGAAAAATAGTTTTTATTAAAAAAAGATGTGTCTCGGGAGTAAAACAAATGAACTCTTTACTATGCTATCTTTAAGCAAAGTTGGTTTTTTTTTTTAAAAAAAAGAAGGAAGTAAGACAACACATTTTTTAAATTTTTTTAAAAAGAAACAAATGCAATTTTTTTTTTTGTAAAAAAACACAAAAACATTGAATGTCAATTATCCCCTCCTCAAACCATATCAAAACACTGTCCTCAATGTCTAAATCAAAATCAGGTAAAGTTTGAAAGATTGCACCTAATAAACATAAAAGGAAAATAAACACCTGCAAGCAAATACAATTAGTATATAAGAAAATAGAAAAGAGTTACAAATGAAGATTTAAGTCTATATTTTGCACTTCTTGCCACTATTAGCATTTGACCAATCTAGTTGGTAAGCGAAGAGGGTGGTTTTAGGTTGATATTCTTGTAGTCGATCAATTAATTCAAAAGCAGTGTTGACATGAACAAAGATTCTCCGTGATGAACTGTAAAGGAAACCATGCCTCACAATATCATCAAGAAACATCGTAAAGAGACCATAATAATGACTTAGATCTATCAGCCCAATAGGTTTTTGGTTGATGTTCAATTGTGCCCAAGATGCAATAGTAAAGATTTCTTCTAAAGTGTCAAGTCCATCTTGAAGAGCAATAAAAGCATCAACATGTTCAATCATCGCAATGAGATGCTTGTGCATACATGTGACAATGAGCTCTTGTCGTTTATTTTTCCAATGATGTTCGCTTCAGCCAAAGCTTTTGGGATTATACTTAAAACATGACTCCTTCATTTGCAGCTTACGAGACAACCCCTATTAATCTAAGATTCACGACCTTTGTATATCAAATGTATTTTTCACTCAAATAATACCCTTACGAGGTCTTTGGCAGCTTTAATGAAGTTTCGAGTATGTCCAGAAGTTGATCCATAAAATACACAGATATTTTCAAGCTTTCAAATTAGAACTGCTGCCATTATGATTCTCTTTCTTTTAAGGATTTATATCATGCAAGAAAGAGATATATATATATAACAAAGTATTTGTAAATCTAAGAAAGGCAATGCATTAATTATAATAAATGTGGAGGCTAGCAATTGGCAAATAGAGTGTCAACGAAGTAGAAATGATAATTACTCACATGCTACAGAAAATGTCAGATCAATAAGTCAAACAAAATTAGAGTAACATAATAATAAAAATTAAAAATGATAAGTACTGGTAGTTGTGATTGTACCTCACATCTTTCTCTAGTTTTACATCTAGTAACAACTTGAACACCCTCTATAGGTCAGTAATAGGATTCTCATCTAATTTTCTTATAAATTGGCAAATGAGGTCCTTTAAAGTCAAATTCCTAAGACTAAATTGTGCACTTTTTTTAGGAATTGTGTCTATAAATTGTGAATCTTACGCTGCATATATCCACTTGGATGCTAAGATTGCAAGATATCATCTAATGATTCTTTACTCATACCATCTTTAATGAATTTAGTTTTATTTTCACTATTATTAGAAACCATTCCTAAAGTTTTACAATATGCTTCGCAAGAAAGCCTTGCACATTTATGACATTTAGAGCCAAATCGTTTAACTCTTTTTTTTTAGTAAATGTGCTTTTCCCAAAACCAGCATTTAACAAACTAATGGATTAGAAAACTAACTAGCTAATCAAATCTTACTTTAATTAACTAACTAGCATCAACTAATGGATCATTAACATATGCAATTAGTCAACATGGGCTTTGCAAATTTTCTTGAGGGCATTTTGAGGAAGAGAAGGAAAATGTTTATGCAATTTTTATTGTATTTCTTCCATACTTGATTTTAGGATTTTAGTTTTGAGGGAGAATTGAAAGAATCAACTATAAGAGTTACAGAGTACCATTATATGCCATTTAACTAGGTGGAAGAAATAAGTAACCTGAAAAAAATACAAAAACACAAAAACAAAAGCAAAAACAAAACAAGTAACAAGATCAAATTTAACTTCCACAATAATGAGGATTAGAGAGAAGAAAGGTTCCTCAAGGCATTGCATTTTCCAAGAATGGTTTCAATTTTTTTCGATTTACTTTGAATTCATTACTATTCTTTGAATTCTCAATTTCTATGGCTCCATGTAGATGTACATTTTTCACAACAACGGACTACTCCACTTTGAATTTAACTTTAAGCAACATTTTTTAGTCAATCTCAAATGTTTTTTGAAAAATTCTTCTATCTTGAAAAGCTTTGGTTCTTACCTTAATAATTATGAAATTATCATATGCATTATTTCTTAATTCCTCAAGTTCATTCAATTGTAATTTTTGTACAGTACTAGCATCATCGAGATTTGAATAAAAAGCTTTAATAGCCCAAATTGATTTATGCTCAAGTTCAACCAGTAAGTGACAATGTTTACCATAAATCAACCGGTAAGGTGACAATCCTAAATATGTCTTAAATGCAATATGTAAACCTTAAAGGTGCTTTTGGTACACTGTATTGTATTATTATTTAATACAAGTGTATTGTATTATGCTGTATTGCATTAGCACTGTATTATAATAATGTTGTACAATGTTTGGTGCTCTATTGTACTGTATTGATTTTTAATTATACTATTATTTGGCGTTGCACTGTACTGTATTAATTTTTTGTGATTAATTTATATTATATATTTATAAAATAATATTTATTAATACTTAGAAATATATTAAATATAGAAGTTTTAAATTTTAAAACTTTTACATTAATTTCTTGTATTATAAATGTAAAAAAGAATTATAATTCATCATAAAACATATGTAAACTAACAAATTATAAAACTTTTGGTGACATAATATTTTCTTTTTTAGCATTTCCCAAATTAAATAAACTTTGAAATAACGATTGAATCAAATAATTTAATCAAATAACTTTTAAAAATTATCACAATGTAAATAAATAATAAAACATACATTTAATAGGAATGAATGAGAAAACAATTAATATATATTTGCTTGTTTAATAAAACAAACGGTAAAATAAATTCTATAAAAAAATTGGTAAAATAAAATTATAAAATAATAAACACAAGTTGTGTCTATGCATTGACACGTCATCCTTATCTCTTTATCTCCCTCTTTTATAGGACAAAATCTTCAATCTTCAACCTTCAACCCTCTTTAATTTCTTTTCTATTCTTTTCTTCCTCTGTTTCTTTTTTCTCCCCTTGTTATTTTGTCGATAAATTATTTTTCCTCCCTTTAAATCCTTTTCTTCTGAAGAAGAAAAGAAAAAACAAAAAAGCAAAAAAGAATAAGTAACACTGTCACAGGGGTCTGATTTTTCTTTTTTATCTTTTTTAAAAAATGGCTTTTATAATTTAAAACACTCAAGTTATGGATAAAGTCAAAAATGCTAATATGAATTTGTTGTGATATCATGCAGTGGCTGTGGACCCACGGCATAGAGATGGTGGAGTATGGGTGCCGCGCGGGAGAACTTGACTGGCATTGACAGTATTGAGTACTCAAAATGGCTGTTGTCGTGCTAGTGTCGGTGATAAATGTTATGGCTGAGCCGATGTCGGCGATAGATTGGGTTTTGAGAAGAGAATGGAAGCAAAGAGAAGATGTGTTTTATGGCTTAATCGTGTTTTGAAGAAGAAAAACTATTACTCTTTTTTTTCCCTTTCTTTATAAGTAATCACGCGTAAACTCGATACCCCCGGCGGGTTTAGTTAATGCGGCTTTAACTGTATAACAACAGTAATGTTATGCGGTATAATACGAAGTCAGTTTTTAGCCAAACATAGGGTTGTATTAATTTAATGCTATACGGGATGGTAATGTTGTGTAATGCTGGATGCTAAACGCATCTAAGTGTATCAGTAAGTAGAAGAGACTTATCTTTTCAATTTGGGTTAACCGTCTTTTTCAAAATTTATTTTATCTCCCTATTTGCTAATTCAACTTGACCACTTGTTTAAGGACAACAAGGAATAGTGACTTTATGTGTAAATCTATATTTCTTCATTAAATATTCATACGACTTTTTACAAAATGCTTACCTCCATCACTGATAATGGTTTCAGAAATTCCAAATCTAGTCAAAAGATTTCTTTTAAAAAGCAGATCAGTAATTTAGTGATCATTGTGCTGACAAAGAATCACTTCAATCCATTTTAAAACAGAATCAACAAATATACAAATCTAAATGATGATGGGAAAAGGCCTATAAAATCTATTCCCAATAATCAAATATTTCAATAACAAGAATAGGGTTTAAAGGCATCATATATCGCTTTGAGATGAACCCTAACTTTTGACAATTCTCACACATTTGACCAAATACATGTGAATATTTAAACAATGTGGGTCAATAAAATCTACATTGCAATATTTTACAGCTATCTTTTTTGAAGAATAGAGGCCACCGCACACTTTATAATGACAAAATTGAATGATATTACTTACCTTATCATTTGGTATGCATCTCAGGAAAATTTAATCAGAACAATACTTGAGCAAGTATGGATCATCCTAGCAAAAATCTTTTACCTCTGCGAAGATTTTTTTCTTATCGTATGAGTTGCAATCAGATGGCATTTCATTTGTTGCAAGAAAATTAACAATGTTAGCATACCAAGGTATATTATGTATAGAAAATAGAAACTCAATAGAGAAAGAATCATTAATAGGTGTTGTATCAATTAAAGACTCATTTGTAAGTCATAACAAGTGATCTACAACAATATTTTCGATGCCCTTTTTGTCCTTAATTGTGAAATTAAATTCTTGGAATAGTAAAATCTATTATATTAACTTGGCTTGGCATCACGTTTAGACATTAAATATCTAACAGTAGCATGGTCAGAATAAACAATAGATGATGAACCAATCAAATATGGTCAAAATTCATCAAGTGTAAATATTTCAGCAATTAGTTCTGTTTCAGTGGTATTGTAATTCATTTGGACACTATTGAAAATTCTACTTACGTAATAGATAATAAAAGGCTTGCCTTCCTTTTTTTCTTCTAAGACAACTCTAATAGCGTAATCGCTATCATTACAAGTTAGTTCAAATGGTAAAGACCAATTAAGGGACTGTTTACATTATAGGGGCTAATATTAAAAGACTAATTGTCTTTTCAAAGGCTTTCTTGCTTATATAGGGCACTAAATCTTTTATAAACCTCCTATAATACCCCACATGTCCTAAAAAAGAACGAACTTTCTTAACTGTCAATGGTGAAGGTAATTTTGAGATAAAATTAACTTTGCCTTTATCAACTTCAATTCCATTTGCAAACACGCATGACTCAAGGGAATTCTATATATACACATGAAATGGTATTTTTCTCAATTTAAATAAGACCAGTTTTCTTTACACCTTTCCATGAATCTTTTCAAATTATCAAGAAATTTATCAAAATAATTTGCAAATACAAGTAAATCATCCATAAAAATTTCCAAATAATTTTCAACCATGTTGCTAAAAATGCTTAGCATGCATCTTTAAAGTGTTGTAGGAGCATTACAGAGTGCAAAAAATATTATTTAAAATGCAAATGTTCCAAATGGGCATGTGAATATGGTATTTTCTTAGTCCTCTAAGGTTATAGGAATCTGAAAAGCCTGAGAAGCCATCAAGAAAGTAGTAATAGAGGTGTCCTACTATTCTTACAAGAATTTGGTCCAAAAATGGAAGAGAAAAATGGTATTTTCTAGTGGCATCATTCAATTTTCTATAATCAATGCACATGCACTAACTAGATGGGACATGTGTTAAAGTTATTCCAATTTTTTTGGAACTATTTGGTTGGACTTACCTATTTGCTATCAAAGATATGATACATAATTCCTATATATAGTAGTTTAAGGACCTCATTTTTTACCACTTCCTACATATGAGGGTTTACTCTTTTTTTTGGTTGACTGGGTTGCTACAACATTTTCCTTTAAGTGCATTCTATGTGTACAAATTAAAGGATTAATGTGTTTTATGTCTTTCAAGATCCAACCAAATACAATTTTATGTCTTTTTAAATCAGTAAGAAGTTTACCTTCTTGGTCATTTGTGAGTTGGGAAGAAATTACCACTGGATAGGTTTACTGATCTCTTAAGTACACATACTTCATTCCTTTTAGTAAGGGCTTTAATTTAAGCTTCGGTGCTTCCTCTTTCTTTGTCTCTTCAAGTTGTCTCATTCTTTCATGGTTTAATTGGTTACTGTCATCTTTAGGCACCTGCGTATAATCAAGTATAGAGCATATATTAACAGTATTATATTCCAATTTCTTACTCAATTCAAACAAACTAGCAAAATAAATTTTCATAGAGTTTGTAGGAATCTCATCGTAAATGTGTTCCTTAATGATTAGTTCAATGGATTCAATTTCCTCATCATATTATCTTCATTTTCTATGTCCCGAGGTTGTTTACACATATTGAACACATTGAGTCCAATATCATACTTTTGAAAGACCATTTCATCACTTTATTGCTGTAATTAATCAAAGCATTAACAATAGCAAGAAATGGTCGACTTAATATGACAATAATTTTTTTTCATTCATTAGTAATTAGTTAAATTTCCAAAACAAAAAAAATCATAGGATAAAGGAATTTATCAACTGAAACCAATATATCTTCAATTATTCTTTTTTATACCTTAGTCAGCCTATCAACAAGCAAATGAGTAGTGAAGGTTAGTTTTAACTCTCCAAGATTAAGTTTCTGATACACTGAATAAGGAAGCAAACTAATACTAGCACCAAGAACAAGCAAAGAATGTTCAATTTTATGGTCCCCAGTAATGCAATAAATAGTTACCTATTTGTTAGAAAAGCTTTCGCATAAAAGGGTACCTATTTAGTGACATCTACCAAAGGAATGTTGACCTTCACTTGTTTGAAAACTTCATAAATCTCTAGACTATGGTTTATTTTCTTTGGCTTGATTATTGCTTGATGAAATGGGGTATAGAAGGAGAATTGATTATCTTTTCATGGCTTAAGGGTTCCTTATCAACTCTTTGAGAATCAAGAATGTGTTTTTTGACAACTTCATCATCGTGAAGGGTTATAATTGATTTGACTTGGCATATGTTTTGGTTTCCTATACTACTCATTTGAAGATGTTGTTCACTCTTAGGATTTAGTTCTGATTAAGAAGGAAACTTACGTTTTTCTTGGATAGTAAGGGCTGATTTTAGTTTGGAGATACCTTCTGTAAAATCGGTCAAGGTTTGCATGGTTTGGTTATTGATGGACTCATAGTTTTCTATGAATGAATACAATGTATCTTCAAGAGTTTTCCTAGGAGTGGGATATAAGGTAGGTAACTCTGGGAGTTTTGGAAGTTCTAACGTAGAGAAGGTGATTGTCATAGCTGTGCATGATTTTAATTTCTCTAGTTAAAATTTGGTTGGTTTCTTCAACCTAAGTTAAAGGTCAGTGAGTATGAATTAGGATTCGGCCTTTTGAAATTGTCTTTGACATTTACTTGTTCATGCAAACTTTCTTTTAAAGCCAGCAAAGTCGAACAATCGTATGCTGAATGGTCAGTGGAACTACAAATATAACATGAAATATCTTGAACATGTTTTACATCATCAATCTTTTTTGACTCCAATGCTTTGACTTTTCTAACTAAAGATGCAAACTTGGCTTGAAGTCATAGTGTTCCAGTATTTTGACTAATAAAACCAATTGTCTTAGTATTGTGCATTCTCTACTATATAATTAAAATAATCTAGTACAGCTTCAAGACTTTTGTCTTTAAACTCACCATTTACATTATTTCAACAACTTGTCTACTTCAGGATGTTAGTCCCTAACATAAATATGACACTAACCTCCATGTTTCAAAACCATGGTGTGGGCAAATATTAAGTAACTCCTTGTACCTGTTTCAACATTGATAAAAGGTCTCTCTTGGTTTTTAAGTGAAAGTATGATTTACCCTTTGAAAGAATTTGCTTTGTGGGGTGGAAAGAATCTTTTTAAAAACTATGCTTGTATTTCATCCTAAGTTCTAATGGATCCTGGCCTACGGTTTTGTAGCCATGTTTTAACATTTTCCTTTAGTGAAAAATGAAAAAAATTAAGTCTAATTATATTCATTCTACATTTTTCATCAGTACAAATGCTGCAGACTTCATTAAATTCTCTCAAATTTAGATATGAATTTTTAGACTCAAAACCATGAAAAGTATGTAGAAACTAAATGATAGATAGTTTGAAATTAAAATTTGATGCATTAGGAGAAAAAACTATGCACGATATTGCTTCTATTTTAGTAGGATGCATGAAATCTTTTCTAAGTGTCTTAGGATCATGAAGATATTGTAAAGCTTGATTATCTCCTTGCTATGAAAAGTTATTAGCTTTGTTGTCTGACATTTCTAAGGGTGGTGAATGTAATCTTCCTATTAATCTGCCACTATTGGTATGAGATCAATGTCTTATACAATGCTGATAATATGTGAGTGTGTGTCAAATTAAGTTTGAGACAATGAAATACAATGAGTAATGCATGAAACACTAAATAAAAATTGCATAAAATAAAAAAAAAGTAAAAATTAAATAAGCAACAATATTTACAAAAATAAAAATAAATAGATTGAAAATTACTGAAGTTAAAATAATTCAATATGTGGTATTATAAAACCAATTATTTAAATTAATTAACTAAACGTAAAATAATAACACATCCACAAAATAACAATGTAAGCGATATTATAAAACCAACAATTAAAATAGCTCAATAGGCGATTATAAGACCAACCATGTAAATTAAAAAACTTAATAGGCAATATTATAAAACTAGCTATAAAACAATGAAATTTAAGGAAAAGGAAATTATAAGGAGAAATAGAAGGATACACTTACCTCAAGATGTGAAACTCACTTTTAAAAATTACCAATAAATTAAGCAATTAATTTAAATTTAATCTGGAATTATAATTTTCAGAGTCAAAAGTCCAAGTTCATTTAGTCTACATCGTCCAAAAGTCCAAGTTCATTCGGTCCACAGTGTTCAAAAGTCCGAAAAGTAAGTCATAATCCATGGATCCAAATTCCAATTCCGTTCATAGACTAATTTACAAGATTTTTCATGTCAAAATGAAAATTTTTACGAGTTTTATAGTAATGTACTAATTTTAGGAGAAAGAAGCACATTAATTGAAATTTAAAAAAAATTATGAGATTTTAGCAAAGGAATAATGAAGAGATAAATAATAAATGAGAAAAGAAAATAAAAACTAATAAAAATGAAACTAACACCAAATAAAAATGAAATTGACATCAATTAGAAAACTCATCAGTAATGACGTCAAAGACTTGATACGACTCATAAGTGCTAATTACTCCCAAGTATAAAAGTGTCTAAAACTCGATGAGTGTAGGGTCGAACTACAGGAAATCTATAAATCTAGTATCAATTATTAAGCAAAAATTAATTACATAAAAAGAAACTAGAAAACTGTTGAGGTTACGGGATCCACTCTCGGTTTTCAAATTATAGTCATAATACTCTCTCATATTTATATTTTGCATTTCTTTAGCCAGTTAATTCTTAATTGACCATTTGTATGGATAGATATGAGATCAATTAACTAATGTACCACTTCGATATTAGAGAGTTGACATTATGTCAGAATTCCTTATGGATGTAAGGAAATCTAGATCTACAAATTAACATGACATAAACTAACCCTTAAAGAAAAAAAATACAAATTATAAACATATAACAAATAAAATAAGCTTAAAACTTACTTGAGAGAGTAATTAATTCCATAATTTGAATGCTGGCCTATCACCTTAGCTTAGAAGATTTAGCCACTCATGTTTAAAAGAAAAACTCCAATTTTGTTTAATAAACATTGTGAAGTAAAATACAAGGAAATTGAAAATAATGGAAAAGAAAAGAGATTTTTCCTTAAAATTCACTTTAGATTTACACCCAGAATGTTCACCCTTAAAATCCATCACAAATTCTCTCATTTTCTTCTTTTTCCCCAAAACCTAGCGTATCCCTAATTTTGAGAGCTCTTGCCTTTTTATCTGCAAATTTGAGTGATCAAGGGTAGGTGTTTACATAGTACTTTAGTAAGGTTACAGTCACAACTATTTAGATGAGATTTAGTAGTACAATCCAAGGGTCCAAAATTTACAATCATTATGGATCGTTGGATTTAATATAATCAATGGCTATGATTGAAATGCAAATATTAATAAACTTTAGAGAAACAAAGTTTCTGAATAAGTAGAATATTATTAATAAGTCTGAATGCCAGAAGAAATGACAAACCAGTACCATGATGAACTCATTTTGAAACAAGTTCACCTACAGAATCTACTGGATAAAGAGAGTGCCAGTATAAGAACTTCATGAGCGAAGCGTCTATAAGAGCAATGTTCGGGTTTCCAACAACCGAAAACCATGTTGCTTCCCAATTAGCCTATTCTATTTCAAATTCTCATCTCTATAGCCCTATGGTGCATGCCACTATGGTTACTTCTAGTCCACCCCTCTCCTCCAAAGAAGGCTTTCTGCATAAGCAAAAAGGAGGAGTACAAAATTGTAAAGAATGACAAACTTTAGAGAAATAAAAATAAGCAAAATTAGGGTTTTGAGCCATTTTGTAGTAACCCTAAATATTGTGAATTTACTAAAAGAGATAAACTCAAACTATTATTTAATAAAATTATCTTAATCTAAATAAAAAAATGGATCTCAATTCGATGTATAAAAAAAGATAAAATTCTTGAAAGCAATAAGAGAAATAGTAAAATATCTTAAAATTGTAAAATGGCGATAAAAGAAATGGAAATTTTGGCTCAATCATAGGACAAAATGGTTTTAGGCAAGTCTAAGCTTTGAAATAGTATATTATATGCTCAAAACAAACATCTATAGCTGAGTTATGATCCCTAAACAACATCTTGCTCATCCTATGCAACCAACATACATTAGTTCCCCTCACTTGGAAGAGAACTCACCATCGAGTTAGACTGGTACAACTTCTAATCATTTGGTGATACTAAAAAAAGTTAGCAACATTAAAACTGTGAGAGATATCTAATTCTCTGGGAATTGGCAATTGAAAAATATAGGCATTATTGTTAATCTTCCTTGCCAAGTGAGATGGACTATACTTCCGCTTCTCTAATTTAGTATGAATCGTAGGAAAATGATTATGTTGCAAATGTGCAATCACCAAATCTCTCTATTGAAACGCTTTCCTACATCAATGAATGTCTATATCTACTTTGTACTTAGCATTAGTAGCTTTTAAGTGAGCTCGTGCATAAGCATAAATCTGTAGAGCCGTATCTACTAAATTATCGATTGGTGCTTCTTGGAGCTACTACTGGTAAGAAAGTCAAATCACAGACATGGTGTGAGGAACAAATATAGACAATCTTAAAAGGAGCTTTGCTAGTAAATTGATTCACCGTATCGTTATAAGTAAACTCAACTTGAGGCAATGAGGTTTCATAGTTCCATTGCTCGTTACTACAAATACAGTACAACACGTTGCCTAAAATTCAAGCGACAACTTTTATTTTTCCATCTGTTTTAGGATGGAAAATACTACTAAACTTTAGTTGTGTATTGGACTTATACTACAGATGACGCCAGAACTTACTAATGAACTTCACAACCCTATTAGAAGTAATACTCTTTGGAGCACCATACAAATGCACCACTTCTCAAAAGAACAAATATGCTATAGTAAAAGCATCTTTAGTCTTTGTACACAAAATAAAATATACCATCTTAGAAAATCTATCAACAACCACAAGGATAGTATCTCGATCAGTCTTATATGAGGCAATCCTTACACAAAATCTATACAAAAATCTAACCAAGTGTTGTCTCAAACAAGTAACAATGTGTATAATCTGTGTTCTACAATTATCCCCTACCTTCTTGGCAAATATGGCACCTCTGCACAATTTTACGTACATACATCTCTATTCAATTGTGGCTAATAATATTTCTCTTCAACAAGCGCCTGCATTTATCTCAACAACATATTCACTCTGAACCACCATTATACAATTTACAAAGAATTTGTTTTTTTTTAAATATGAGGTACGTATAATTGTTTACCATTAAGGAAATAGGCATCTTGAATAACAAAGTCTTCTGCATTGTGATGATTGGTACATCAATCCTAGATGTGCTCAAAGTTCATCATCTTCAGTACAACTCCTTCAAGCATTCAAAACCAATAACTTAAATGATTAAAGTCACCAATAATGTTGCTTGCCTAGTAAGCGTGTCTACAATCATTAAAGGAGTTCTTGAGTTTGGATTTTGTCTTGATGGTAGGAAAGAATTTATAAGCCTTTAAACTTTTGATTTTGATTGTGATTTTTATGTGATTGATTGAATGATTTTGTATGTCTTGTATTTATAAAATTGTGAAAAGTATGACCATGTATTGATTTATGTGTGTTTGAGTGGAAGTAGTGTTGTTATGTTATCCTGGAAACTGTGAACAATATAGATTGAACTTCATATGACTGTTGTTTTCATCGCGTTTCATGCATAAAACTTACAGATTATTAAACTAGACATCTTTATTTTTCTATCTATATGTTTATTGTTCAAAAACTCATTTTATATAAATTGTTTTGAATATTCAAAATTGGAACACTGATGCTGGAAATTTTGATTTTCAGCGGTAATTCTCAATTCTCTAATTTATTTCATAACTCAAAAGACTTCTGAAAATTCTGGGAATTTTTATTACTACGCACATATATGTCTAGTTTCTGTATTTTTAATTTCATAATTGTTGGCTTTATATAAAAATCACTAACAATCATAGAGTTGGGCTGCTGCAATCCTAGAAACTATTTTCCAGAATTTCGAGGGCTGATATTAAAGCGAGTTTGGGTTACTTTTTCATCACTAAATGCCATATAAATTTTTAATTCTGATTCCTTCTGGTCTCCTCTGATCATGAAAGTTTGAATCACTATTTTTGAATATGTATAACTAAAGTTGTTATGAATTTTTGAATCAGCAGTCCTCTATATGTATCGTCGCTGGACGATTTTAATGTTTTTGGTGAAAATCAATTTTCACAAATGATTATTAACTCTAAATAATATTGTTAAATTTTGTATTGAATGCCAACATGTTGACAGTAGCTTTTTTTTTTATATTTGTGATTTTTTGACATGTTTATAGTTTGATATAAATAAGCTCCTATATGATGGTCTACTATAGTTAATGAATTGATGTGCTTAAGTAAGAGTATATGATTTAAGGATTTTTGGGTTTTCCTATCTAGGTAAGAATTGAATAAGATATTGATAAAAAATTTGTCTTGATAACTATAGGCCAAAAGTGAGCTCGTGTGATTAAGGTTATTGTGAATTACATTAGATCGAGGTAAGTGAATTCATGCATGATGTTTATTATAAATATATATGTAATTATTTATGAATAGAACAATGTCGTTCAAATATATTGGTAAGTTATGGTTTTGAAGTTAGTTTAAAACGTTTTCTTAAAATTTTTTTAAAAAAAAAACTTTAAAATGCTTGTTTTTCTATAAAATGTTTTCCTTAAAATTATTTGAAAAGGTTTGTCAATTCAATGTCTTATAAGTAATTTATCAAAATATTACTGAATGATTGATATTGAAAAATTGGAAATTGTCTTAAGGTTTTGGTTCATTATCCGTGGTTACCGTTATTGATATTATTAAAAATTAGCTGTATTGTGCGCACCTATTGATGATTATTGCAGGGTAAAGTACCCTGATTGAACTATTGGCTGGGTCACCAGGAGTACATGTGATATATTAAACTATTGACCAAGTCATCGGGGATACAGG
Source organism: Citrus trifoliata (assembly GCA_018350135.1). Taxonomy (NCBI): domain Eukaryota; kingdom Viridiplantae; phylum Streptophyta; class Magnoliopsida; order Sapindales; family Rutaceae; genus Citrus; species Citrus trifoliata. The sequence goes on from VKKW01000080.1 coordinate 405,205, forward strand.
TGATACTATGTGGCATGAGTAAATCGAATGAAAGAAATATTTTATTGATAAAAGATTCTTACATGATTATTTATCAATTTATAGAAGTTGATTTTTAATTTGGGGTTAATGTAAACTATAACCGTATTGATTTCTAATTTAGAATCAATAAAAATTGTAAACTATAGCCGTATTGACTTCTAATTTAGAATCGATATAAATGTAAGATATATTTCAAACTTTACTTTTATTTAAATTTTTTATTTTAATACAATTAACTCAAAATCGAAAACAAAAAATATATTAGTTATTCGGGGATTGGGGACCCTTAGGGGTCCCCTATTATTATTCGGGAAGGGGATGGAGATTCTCTCAAGTAATTCTGACGGAGATGGGGAAGGGAGGGGACGGGGACATACGCAAAATATCGGGGATGGGTACAGGGAGATTGGTCCCCTCCTCTCCCCTCCCCACTGCCATCCCTACCTGATAGCGAGAGGCAATTAAATTAAATGAAGATAATTCAAATGATTTGCACTAGTCTAAAATCACTATTTTTTGGTTAATGCACGTTTTATTCTTTATTGAGTAGACAAAACTAACTAATCCACAAATTTGAATTAGGTTTTATTTTTGAAATTTTCAGCATTGAATATTATATTTACAAGTAAAAAAAAAATGATAAATTTGTGAACAATATGGAGCTTACCATTAAATTTTAGGCGTTAATTAAACATGAGAATTTTTTGGAAAGATCAAATTTTTTTAGGACAATTAAACGATAATGGTGGTGATTTTATTAGTAAATGATATTTATTTTTATTTTAATATTCATTAAATGTTTTAAACTTAAATCTATTATTTATTTATTTTTAGATGTTATAATTGCTCACACGAATCACAATTTTAATATCTAATTTAATCTAATCTAATCTAATATTTGCTCTTGATTTGTTCCGACTTAACTATTGTGCTGTAAAAGGAATAGTCCACATTTATAAAGTGTCAACGCCACCATTGAAAAAGTTAATTTTGAATCTAAATTCGATTTTATTGTAACAATTTTGTATTTGACTATTAATTTATTCACGATAGTTTGTAAAATAAGTGTATATCCCTTACATGCTGCGTTACTTACTAATTTAATGTATGTGACTTTTGTAATGGATATTAATGTAAGATATATTTCAAACTTTACTTTTATTTAAATTTTTTATTTTAATATAATTAACTCAAAATCGAAAACAAAAAATGTATTAGTTATTTGGGGATCGGGGACCCTTGGGGGTCTCCTGTTATTATTCAGGGAGAGGATGGAGATTCTCTCAAGTAATTCTGACGGGGACGGGGAAGGGAGGGGACGGAGACATACGCAAAATATCAGGGATGAGTACGGGAAGATTGGTCCCCTCCTCTCCCCTCCCCATTGTCATCCCTACTTGATAGCGAGAGACAATTAAATTAAATGAAGATAATTCAAATGATTTGCACTAGTCTAAAATCACTATATTTTTTTGGTTAATGTCACCGTGTTTATTTTTTTATTATATGAGACTCAGACAAAAGACCTAACTAAGTAAATTGGTAGAATTAGGTTTTATTTTTGAAATTTCAGCATGTTGAATATTCAATATTTAACAAAGTAAAAAAAAAGATATAATTTGTGAACAATAGGTGGAGCGCTTAACCATTAAAAGTTTTAGGCGTTTTTAAACATCGAGAATTTTTTAGTGGACAGACCAGAATTTTTCCTAGTTATAAATTAAACCGATAATGGTGGGTTTATTTTATTAAGTAAACCACAAAGTCAAATCATGACATGACCTAATGCAGCCGGCCACTTGCTACGTATTAAATATTTCAATAAATCCAAGATGGAAATATTTATTCAATTCATATTTTTATTATCAGTACTGTTTTCAATGCCTCAGCTTTCTCTATAAATCTCATATTCGCCCTCACTCTTAATTACATCTTACATCTTCTCGTTACAAAATAAATCAACCAAAAAAAAAAAAAAAGAAGCCATGTTTTTCGCTTCAATATTTTTACCACCACCTGTTTCATTGTCCTTAAATATTATCAGTGTGGGAATGGTTGTATTTGCAGCATCCTTGGGCTACTCAGAAATTAAGGGAAAGCACATGAGATATTCAAAGTTTTGGAACTTCAACTCTAGATCTATAAAATCTGCAAAGAAGGAGATTAATATTTCTAGCAAAATAGGCATGCTTTTATTTTATACACCATCGTTTTTCGCAGGTCTTGCTTCATTATGGCTTTGTCCTTTCGAGGGTTTCAGATTTCGGTTGCTTACTTCGGCTCTAACTTTTCATTTCTTCAAAAGGATCTTTGAGGTAAACACATATACATACATATATACCAATTTCTAATAAAGATTCTTAAATTTTATTAAAGTGCGGGATAGATTTTTATAACTTTATAAATGAGTTTTTAAATATTATAACACATTTAATTACAGCGTGGGAACCTTTACATCTTTCTATATATAGAGGTAAGTTATCGAATTAATAAGATCCAGGAATCCCTCCAACAAACAGGGTACTATTTCTTTTTTATACAACTGAGACATGCTACCTAAAATCCGAGCTTTCTTTTCTTTTTCTCTTTTTTATTTTTCCCTTAAAACATAAATTTTAGTACTTGTTCATGTTATTAATAATTAGTTAACTTTAAAATAGTTTTTTACTTTTGTTGATGTGTCTCTTTCTAAATCCTTAAGAATGAATAAATTTTATTTATTTTTATCGTCATTTCTTGAATTTGACTTTTAAAGTTTTTCAATTGGTACTATTGAAAAAGAGATACTAAGAGTGGGACCGAATAATTTTCATATATTTTGATGGTTGGCTGCTTAGATTTTTAAATTTTAAGTAGATAAATGATTAAAAATTAAATTTAGATTTTACCGTTCTTTATCTTTTAAAAAGAATTAAGAAAAAGAAATAATTGAAAAGGCAATTAATTAATTTGAACTATATAACATAACTTCAAAAGCAATGTGGACGTCTAGCACCATTGCATGTTTTTCCTTGTTGAAGGAAAATTAAAACTATTGGTCTAAAATAGAAAACTAAAACTCTGATTTCCTAGATGCTAGATCCACCCCCCCCCCCCCCCCCCGCAAAAAAAATATCCCTAACATAAAATTACACCATTTTATGGGATATACCAAAACATTTTTTAAAATAAAAAATTTACTTTTCTGTAAGCATTGCATGGCAGATAATTAAATTTTCTTCCAGCACTGTGGCTGGTGTTTGAATTCCAATTATATATATATATGTGTGTGTGTGAAATTAGTAAATTTTATGATTGCATTAACTGGTAATCCAAAAAGGAAAAAAAAATCCACTCCCAGCCTACTTGTGAAATATATGATATGTATTTTGAGTAATAATTCGAGTTCTCTCATGGAGACTCATACTTTCCTAATTATAAATTGGATGTGAGTAGACATCTCCCCGATTAATCTAAGCTCTGCTTTTTAGACTTGATCTAAAGTACTTCTAATTGATGCCTAATTATAAATATTAGCAGTTGTCTGATCGCAACAATATATATGTGCATGTCTGTTTGTGTGTGTCTATATATATATGTATATATATATGCACACCGTCGCACATTATGGTTCGCAATGGCATGCATAAGTTAAGGGCTATGTGTTTATGTACATATATTTATGATAGGTTAGAAGAGTAGTTGGTTGGAAAGTCAAAACTTTTATGTTAGCTTGAAATTTTTTGTTAATGATGTGTTTCAAAACTTGGACACAATAAACGTTTGAAGATGAATTAGTTTTGTAAAATTTTGAAAATACATCAATAACAAGCTGATGAGAAGTAACAGTTTTTCTACCATTAACCTTTTGCAGGTGCTGTTCATTCACAAGTACAGCGGTGGGATGGTTCTTGACTCAGCGATTGTTGTCAGTTTAGGTTATGTCATTACCACAACAACAATGATTTATATTCAACACCTATCTCAAAGAGAAGAATTAATACTTGATCAACCAACTATCGATTTGAAATTTGTTGGGATAATTTTATTTTGTTTGGGCATAAGTGGCAATTTCTACCACCATTACCTCCTCTCAAGAATGAGAAGAAATGGTGAAAAAGAGTACAAGATTCCAACCGGTGGTTTATTTGATAAAGTTGTTTGCCCACACTACCTATTTGAGCTGATAGAGTTTTGGGGCATATTTTTCATTTCTCAAACTCTCTATGCATTTTGTAATGCATTGGGAGTAACTTTTTACTTGATGGGAAGGAGTTATATCACTCGAACTTGGTACCTTTCCAAGTTTGAGCACTTCCCCAAACATGTCAAGGCTCTCTTTCCATATATTTTCTAGTAACTTTTATTTTTCTAATTTAATTAGTTAGCAATTGTAGTACTTTATTGTGCAGTTCAGTGACTTAAGTCTCTTTTGGTATTGACTTTAGATTGTTGTAACTTAAAAATTACATTAATAAAGTATTTGGTAAACATTATCTGTTGTGACTTGAAAACTAAGTTAATGTGATCCTCTACTTGTATAATGAAAAGCTTATAACATCTTTATTATTTTTGTCAAAACTATTATTTTAAAATCTTATTTTCTACACACTTTTAACTTTTATTTCATAATTAAAGTTTTTTTCCCCTCACAATAACTGTAGCTTAAAAACTATATTGTACTTAATATCAAATAGAGATAGGAATAGCAAAAATATCTAAATCCAATCTGAATCCATAAAGATTTGGAAGATCTGGATCCTAAAACTTTGAATCCATCAGGATCCAAATCCGAATCTGGATGCAAATGATTCGGAAAATTGGATATCCAGATCCGTATATTTTTTTGTTTAATTATTTATTGAATTGAAATTAAATGAAAAAAATGTATAAGTTAAATGAAAAAACATAATACGATTAATTAAAAACTTATAGAAGTTAAATTAAATTAAGAAATATATTGGGATCTTGCATTATTTTATGTGCATTTGTGGTGTTTTGATAATTTTATTTGTGAATTTGTGGTGGTCTTATACTTGCACTTATGTTATTCTTGATGTTTAATTTATGTTGTGCTATTTTTTTTTTGACTTCATAGTGTTGTATGTTATTTTTTTTTAAATGAAAATATAGCTTTCATTGATTGAAACTGGGAAATAAGGGCACAATTTGCGGAGGGAATGATCCCTCCCAAAATATAGGGTTTTCAAACTCTAAAACTTTCTTGGCTAAAGAATGGGTTGTGACATTACATTCTCTTGGTATATATTGAATTGAAAACTGATTCAAACTCTGGATGCTTTCTTGGATGTCTGCAATTATCCAAGAGGTTTCTGTTATGCTGACTTTCTTGCTCAATGTTAAGTCTACCACTTCTTGCGAGTCTGTTTCTATGATTATTGGGGAGACCCCTGCTCTTTGAGCACTCTTGATACCCAGGATTACAGCTTCAACTTCCATGTGAGTACTGCTGAGCTGAAACCAAGATCTTTGGACTGCAACTGCCACTACCTCTCCATTAGAATTTCGTATAATCACACCCAGCCCAGCTATTTGGTCTTTTACATTCACTGCTGCATCCACGTTAATTTTAAACCAGCCACTGGGGGGAGGGTTCAAGACTTGCTTTCTATTCCTTTGCTGCTTTTCCATAATTTTTTAAGATGGCTTTTTAATTTTTCTAAATGAATCCAGATTTGCCTCAGCTCTGGCAATTGATAACTATGAATCTTCTCTCTTATTCTCAAAGATGAAAAGATTCCGTGAGTACCAAATGGTCCAGCACATAACAACTATCAACTCCAGCTCCTTTTTACCTTTTTTCCTCTGAATTTCTACGAGCATTGCCATTAAATCTTGTTGAACCAACTTCTCGATTTCCTCTGAATTTCTTCTTGTATGTTATTTTAGATATTGGATTGTTGATTGTTGAATTATAATTGGATTTTATTTAACGTTATTAGGTAAATCGTTGAATCTTAAATTATATTTTAAATTATGTAATTTTAACTCTATGTTGATCTAGATATTAGGAATATTTCTTGCAATCCGTGCATATTTTACCTGCATCTGTATTTGTATAAACATATGCGGATCTAGATGCAAATTCAAAAATAAAAATACTAATTTAGATCCGGATCCAGATTTTGCTATCCCTAAAGAGAGCCTTTTTTTTTTGCTTTTTTAAAAATGTAAAGGGGTGTGTTGAGCCCAAATAAATTTTATTTGCCCACGAATCGAACCGCAGTGGCCAGCGACTCATAATTTACTGGTTACCAACCCTTGCATGCCCTTCGGGGCTCCCTAAATAAGGCCTTAATTCTATTCCATAATGGATTATAATAAGGAAACAAAAAAAAAATGCAACACTACTTATCTTCAAAGATTGAAAAGATTGGCCGTAGATAGAGATGATCAATGGGCTGGCCACCAAAGCAAGGCCTATGCGTGCTGGTGCCCGTGTTATGTCATGCCCACAATTTGTTTTGTGTCGTGCCTAAATTGTTTTATTTAGGCCCGGCCCGGCACACGTGCCGTACCCATTCGTGCCGTGCCCACACATGTCGTGCTATGGGTTGTGTCATGTCGTGTCTAAGAAAAAAAACCCACTAAACTTTTAAAATTTTAAAAGCGCATACAAAATTGTTGGCATATTTTTTCAAGTTTATATATATTTTTTTAGGTCTATGTTTTTATTCAAATTTAATAGAATCAAACATTCAAAACTCAAGTCCATATTCAATAATAATAAACTAATAATAGTAAGAAAATATAATATTAATTTCTAAATTTAACCTTATAGTAGTAGAGTTTTTTTAATACTTAATAATAATAAATAAATAATTTTTCTTAAGGGTTAACTTTATTCTTAACTTAGAGTTATATAGAGTCATATAACATAGTTCACAATAATATTAATGCATATTTATAAATCATGATATTTATAATTTTATTCATTAGGCTTGGCCCGTCCGGTGCATTGGCCCATCTCTAGCCGTAGAGGAAATAGATCACTGGAATTGAAAGGTAAAGGAATGAATGAAATCCAACCAGTAAACCAAACCAAGCTAATTTTTATGAACTTATTCGTAAATTAGATGAATGACTAAGCATATAGTATACATTAAACCGAAGCATTATAGTATTTAAATAAGCGAACAAAAACATATAAATTCTTTTTCGGGCAACTATCTAAAGGATAAGGCTTAGTTCCTGCAAGTGTAAATATACTGCAGATAGAGAATAATTTAACATACACTCACAATCGGTAAAAACTCCTTTAGTTCCTATAAGATTAGTATCTATTTAGTCTCTATATGTTTGAAAATATGTCAAAACATCACTACTGTTAAATTATTAACACCTATGCCGTTACTTTTTTTTTAACTTACTTTTATACTACTACCTGTTGTGCAAATTTTAATGAACTCGCAAGTGCATGAATCTATTGTAGTATAGATCAATGGTGACGAGTGTCGATTCCACGATGAGGTAGATTTTAATTGTGTAGGGATGGCAAAAATCCCCACGGGGACGGGTACCCAATTTCTTATTCGGGGAGGGGATGGGGAAATTTTTTTACCCAATTTTTTATTTGGGGAGGGTACGGGGATGAGGTGGAATCCCCATCCCCATTTTAACTTTTAATTTTATTTTAATTTTTTTTAAATTACTAGTAAATAAATAATAAAATTTAAATTATAAAATTATAAATATTGGTAAAAATAAAAAAATATCAAAATATTTATATTATTAAATTTTTAAGCCTAATTAACTAATTAAAGTCCTAAATTTTTATTTAGGACATTAAAAAAACCGAGTAGATTCTATTAGCCAAACATTTTTTTAATTTTAATATTCTTTAAATATTTTAAACTTAAATCTATTTTTTATTTATTTTTAGATGTTATAATTGCCCACAGGGAATCACAATTTTAATATATAATATAATATAATATAATATTTACTTTTTATTTGCTCCGATTTAACTATTGTGTTGTAAAGGGAATAGTCCACATTTATAAAGTGTCCACGCCACCATTGAAAAAGTTAATTTTGAATCTAAATTCGATTTTATTTGTAACAATTTTGTATTAGACTATTAATTTGTTCATAATAGTTTGTAAAAGAAGTTTGTATTCCTTGCATATTGCATTACTTACTAATTTAATGTATATGACTTTTGTAATAGATATTAATGTAAGATATATTTCGAACTTTACTTTTATTTGAATTTTTTATTTTAATATGATTAACTCAAAATCGAAAAAAAAATATATTAGTTATTCGGGGATCGGGGACCCTCAGGGATCCCCTGTTATTATTCGGGGAGGGGATGAGGATTCTCTCAATTAATTCTGACGGGGACGGGGAAGGGACGGGGACATACGCAAAATATCGGGGATGGGTACGGGGAGATCGGTCCCCTCCCTTCCCCTCCCCATTGCCATCCCTAAATTGTGTGTAGAATTAATTTTGTAAATGGGTGATTGGATTTGTGGTGGAAATGATTTAGAACATGTTAAAACTTAAATTAAAATGGCGATAATAAATTCTAAAATTGGAATTGAAATGACGAGAATAAATTGAAGAGAATTCTATTGAAATGACGTACTTGCGTATCTGGATCCGTATCAACATGCATTATGGGCTAAATAATCCTTATTAATGTCAATTAAATCATGAGGGAGGAATCCACACCTCATGAACCACACTCTAATCAATATGGTGCTAAGGGCTTATCGTGCCAAATAATAATAACCTTGTATTAGGGAGCCAGTGAAACCAGGGCGGTACTAGACAAGAATATTATTATTTGTCAACGAAAAGTCAAAACATCCACAAAAATTAGAGGGGAAGAGAAAATAAATTTACCAAATTAAGCCCATAACACATGTTGAGACTTCACCTACAACCCAAGCTTAAAAGAAAATTAGCTACTCATAATTGAATTAGGGGCAAAATGAAAATTTATTAAATTACGTAGAAAATACAAGATGGAGAAGGAATTATAAAAAATGGATCCCAAAAATGGATTCAGAAATGCCAAATTAGGGGGGAGAGGTCCCTTTTTTATAGATACATCGAGTAAATCATGGCCATCGGATTAAAAAAAGTTTGGACGCTCAGGATTGCGCCACGTCATCAGTCAACAGTACACGTTAACAGTATGCGGTTTGACCACGTGGTTTGAATAGTAACACGGTTTGACCACGCGGTTTGAACAGTGACACGGTTTGCACAGTAACGCGGTTTGGTTGAAAATAATTCCATGTGTTGCATGTACCGTACGCGCATTTTTTGGTCCACTAATATGCTGTCACGTCACCATCAACAATACATAAGAATTTTAGTCCAACAGGATCATGACACCTCATCAGTAAATGCCACGTCATCAGTCAATGCCACATCATCGATCCGTCTATATGAACAATGTTGTAAACAGTAACGTAGACAATACCGTACATGTAAATAGTACCGTATATATGAACAGTATCAATTTTTTTTTTATGCTCCTCTTAAGGTTTTTGACCGTCTTGAGTTCAAAAGTGATGTCCGTTTTAACGTTTGATCTCTCGTTTATTGTGAAATGACTATGATGCCCCTAAAATACATAAAATACTTAATTAAAATCAAATACACATAATTAAATTACAAGAAACTTAAATACATAAAAGTAAGCGTTGTTAGTAAGATTTGAAATGTAAAATGATAATTTTCTCCTTTATAAATATACATTTTTTAACACTCAACACACCCCCTAACCAGCTTATTGCTAGTCCCTAGCAAATAAAGAGAAAACAAAATTCAAATCCAAAATAATTTTAAAAAAAAAAACACTCGTATTTATTCAATCAGATTAATGATAGCAATCAAATAAAATTATAAGTATTATCTCCAGTCTAAAGGAACATTACATCCACATCAACCATCCACATGAATAAGCCCAGTAGACTTTGTCATAGTTACTTTCAAGAATGACATGTCAAACCCCAAAATCTCACTGGAAGTAGTGACACTTTCACAAAAAAATTAAACCCAATAAAAACAGTCACTCCAATGAATGGTAATTAAGAGAAAATAATAAAAAAATGATATCACATGCTCTTACCAAGATGAAATAAATATGCCCTCAGTTTAGAAATAATACGATCTCAAGTCAAACAAAAATTATAGTTAACCCAATTTATTTATCTTTTTTTTATTATGCATCACTACATCTTTTTAGCCCATATAACTAACTTCTACTTCAGACTATAGTTTCTTAAAATCAAGAAGGACTTTTATTAGGATGTAACGTAGGCTAGGGACATAGCTAACACAGAAGGGAAATAAGAAAAGCAAAGTGTATGTTTGAAAAAAATGCAAAGAATTTTTTTTTTTTAAGTTGGAAGGTGGATTTCACCTATTATTGTTACTTTTATTCTTTTGAAACAACAATTTTTATTTTCTTTTGTTTTTTTCTCTTTTTTTTTCTTTTATTTGGCATAACTTCACTGAAAAAAAATAATTATTTATATTTTTTTCAAACATAAATAGGTGATGGAACATGTAAGATATTGGGTAATACTCCAAATCGGAGTGGGTCAAGATGATAAGTTTGACAAAGAAAATGTTTTTTTTTTAAAGGCTCAAAAGGGTTAACTATGGATATTTTACAAAATGGATGGCTAGAAAGGCTCAAACGGATCAAATATGGCATTTCCATCGTCTTTTAGGGCTTCAAATAATCTTTCATATCTACTAGTTAGATGGGCCTGCAAATGTAGCAACACACATTTTTTTTCTTACAATTTTTTTAAGGGTTAACTCAAAAGAAATCTAGAGATTATGTATAAAATAATAAACTGCTAAGTTGTATAAAGAATGGGCAAAATGGTTACTCTCCAGGAAAAATGATAGGTTCAAAAACTCACTTGGTACTTATTATGACATGTTTATTCCTTTAAGCAACTCATATTTGTCTCCGACATCAATATGTAAAGTAGCTAATATGGCGTAACATCACTTAAGATCAAAGATAATACAAATACTAAAATTTGAAATTCATCATGTCATCCAATGTTAAAACAAATCATGCAAATTTTTTTTTAAACAACATTCTACCCCCCAACTTATTCTAAACATGAAAGGAAAATATGCATGTAGAAATGTGAAAATGATGTAGAAAAACTAATTAGAAAAGTTACACTTAAAATGATAGAAAAAGAAAATGATTTTTTTTTTACTAAGAAAATGCGTTTCTAGAGGCATTACACTCCATATTCAGCCATCTTCGACTCAAAAGTTGGAAAATGTATATTTATAGAGGAGAAATTAAAAAGAAGAAGAAAAATAACATCAAAACTCAATTAAGAAAAAGAAAAATAAGCTTGTGACAGATCAAGTAGCTCATTAGCAGTGCGAGCACAAATAAAACGTTTTTTTGCATTAAAATGAATGAAATAGTTTTTTATTGCATGGTTAAGAAATGCGATAAAGTTATCATAAAAGTTATTGACATTTAATAAACCGATGAGTTTCTGGTGAATGTGCAGATGGGCCCAAGATGTTAGTGTGATAAGTGCCTCTAGTGTTGCAAGATCTCCTGGAAGGAAAATAAAAGCATCAGCATGATTAAGCATTTCAGTTATTTTTTCTTGCATGCCTAAGACAACTAACTCTTCTCCAGTCGATGAATCAGACAAACTGCCTAAAGGTTTTAGGACTCTAGGGATGATGCCTAACTCTTGACTTCCTCTGACAAAAGCAGCTTCTGAGACCATTTTTGATAACCCTCGGTTACCTCCTCCATACACCTAGTGTAATTTTCTCTCTGCTATATTTCGACCAAGATCTATGGCTGCCTCAACGAACTCTTTATGTTTACCATAGTTAAATCGAGAAAGCACACAAATGTTCTTAAATTGTCTATTTGGAGTAGCTGCTATTGGGATACTTCTCAAAAATAATTTGTGAGTGCTTGACAAAAAAAAAATCACATTTAAGAATCTTGGTGACAGTTGGTCACAACTGTGTATGAAATAGCATGTCAGTGTCAAATAACGCGTAAAGCACGTAGCTTGATAGTAAAAAAGGAAACAGTAAAAAGGAAAAAGTAAACAGTAATAAAATTATTAAAGACAATAATACAAACAATAAAATAACAATAAAATAAAATAAAAGTAAAGTAAAAGGATATTTACAGGTAGTTGCGACTGTGGCTCACATTTTCCTCTGGTTTTACGTCCAGAAACGGCTTGAACGCCCTCTATGGGTCGAGGATAGGCTTCCCATCCAGGTTTCTTATAAACTAGCAAATAAGGTCGTTTATAGTCAAATTCCCGACACTATATCGTGCATGCTCTTTCTGGAATAATGGCCATAACTAGAGAATCGCTCCTTGCACATATCCACTAGGATGCGTTTCAAGAGACAATAGGATATCATCCAATGACTCCTTATTCAAGCCATCCCTAATAAATTGAATCTTTTCTTTACCACAACTAGGCATGAATACAATAAATTTTGAAGGTAACTCACCTGTCAATCGTACGTTCGCCTCGATTAACCAACAGATGTCAGCAGGTATGTTATTCCTCATGAGTAATCGCATGCGTTCGGACCGAGCTTTATAGATTATAAGGAGGGCATTCTGAGGAAGTGAAGGGAATCGCTTGTGAAGCTTCTCTAAAATCTCGTTTCTGTCTATACTTTCACCTCAAAATATCAGTTATTATGGGAAACTGAAGTAACCGACTTGATTGTCACGGAGTACCGTTATCCGCCACTTCACCGAGGTAACAAACTAAAGCACACAAATAGAAAAACAAATTAAAATACACAAAGAAAATTAAAATTGTCCTCTTATTGAATTTACCTCAAGCTCCAACTGGATGTCGTAAACACTTCTTTCAATGTCTCTGAGTTGGCTTTCTAAACCCTCAACATAGGCTACAAACTCTGGTGGTTGCAAAATCCAAATACAATGTGTTTTACAAAATTGAATCTGCCTTTTGAGATGAGTTTTGACACGTTAAAGTGGTTTAAAAATGTTCAGGAGGAACGGTTTAAGCATGAGACTCATGATTAACAATGATAAGAGAAAACTTAATGGTAAAACAAACACACTTATGCAAAAATAATTTCAATTAGCAAAACAATAATAAAAAGAAATAAAGAAAAATCAAATCACCGAAAAGAAAAAAAATCAATTCAAATTTGGTGGGTCACTCAAATTTATTTCGATATCTTCTCCATGTGGTTGGTACTCTAAATATGGCTTTAATCTTTGACCATTAATTTTAAATGTGACACCGTTATTTGGGTCCTTAATTTCAATTGCCCCATGTGGAAAAACAGTATGAACAATAAATGGGCCAGACCAACGAGAGCGTAACTTACCTAGGAATAGGTGCAAGCGAGAATTGAATAAAAGCACTTTTTTGACCTGGAGTGAAAGATTTTCTCATAATTTGCTTGTCGTGGAAGACTTTCATTCGTTGCTTGTAAATCTTGACATTTTCGTATGCGTTATTGTCAAATTTCTTCAAGTTCTGTCAGTTGTAATCTTTTTTCTGAGCTAGCTTGTTGCATGTCAAAGTTGAATTTCTTGATAGCCCAATACGCATGATGCTTGAGTTCCACAGGTAGGTGGCAAGCTTTTCCATACACTAGTCTGTAGGGTGACATCCCAATCGGGGTCTTGAAAGTCGTTCTATATGCCCATAATGCATCATCAAGTCTTAATGACCAATCTTTTCTGTCTGGTCTCACCGTCATTTCTAGTATGTGCTTTATTTCTTGATTGGAGATCTCAACTTGGCCACTGGTTTGCGGATGATATGGGGTCGCCACTTTGTGAGTGATTGAATACTTTGTCAAAAGAACTTTGAATGCTTTGTTACAACAGTGGGCACCACCATCACTGATTATCGCTTAAGGGAATCCAAAGCGTGAAACAATGTTGCTTTTCAAAAATCCTATCACCACCTTGTGATCATTGGTTCTACATGGAATTGCTTCTACCAATTTCGATACGTAGTCAACAGCAACCAATATGTATTGATGGCCAAAAGAATGAGGAAATGGTCCCATGAAGTCGATACCCCATACGTCAAAAATCTCAACCACTAAAATTGGATTTAGTGGCATCACGTTCCTTCGTGTAATACTCCCCATTCGTTGACACCTATCACATGAAGAAGAGAAAGTGTAAGCATCTCGAAATATAGTAGGCCAATAGAAACCACATTGTAAAACTTTAGTTGCTGTTTTCTTAGCACTGAAATGGTCTCCACAAGCTTGTTCATAGCATAATAAAAGAATATTCTGAATTTCATTTTCTAGGACATATCGTCTAACAATTTGATCTGCACAATACTTGAACAAATACGGGCCATCCCAAAAGAAATTCTTTATTTCTGCAAAGAATTTAGCCTTGTCTTACTTGGTCCAATGCTCTGGAAGTTGACCTGTAACAAGATAATTAACTATATCAGCATACCAAGGTAATACTTCCACATTCATTAATTGTTCATCTGGAAATGAATCATTCAATATTAATGACTCTGTAATTGTGTCAAAATGAAGACAAGAGAGATGGTCCGCCACAACATTTTCTGTGCCTTTCTTATCTTTGAATTCCAAGTCAAACTCCTACAAAAGTAACACCCAACGAATTAATTTAGCTTTTGCATCTTTGTTTGTGAGAAGATATTTAAGAGCAGCATGATCTGTGAATATAATTATTTTACAACCAATGAGATAAGATCGAAATTTTTCCAATGCAAACACTACTGCTAGCATTTCTTTTTCAATAGTTGAATAATTTAACTGTGCATCATTTAATGTCATACTAGAATAGTAAATAACATGAGCTCAAATGGTAAGCTCTAATTTGGGGGCTGAATAATGGGTGATGATGTCAACAAATGCTTTAATTTTTCAAATGCCACAAGACATGAATTATCAAAGACAAAAGGTACATCCTTAGCAAGTAGATTGCATAAGGGTCTAGAAACTTTGCTAAAATCTTTAATGAAACGTCTATAAAAACCAACATGCCTAAGGAAAGATCTTACTTCTCTAACTATTTTAGGTGGAGGAAGATTAGAAATGAGATCGACCTAGCTTTGTCAACCTCAATACCTTTGCTTGAAATGATGTGATCGAGAACAATACCTTATTTTACCATAAAATGGCATTTCTCTCAATTTAAAACTAAATTCTTCTCGATACATCTCTGCAGAACTAGTGTTAGATGATGTAAACATTGATCAAACGAGTCACCAAAGACAAAAAAATCATCCATAAAGACTTCAAAGAATCGTTCAACTATATCAGAAAAAATGCTCAACATGCATCGTTGAAATGTAGCAGGTGCATTATATAATCCAAATGGCATTCTCCTATATACAAAAGTGCCAAAAGGGCAAGTGAAAGTAGTTTTCTCTTAATCTTTTGGTGCTATGGGAATCTGATTATATCCTGAGTAGCCATCTAGAAAGTAATAAAATTCATGGCCTGCTAATCTATCAAGCATTTGATCGATAAATGGTAAAGGAAAATGATTTTTACGTGTGACAGAATTTAACTTTCTATAATCAATGCATACACGCCATCATGTAGTCACTCTAGTGGGTAACAATTCATTATTGGCATTCGTGACTACTATGACTCCTGACTTTTTGGGGACAACTTGTACAGGACTAACCCATGAACTATCAGAAATGGGGTAAATGATACCTGCATCTAATAGTTTAAGGACTTCAGTACTAACAACTTCTTTCATGTTAGAATTTAATCGATGTTACATTTCCCTAGTAGGTTTAGCAGTTTCATTAAGGTGAATGTAATGCATGCAATCTATAGGGTTTATACCTTTTATGTCTGCTATGGTCCATCCTAATGCCCCTTTGTGCTCTTTCAAAACATCCAACAACTTACCATTTTGTTCGTCATTGAGGGATGATAAGATGATTACCGATAAAGTATTTTCTGCTCCCAAAAATGCATATTCCAAAGTGTTGGGCAATGGTTTGAGCTCGATTTTCGGTGGTGATTCTAATGATGGGATGAGTTTCTTCTCTGATGGTGCTAGTTGTTCAATCATTGACTTCTATTTACTAGTGTCCATGGATGGTGTTGAGTCAAGTAGGGCGTTGACCTCTTTAACCGATCTGTCAATATCAAAATGCAAACTAAAGTGAGTTAAGCATGTTTGTAAAGGGTCATCACTAAAGTTTGAAACAAAAGTGTCATCAACTAATAATTCAATTAAATCCACATCAACAATTCCATCATCTGCATTGTGAGGTTATTTGGCAATGTTGAAGATGTTCAGCTCCATAGTCATGTTGCCAAAGGACAACTACATATTTCTAGTCCTGCATTGAATGTGAGTATCAGCAGTTGCCAAGAAAGGTCGGCCTAAGATAATGGGAATGTGCTTCCTTGAATCCTGTATAAGTTGAGTGTTAATTACAATGAAATCAACAGGAAAATAAAACTTGTCTACCTGAATAAGCACGTCCTTCACAATACCACGAGATATTTTCATGGACCGATCTGCAAGTTGTAACACCACTGGAGTTGGGTGTAATTCTCTCAATTCAAGTTTTACAAATACTAAATAAGACAACAGATTTACACTATCTCCTAAATCTAACAAAGCATTCTCAATTGTGTGGTTCCCTATACTACATGAGATAGTAGGGGAGCCTGGGTCTTTGCATTTTAAAGGAATTTTATGTTGGAGTATAGAAATAATGTTTTCTGTTAAAAATGTCTTCTTTTGAATATGAATGTTTCTCTTTTTAGTACAAAGGTCTTTAAGAAACTTGACATAAGATGGAACTTGCTTTATAGCATCAAATAAAGGGATGTTAACACTTACCTGTTTGAAGATTTCAAGAATCTCACCTGTGAATTTTCCCTTCTTTTCTTTAGCTAACCTCTGAGGAAATGGAGCTTTATGAATATATTCTCGTGGGTTAGTTTCTTCTTTTTCCTCCGGTGGTGAGTCCTCAACATTCACAGGTATAATTTGATTTTCTTTTGTCACCAGTATCTCCACTTTGTTGTCGACTTCTTTTCCTTTTCGCAAGGTCATGACTGCTTTGACCTCCCCATGCTGCTGTGGTGAACTGATACTTGCTTCATGTACTCCTTTAGGATTAGGCACTAGTTGACTTGGAAATTTACCTTTCTCAACAGTCATTGCCAATGTCTGAACTGAAGAAGCAAGTTGTCCCACCATCTTCTCGAGGCTTGAAACTGATTGGGCTTGTGAGTTGAAGCCTACTCTCAACTCATTTTGCAGTCCATCAATGATGCGATTCTGTTGCTCAATGGTAGAGTGAGTAAGATTCTTGAGATTCTGTAATGAATCCTCCTATAATCTGGGCAGAGAGTAGTTCTGGTTCTGATTTTATGGTCTAAATGGGGGCTGAGAGACTTGAGAAACTTGAGGAATTGGTTGCATTGGTGGAGTTGGAGCTGTTGGTCTATTCTGTTGGAATCCTTGAAACCATGAAAAATTGGGGTGATCTCTCCATCCAGGGTTATATGTGTTGGAGTATGGGTTGTAATTTGATAGTTTTCTCATTACACCTATGGCATTGGCTTGATCTGGATATGAGTCAGGGTCATGTGGTTCTGTTGATTTAGCAGTCGATAACGATGTTATTTGTTGAGCAAGACCTTCAACCATCTCCTTGACTTCTTTGATTTCCGAAGTTGACTCGCCAATGTAAACCTCATTCACTCCTGTAATTCTTCTAATATTCCTGACTGATCGACTCCGTTGTTGAGAATTATCTGCTTGTCGCTGGAAGAATTTCCAAATCTCTGATGCACTTTTTGACATTAGCTCTCCTCCACTTGTTGCCATTAGTCATTCTTTCACATTTGTGAATAATCCCTCCAAAAAGTATTGGCATTGGTGCCATTTCTCATACCCATGATGTGGATACTTCAAGAGTAGCTCATTGAATAGCTTCCATGTTTCGAAAAAGTGATCGTCCTCTCTCTGAGTAAACTCTGAGATTTCCCTGCGAATAGCATTGGTTTTATGCACTGGGAAATACTTATTCAAAAATTTTGTTACCATTTGTTCTCATGATGTTATGCTATTAGCAGGCAAATTATTTAACCATGAACGAGCTCTATCCTTTAAAGAAAATGAGAATAATCTGAGTTTAACATTATCGTATGAAAAATTCTCATATTTAAAAGTTTGACAAATTGCATGAAAATCATTCAAATGATTATATGGGTCCTCATTTTCTAGGCCATAGAATGTGGGGAGACAATTTAGCACTCTAAGTTTTAACTCAAAGCTCCTAGCAGCTACATTTGAGTATTTTATGCATGATGTGCTCAAATTAGCTAAGGGACTAAAATAGTCCTTAAATGGTCTCTTTTGTGGTGCTTGTAAATCCATTCTAAATTTATTTTTAATGTGCTTGTGTGTGAAGTGGATTCTCAAGTTCATGGTCTATAGGTTCAAGATTAGGTGATAATGACCTA
Organism: Citrus trifoliata; assembly: GCA_018350135.1. Lineage (NCBI taxonomy): Eukaryota > Viridiplantae > Streptophyta > Magnoliopsida > Sapindales > Rutaceae > Citrus > Citrus trifoliata. The sequence continues at coordinate 423,715 of VKKW01000080.1, forward strand.
CGATCATACATGCAAGGAACACAAAAATAAATGGGAACAAAACAAATAAAAATAAAGAAGAAGGAGAAATTACGATACTAACCTTATCGCGCTATTACAACCTTACTATAAAAATACACAAGACAAAATACGTGAAATAAATTAACTAAAAAGAATTAATAAGATAAATAAAAATTACAAAAAAGAAAAAAATAACTTGAAAATTAAATTACAGAAATTTAAAGAAGAGAAAAATAAATAAATACTAACCTCTAAATGCAGATTTATTTTTTTTCTTTTTTTAATAAAAAAATACAAGAAAACAAATAAAAGAAATAAAAGGAATTATTCATAAAAATTAATTCTAAAAATTAAAATTACTTACCTCCCCGGCAACGGCGCCAAAAACTTGTTGTACAAATTTTAATGAATTCGCAAGCGCACGAATCTATTGTAGTATAGATCAATGGTAACGAGTGTCGATCCACGAGGAGGTGGATTTTAATTGTGTGTAGAATTAATTTTGTAAATGGGTGATTGGATTTGTGGTGGAAATGATTTGGAATATGCTAAAATTTAAATTAAAATGCGAGAATAAATTCTAAAATTGGAATTGAAATGGCGAGAATAAATTGAAGATAATTTTATTAAAATGACGTACTTGAGTATCTGGATCCGTATCAACATGCATCATGAGCTAAATAATTCTTATTAATGCCAATTAAATCATAAGGGGGTAATCAACACCTCATGAACTACACTCTAATCAATATGGTGCTAAGGACTTATCGTGACAAATAATAATAATCTTGTACTAGTGAGTCGGTGAAACCAGGACGGTACTAGAAGAGAATATTATTATTTGTCAAGAAAAGTCTAAACATCCACAAAAATTAGAGGGGAAGAGAAAATAAATTTACCAAATTAAGCCTATGACACATGTTGAGACTTCACTTACAACCCAAGTTTAAAAGAAAATTAGCTACTCATAATTGAATTAGGGGCAAAATGGAAATTTATTAAAATACGTAGAAAATACAAGATGGAGAATGAATTATAAAAAATGGATCCCAAAAATAGATTCAGAGATGCCAAATTAGGGGCGAGAGGTCCCCTTTTTATAGATACATCGAGTAAATTATGGTCATCGGATTAAAAACAGTTTGGACGCTCAGGATTGTGCCACGTTATCAGTTAACAGTACGCGTTAACAGTATGCGGTTTGACCACGCGGTTTGAACAGTGACACGGTTTGCACAGTAATGCGGTTTGGTCGAAAATAATCTCATGTGTTGCATGTACCATACGCGTGTTTTTTGGTCCACTAATATGCTGCCATGTCACCATCAACAGTACATAAGAATTTTAATCCAACAGGATCATGACACCTCATCAATCAATGCCACATCATCGATCCGTCTATATGAACAGTGTCGTGAATAGTAACGTAGACAGTACCGTACATGTGAACAGTACCATTTTTCCTTTTATACTCCTCCTAAGGTTTTCGACCGTCCTGAGTTCAAAAGTGATGTCCATTTTGCCATTTGATTTCTCGTTTGTTGTAAAATGACTATGATGCCCCTAAAATACATAAAATACTTAATTAAAATCAAACACATAATTAAATTACAAAAAACTTAAATTCATAAAAGTAAGCGTTGTTAGTAAGACTTGAAATGTAAAATGACAATTTTCTCCTTTATAAATATACATTTTCTAACACTCAACACTACCCTCTTACAATAATTTTTCTTTCTTTTGGACATAAAGTAAAAAAATAAATTTCCAATTTAATCTTAAAAACAAAATAAGAAATTAATATACTAACTCTGCAGAGTGTTCCACAAAAGTTAATATATTTTTTTAGGGTTAAATTAGTAATTTATTTATTAATGTCCAAGAAAAAGAGAAACATTATTGTAAGAGGATAATATTACAAAAGCAAGTTATAAGAAACAAAAGGTAATGACAAGGGTGTTAATAATTTAATGTGATGAATGTTTTGAGGTATTTTTAAAAATATAAAAACTAAACGAATACTAACCTCAAGATATAAGAATTGAATGAGCTTTTAACCCCTTACAACTGTTCAAGCATTTGTTTCATTATTCAATGTTGAAAGTAAATATATATTTTTTAAAAAAATAAAGAGAATGGTTAAGAATCATATCCGTAGCTACTGTTGTTTTACCAATCTGTCTATCCCCAATAATTAATTTTCCTAACCTTATCGTATAGATATCTTCACATCCATGACAATAAGTTAAGTTCTGTTTGAAGAGGCTTATCTCTGGAACATCTCGAAATAATACTGAGAGTGGGGAATTCAAATAATCTAATTCAGAAGATGAAATTTCACGTCAAGTATCAATAGGTTTAGTCAGGGCATTTAGAACACGACCTAAATAAACCTCATTTACTGGTATCTGAACAATTTTTCTAGTTGCTTTTTTCAGAGCTTCCCTCTTATATATACGATAATTGCATTGCCTTACTTGAAACAAGTAAACTTTCACTCGTTAAGTATATTATAAGTAAATAGAAGATAATAAACTACGAAAAATTAGAAAAGCAGCATAATAAACATATATGGATTAAAAAATTACCAACAATATTAATTAAAAAAAAACCAAATGAGGTAACTTGTCATGTTGCTAACTTGTGTCGAAAGAAGAAGCAAGAAGCTTTCTGAAGTTTTAGTGGCAATGAATCTGTCGTCTTTTGGTTACAAATAAAAAAGAGTTAATAAGTTGGGATGTAATTTCCATTTGATTTTTGAAGTTAGAGCAATAGGGAATAAGGTTGAAATAATAAAAAAGCACTCTGTTAAAAACTATGGTTGAAGGTTTCAATTTTCTTAATATCCCATAAATCCATAATAAAACAATATATACTGGGAAGAGTCCAATTTCCTTTAATTTATATCTATATACACTAAGAGTTGAAGGTATTTTATTTTAATTTTTTTTTTCACCGGGGGCTTAAAGTGTAAGTGAATGCACTTTGTTGTTTTAATATGGTTACAGATATTGTTTCCTTGTCAATCGTTCCCGAATCTTCCAGAACTGAAAGGAAGATTTGCATATGGAACTATGAAAGATAAGAGGCTATAAACAGATGGGAGAGGTAATTAAACAATTGTTAAATACCTTGCAACCAAAAAGTGACTACGTATTACATCTTTTGTGAAAGTTGAATGGAATGCTTCCTTCAGAACATTTGATATCACGCAATACAATAGCAATCTTACACTCTGAACGTTATGCGATGCAATCTGCATCACAAACAAAATCAAGTAGCAAATGCCTCCCCCAACCAATAGTGTAATTTGATGATGAAAATTAAAAATAGTATCTTCACTTGATCTCCAGGGCAGGGACATCTGGTATGCCCATCAGAGTGAAACCTCACAGGTCCACAATGTAACCCTTCCCTTCGAAAATAAGATGATCACATAATCATCACAAACAAGGAAGAATGAAAAAAAAAATCGAGTTTATGATAATACCTTTTGGTGGTACTTAAATTTGATGACCTAATCAAATTTGTTTTTCTAACCCTCATGATTCGACTACTACTTGATGATGCAAAATTGCAAATGTCCATTAACTAGTTTCTTACCAGCAGCTTTGGCAATGTTCGGCCTTAAATTCCCACTAAGATAGGATATAAGATCATAGTGGGGATCATTCCTACTGGAACACTTACTGTGATTTTTTAATGCTTATGCAGTCATGCAGAGTGTTTGATGAATTTGATCTTTGATATGAATGCCCAGCAAAGAGAAAGAAGAGGAAAGTAATAAATGATGAATGCTATTTAGAATTTGTACACATTTTTTGGATATTAAATGCTTACCTATTGTGTAAACTAGAGAATCCATATTGATTTGGATTCTGAACCCTCCAACCAAGTCTGATGCACGTGCATCCATTTGTACTCATCTGAGGCCATGTTCTGCTCAAACCGACAAGAAAACACTGGTAACTGAATTCCTGCTTAAGATGTTTCTCATAATATCATTAAGTGGTAAACCATGAGAAAATGGTCTAATTTAGACATACTTGCGAACTCATTAAAACTGTCGTCAAACAGCATTGCCGCTCCTCTCCTATAGGAATAGATCATCAATGAACAAGATAAAAGAAACTCCAACAAAATTAACATGCCATTAACATTACAAGACCCACACGATCTATTCATGAAGGGGCATGAAAGATGATCTGATAACCTAACACCAAAGAAGTACCATTTCATACAGAAATCTCTCCAATATTCAAAGAGAGGGAAACTGAAAATAATGACGTGAAAAGTGGCAAACTGAAAATAAGGCTGAGCATATATGATAGTTCCACAAACCAAATAAAAAATTTCTAATAATCCCCATTCAATCTCAAGGCAGTGGGAGAGTGAAAAAGTGAAGGAAACTGTCAGATAATATCATGTAAAAAATAAGCCAATCAGCCCTCTAAAATTGGAAAATGCTGATGTCATTGGATTTCATGAATAGTTGAACTCTAGAACAAGCTTACCAATTAGCAGCACTTACCAATTGGCAGCAAACTATCAGGAGTCTCAAACGAAGTACCAGTAAATCTAAACGACTGCACAATGACAATACATCAAGAATATGGTATAACAATTGCTTATGAAAGCTTTTTGATGCTACAAACTGCTCATGCTTTGGGCAAGCTGGAAATTTGTACGTTTATAATTCTTTGTAGTTTTCAGTCATTTTACAGTGGTGCTTTTGAATTGTATATTACCTGCTTCTTGAATTACAAAGTAGCCGTTGGTTTTACAGCTTTTCTTAAAATTTTCTTGGATTTAGACGGCCAATACCAACAATAGAGATTAATAAATTAATGTGCACTCCCAAGCAATGCACAAGTTCTATATATATATATATATTTGAGACACACAGAAGGAATTTTAGCCAATTTACAATTTGGAATAATCATCTGGGTTGGTATTGCTGATCAACAAGTTTTTGATTGACTACTAATTGGATAACTAACCATCACAATCTCATTCTCTATTTCTCCAATGACTGGATGAAAGATAGCCGCTTGTACAATTAATTATCAACTAGTTTTCAAAATATAATGATAATAAATGAAAAACTCTACCATACTGCGGCAGACATGAAAAAGTTCATAGAGTTACAACTGCCACTTGCAATTATCGTTATACGGATAACTGCCACATTATGACTGAGCCGGTGGGAAAATTTTTTCTTAATTCAATAATAAATTTGCCAAGGTTAAATTGCTTTCTCCATTTTATCACAAATAGCTCCCAGAAAGCTGAAGCTAAGACTAGCTTCCAGTGGACAAACCAGAAGTTCTACGATTTTTGGTCTACACCAGCTTGGTCAAGTCAAAAAATTGACTATGGTCATATAGCATCCAGAATTTTGGTTATATTGATGCCAAAGTAGATTTCAGTTTTGTTGTCTGTGGAATTAACTAAAGCAGAACAGACCTAGGCAGTGTCCAAAATCCACTCACAGTTATATGTAAAGGGCTACACTCTAGAAGTTAGAAGATTATAAAGATTACAGAAGCATAAGCTATAACAAGTAAAAATGTCAAGAAAATTAATTGAAATTACAAATCCTCACCAGATGACTCCCACTTATCAAACTTCACAAGCCATGCATCTAAGCCAATTTGTGCTGAGGAAACTCGATCCACCCATACCCGATACTGCTTTCCTTGTTTATCGCCATACAAATTTTCCATCAAATCTAAGCATTGATGCATTGATTGCTCGGTTCCAGAGGGATGAACAATAATTCCCAATGAATACTGTGGGTAAACACAATAAGTCTTTTATCAACATTCTTGTGTTTTTGAAGTTTTTAAATATTTATAAACCACATTTTCAAATAAATAAATATTCTATCTAGTACATAGTTGTACACAATTACAGATGGTGGTAAGAGCATGAGAATAGTACACAAGTGTCCGTTCAAGGAAAATTATTGGGCACGTTATCTAGTATCAGATACATTGTTGGAACATTCAAACTGCTTGGACTGTGACAACCAAGAATTGAATAAAATATGAATTGGACGAATCATTCATTATCGAATATAAATTTTGAAACATTTGTTTTTGACTCAAGTGAATCAGTACTATATCTCATGACTTAATTCCACTCACGTTTTGTCATTTCATTATTCACTTTAGCAATTGACCTTCTGTATAAAGGACTAAGATATAAAAAATGGATCTCTGCAGGCAAATATTTATTCCAGTATAGTAATGCTCAAATTTATTCCAGATAAAAATTCATTCAATTTTTCCCCGTTGGGGGGGGGGGGGGGGGAACCAAAATTTTTACAAGAAAAATCAGAAAAAGAAACTTACAAAGACTGATCTTAAGCTTTGCATACAGTGCTCAGATTTCTCAACTTCTGCACGCCGCCATCTCTCATAAAACAAATAAAGCTTCACAACTTCATGACCAGGACTGAAAATGCCCACTTTGCATTTTTGAAAGTCTCTAATATCTCTTGGAGAGACATTTGGACCAAGGCCGAATTTACCAATGGCTTGCATGATCCCGGCAGCACATCTCTCAGTTGCATGAATTATTTTAGGATTGTCCTTTGCATTTTCTGCATGCCACTGCAACAATTCTTCTTGTGAATTGCTCACCTATCCAAGATAAGAATGTCCAAAGATAAGAATGATGCAAAACAACAATAATATGCCAACAAATATAAACATCTATGAAATACAAACCATCACACCATATATGTCAGGAACGCTGAATAATTCGGCATCATTTCCAGAGTCACCACAAACAAGAGTATTAGCTGGTACTTTGCCATCAATTTTGAATTTTTTAAGCACATATGCAAGAGCCTGTCCTTTTCCAGCACCTTTTGGTAATACATCCAAAGCCATGCCACTACTAAAAATCAATTTTACATCTAACTGGCCAAGAACATATTAAGATCAAAAGGATATTCGCATAAAAAGAGTGTTGAGGCGCAACAGCTATAAATGCCAAAAAAAAAAAAAAAGAGACATTCTTTATCATGTTTCAGCATGCCTATAATACTTTGCTTAAGGTTGCCAGTTGCTCCCCAAGAAGACAAGCGTCAGCAATTCAAACTTACCCCACGTTCCTCTAAGCGTTCTGACAGAGCTTTCATTATTGCAAAGGCCTTAAACTTTTCCACAAAGAAGCTAATTTTGTGAGGTCGTTGCTCAGTTTCTGACTGCAGTGTCCCATACAAGTCAAATAACAAAATCCAATACATAGGTCACCAGTTTAGTTGATTGATAAATCATATTCTTTCACCATAATATAAGCACATAACACAACTGCAAAATGTTAGGAATGCAGCCTATTTCTGAAACTGTTAAGCAAATGATTGCACTAAAATTTCAGCGAACAAAACATAATAACAAGTAATTTGGCAGTATTAATGGTCCAAAGACAAGACTTCTTGCTCCATCAATACCATCCATTTAGAGAAAAATAAACATACCTGAAAAGCAAGTTCAGGAAACTTTGCGGTTTCCTCCAAGACTATGCCTCTATCCCATTTGTGATTCAGATAATTCTCCCAGCCATCATCGTGTACCATTGATTCACCATATACAATCTCAGTTCCCACCGACATAATTGTTATATCCGGAGTCAACAAGGGCTTTTCTTTCCTTAACTGCTTGTAAATTGTAGGTGACCTTCCAGTTGAGAACACTAGCAAAGAATCTTGACGATAATGGGCTTCCCACAGTGCATTAAACCTTAAAAGAGAAAGGTTCTCTCCATCATCATGATCTACCTGCAACCAAAATAAATTCAAGTATTACAATAAAAAGTAGTTAAAATTCAGATCAAGTAATCAGTCGAGTCTACCAACAAGTGGTGAAGACCAAATATGTTACCATTGTAAGGTCAAGGTCTGAGACTAGCATGAGACGAGCAGAACCATCAAGACGATCCATAGTTGTTGAAACTGAAAAACAGTGCAAACTCAAGTTTGTGTTTTGGATTTAGGTGTTGAAATCCACCGCTGGTTATGATACCGGATTAGTTTCCAGTAAAAGTGAGAATCAATTCTTGTAAAATTATGCAAAACCCTTCAGCTGTAAAATTATGTAATAATTGTGTAAAATTGTGCTTAAATTTTCCTAAGCATTTCTAATTTGTATAGAAAACACTTTAGCTGCAATTCTTGTAAAAATCTGCAGAAGCATAACAATTACGTAGATACCCAAAACAATAGCAACTTAGTAAGCCTGTAACCATAAGTAGGTGATTAGATAGTGTCATCAATTAGCCAGCTCCAATGTTATTGCTCAAACAATTAATACAATTGCACTAAACAAAAACATATAAAGCTCAACAATGACAATCAATAATCAAAAGTAATAATAAAATTGCAGAATCAGAAAAAAAAAATAATGATAATGATGATGATAATAATAATAATAATAATAATTTGTAAATCTAATTAATATCTGCGCTTTTTTAAGAGAACCAAACGGAGCAAGACAAACAGAGCAACATATACAGATTGTCTGCGTAGAGTTTATGCAGTTAAGAAGACAAGATTCCAACAAAAGCAAACAAACAGAATATTATTAATTATTTATTCTTCTCTTTTATTTCTATCTATAACGACAAAATAGAGTTAAATTTATCGATAAAATAGAGTTAATTTATAAAATTAAAATATATACGATTACATTGTTGATGCCGAGAAAACCTCAACAACTGAATTTATTTTTTGGGAAAGCAGCACGTACTGATTCTATTTTGCTGAGTCGACTTCAAATTTACTGATTCGAACTCAAATTCCTTCACCTGTGTCTCACAGAAAACGTAAGGACTCGTTAGCAGAGGTGCCGGTGTTGATCTTCCTACGCCTAAGTCTGACACTTGTACGCAAGAAAACATATCGAGAAACCAGATATAAACGAAAGTTTTTTGGAAAATTTAATACATAAAACTTTTATTATTTTCATAATTAATTCTTTTTTTATCAACATTAGTCAAATACAAACTTTTCTTCCCAAATTACCCTTCTTTACAAATCAAAAATAACTTTCTTTCTCCCCTTTCGTCAAACCAAAGGCAGTTTCTCACTCTTAAATCATCAACCAACGACAACGGTAACGACAAAAGGCAAAGATAAAAGTGAAATCCGAACATAATTTATTCAGATTCAATACTAATTGGCATCACATAGTAGTATGAGTTATTTTCTGAACTTACTCGAGAGTTTAAATGAACTGCGAATCGTGGTTTCGTAGGTGAATTTGGCAACAGACTGCCTGTCGCATCAAGAGGCAGATTCATTGCAACTGACTATTAATTTGATAGAGTTCAAATAATTTATTTATTTTTATAATTTAAGGCTTAATGGATTCAGTTGTACTTGAATTGTGTTACGATGGTTGGTGGGAGACATTAGAGGATGCCCATATGGAGTATGTCAATGGTAAAAATAAAACTTTTTTGTTGGGAAAAATTGTCTATTTGATTAGTTATTGGCAAGAGTATACGATGTATTACAAATAAACTCTAATGAATATAGTATCACAATGAAGACAACTTCGAGATCTAGTAATACATTATATCGTATATGTGCACTGCCCATGGATATATTTGATGATGAAATGGTGAATGTTGTGTTACATATGGCATCCAACGTAGCCAATTTTGGATGCATTCCTATATTCGTGACCACATCACCTTGAGTTTCGAGCGACTGTATTAAGCCATATGTCGATACAGAAATTTCGTTTAGAGCAAATATGTCTGGCCTCGATAATGAAGAAAAGGTGTTGCCAAGGACAATATCACTGCAGCAATATTATTCTCCAATCCACGATAATTATGACAACATTGATGATAACGTCATTACGTTACAGGATGTTGGAGTAACAATATTTCCAATAACAACGTCGTTGGAGCAACGGTATTCTCCGTATTACAACAATAATTTTCGGGACAATGATGATTTTCATGATGAGACAGAGGGGGATAATTTTTGTGTAGAACCTTCTAATAATATGAGGGGCACTCATTTCAATAATGATGGTGATAATGGAAGAGCTGGTCCTTCGAATATTTCGTCATTTCAGCATGAGAATGAGTGTGAAGATAATATTCCTGTGAATAACAGAGGCAATAGACCTATTCCTCCTATGGTTCGATCGAGAAGGAGAATTGACCCCCTCATAAGTCTTGCTCCAACTTTGCCTTCGAACATGGTTGCTCCAATCTTTGTTAGCAGTTGTGACTCAGATGATATCAGTGTGGGTAAGCTATTTGCTGAGAGAAATGAGTTTATATTACAACTACGCAAGGTTTCCTTTAGGGATAAGTTTGATTTCAAGATTGCACGGTCTACAACGACACATTTCGAGGATCACTGTTGTTCAGAATCATGTAAATGGTATATTCGAGCAACTAGAAGTTCGAACGAGCAAAATGTTCATTGGGTGGTGAGGAGAATTGACAATGTACACACTTGTCATAATGAGGTATTGGTTGATGGACGTCATCAAGTAAGGAGTTGGGTTGTTAGTCATATTATCGTAAAAAAAATATATTCAAGATAAGAGGATTTATATTTCGAATGACAGAAGAGCAGATATGCAACAGGAATACGGTGTTCAATTAACATACCAGCAGGCATATCGGGCGAGAGAAGTTGGTCTTGAAATAGTTCGAGGCAACCCTGCAGAGTCATACAACTTGCTCCCTAAATACTCTCACGTACTAACTACAGCAAATGAGGGTACAGTCACTCACCTGGAGTAGGATGGAGATTGTAATTTCTTGTACTATTTTATAGCACTCAGATCTTCCATCAAGGGTTTTATGCAGTACATTCGGCCTGTCATTATTGTAGATGGTACTCATCTCAAGGGGCTTTATCGTGGAAGCATGGTTGTGGCAACATGTCTTGATGGTAACAATCAATTGTATCCGTTAGCCATTGGGATCATGGATTCAGAAAACAATGATGCTTGGGAATGGTTTATGATGAAGTTACACGAAGTGATTAGCGATAGACCTGAGTTGGTAATTATCTCTGATCGATGCACTGCCATAAGGAGAGCCGTTCTTAAAGTATTTCACAATGCAACTCATGGCGTTTGTTTTTACCACGTGAAATGTAACATTAAGTCACAGTTTAGAATGTCTAAAGCTCTTTGGGATGAATTTGAGTCTGCCTTTATTAATGCAGTAAAAGCATATGGCCACGAAGAATTTAAGAGACAACTTGAAGGGTTGTGGATGATCCACTCGGGTGCGGCTAATTACCTAGAAAATAATGTCGGTACGTGTAATTGGGCAAGATCTCAGTTTGAAGGTAGGAGGTACAACATATGTACCACCAACATCGCGGAGAGTGTTAATTTTTTCATGAGGGAACAACAAAAATTTCCTGTTACTGATCTTGTTAATCACTTTAGGAAAATATTGCAGCAATGGTTTTATGATAGAAAAATTGTGGCTGAATCAATGAGTACTCGGCTAACAACATAGGTGGATGAAATAGTCACTGAGAGGAGAATTATAACTGAAAGAATGATAGTTCGACCGGTGTCTTCGTATCGATTTCAAGTTATAGGTGGTAGGCTTAAGGAAGGTTTGGTTTACTTGCAAAAGAAAACTTACTCCTACAAAGTGTTTCAGCTTGATCAGCTTGTATGTGCTTATTTAATTGCGGTGTGTCTAACACACCGGGTGGATTTTATTAACCTTTGCCCGAACTTTTACACTACAGAATCGTTGGCCATGGCTTATGCATAACTAGTGGAGCCAATTGGCGATGTGGTTGATTGGAAAGTTCCAGATGAAATTCAGGAGATGCAAGTATACCCACCAGTTGAGGCACCACCACCTGGCCGTCGTAAAGAGCTCAGAATACCCTCGGCTGGTGAGGACGTTAACCGGTGGACTGTAAGATGCGGGCGGTGTCATGAGCTAGGCTATAATCGTAAGCGATATAAGAATCCCATTGCATCGACTTAAAGTTAGTTGTATTGTTTCAATGATTCGTTGGTTAAAACTGTTATTATTTTTTGTGTATTGTACACTTATATGTCATGGAATTTTATTTTATTTTAAATATTAAAATGTGAGCATTACAATTAAGTGTGCAACTTAGAATAAAAGTTCAAGTTTCAACATTCAAATTATTACAACGGTTTACAATACAATATCGTCATTAAATATGTCAACCGTAATCTTTTTTCTAAAATACTCAACATGCCTAGTATTAAACTCTAATCTAAGCCCGAACATTAAATATATAGTAACCATCAATACAAAAACACCGCAATCGCCAGTTCCGGGCTCTTCTTGTGGCGCGCTCTTAACTACGATAACTTTCCAGGGGTCGGCACTCCGCAACTCAGGTCGGATGTTGTAGAAGCCAACATATTCCAACCATCGAGTGAAGATAACTTCAAGTGGCTTGAATTTCAACTTGTATATTTTATCGTCGCGAAATGTGAGTAATAAGTCATAAATCCAGACTTTGTTTTTACGAAAGTCTACTCGTGCTAGTACCCAATGCGCGCCGTCCAAGTTAATAAGAATGAATAACTGTATATAAAAATTAAAAAATATGTTCGTTATATATGAAATTGAAAAACAACTAAGAAAAAACGACAACTTGTATATTTTCATTATGGAGTATGTGAAATGCAATAAAATACATACAATATCGACATCCGTCATTGATTTGGACATTGTGTGCTATCGTCCACAAAGATAGCAATTCAAGCGGTCGTCAAATACTAATGAATCGGCCGCACAATCCCCGTTCTTCCATAACTGATTCAAGAGCACTTAGTACATAAATAATCAAGAAATGCATAAATTAACAATAAAAGCGATAGGGCATTTTTTAATACAAATGTCATGATATTTCATTCATAATGTCCATGTGGTACCACAAAACCTATACCTATCCTCATATGTCAAAATCTTAATTTCATGTCGAACTTACAATATACTTTTGCATTTGCTATTCTTTTTAAAAAATGAGTTTGACTAGGAATTAAATACCTAATATCTTGAAGGTTTTTATTCAACTTCCTATAGTTAATTACCCAAATGATCTTGTGTATTACAAATCATTGTATAACACATACGTAGATTCCCCGCATCGTGCAATGAAAGCCCATGGCGTCTTCGAGAATCAACTTTGCTGAGGTTTATTCGTTCTTCAACGACGAATCTTGTCTTGTAAGTAATATGTATTAGTTATTTTTTTAACTTTACTAAATGTAAATTATGTATACTTAAAATTTTCAATTGAATTTATGGCAGGGGGACGTTTTACAAATCCTTGAGCCAAATTCAAAGGAGAGTAGCAGAAAATATTGGCTCACTGTGAAAGATTACATGCCAAGCATTCCAGACTGGGTTCATAAAGTCGGTATCCTCTAAGTACTATAAATTTTTTAATCGAAATTTTTTACTTTTCTTTTACTAATTTTAAATGATACTTTATACAGCATCATCCCTCAATCAACGCGATGTTGTCGGTTTCAAGGCAATTAGACGAGTATGACGACATACCAAACCCAACACCAGAGCAGCGTCATGACACTTCTGAGAATGAGGTGCTGTTGATAACCACCAGGAGCAGACAGACAACTCTGATGACGCACATGATTCTGAGGTTATAAATAATATACAATATTCTTCCTTTATAAATCATTATTGTTTTATTGTTATTCTAAAGTTTTACTTATTTTCTTTTATAATAGTCGAGGACAAAGCAATTTAATGATTACATGCGATGACGGCTGGATAAGATTGATCTTACTTTTTTATAAACTTTTTTAAAAAATACAATCGATAGTAATTAGATAAAAATATAAAATTAATTAAATCTTAATCATATATTACTTTATGTGTAGTAGAAGATTATAAAAAGTTAAGTACAGAACAACTCAGCACTTGATCTAACAAAAACAAAAGGCATCCATCCAATCTTTACTCTAATTATTTTGTGAAATACAAGGAACCAATTGGTCCAATTTACTTCACAGGGGAGCATACCAATTCAACATATTTAGGATATATTGATGGTGCCTATTTTGCAGGTTCTCTTTCTCTCTCTCACAAACACACATATACGTAGCTTTAAAAAATGTTTAATTTTAAAGATCATTTGTGTTATATAATGACCCACTGAATTATAGGATCTAAGAGCACTGGCCACCCTATGTTGATTATCCCTACCCACCAAAGTTCTAATTTCACTAATAATCCAACCCAGCTCTCCTCTACTAGAGATACAATAATGTTCACTGAGTTCTTTGAATCTGACTCTACATTTAGAGGAGAAAGACCAGCCTCTTCAACAATCTTCATACCTTTTAAAATAGCCAAAACCTCGACGATTACCCATCTCCTAAACAAGGCTTCTTCAATGCTGCAGCTATCATGACAAAACCTTCATAATTTCTATGATGCACCCCAAACCAGCAATATGGTCTTCTTTTTTCACAAATATGTCAAAGCTTATACCAAGGAAGTTTTGGAGGATACCACATATTAGGTTGAGGGGAAATAGTTTACTAGAGATATAGTGACTTGGTGAACCTGCTTTGATAGACTCCAGCAAGGTCTCAGCCCTGGATAAAACTTGATGACAATCCTCCCTTCAGTTACCATACAGAGACTTATTTCCAGATTTCTAAATTGACAAAGCAACCCCATAAACAATACGAACTCTTCCTTTGACAGAAGTTTAGCTCCTTTATTAACAAAAGAAGAGAATGACATATAAGTTGTATTGGCAAACCAAGGTTTAAGCTTCCAGACTTTCCTTGCATATCTACAAGCAGCAAGGCTAAAACACACATCCTCTGTACTAGCATGACATCTTTGACAAATTTCATTATTAGAGATTTTCTTTTTTGCCAAATTATATTGCGTGGGGAGAATTTTTTTTGAGGCTCTCCAAAAAAAATATTTTTTATCTTTTAGGAGAATTGGTAGGTGTTAGGCAAATTTCCATAAACTAGAGAAACTCTTTGAACAAGAAGGAAAACCTGGAAATCGCAATCTTGATGCAACTTCGTGCTCACTTTTCATCGAGTAAACTCCTCTACTATTAAATAATGCATCGAATTCCTTAAGATTGATCATGCGATGCACACCACCAAAATACGTATTCCGTAGCCTATGCACCGTTTTGTTATTTCTTAGTTCGGTATCAATACCATATGAAAGTCCAGTAACTATGCACTAGATTGGTGTGAGAGGATAAAATTATAAGGATTCCAGATCTCATTCCAGATCTCATTAGAGTTTACTTTAAATAAGGATAAAATTATAAGGATTCCAGATCTCATTCCAATATATATAAGTTTCAAGTGGGGGCATCAGTTAACTAAAAATCCCATGTGGGACATTTCCTTATTTTTCTACACCAATGGGTGCTCATATAGGAGACTTTGAATCATCAATGCACATATATTTTTCTAATATTTATCTTGCTCAAAATTAGCCTCAAAATAGCTACTTTATGCTATTTTTCTAACAATCCCTCACATGTATAAAAATTAGCGGAAGACACAAAAACAATTGTTTTGATATCAAGATTATTTTTTACTTTAGTAATAGAATTCAATAAATCAAAACCTACTTATGATAAGTAGGTATCAACCTTTAAACCTTCCATTATGAAATATATTTACTTTATTAACTAACTGGTAGAAATAACTTTGAATTATTCTATCGTTTATGTAAGCGATATATATTTCATACAGAAATTTATTCCTAACACTTTGAGTTCTCATGGTTATGTTCATTTTGACCCTGAACATTTGTCTAGTTCTACAATCGTTTCTAAGAATTGAGCCCTTGACAATTCCTTTCGAAGCGGCTCCACTTTTGTTTCATATAAGTGATTTTTTAAACAAAAGCAACCTGCCTTACTTTGTTTGGATTCTTAATGCATAGGAAATCATAGAAAGTATAGCTTACCCTTTCCTTCTTATTTTCATTATAGGTATGGACATGAGGGTAACCCCCACATTGATCCAACAATGTATCTCACAATTAGGTTGTCCCTTTGAACCAAGTTCTTTGGATATCCAGTCAATTAGGTTGGGTTTTCTTTTGTAGAATAAACCTTTCATTCTATGGGCTTTAGTCTCATTCCCCTTGATAATTTTTCTACTAACTCTTTGTTTAATCCTTTGGTAAGTGGATCCTCAATGTTATTCTTAGACTTTACATTGTCAAGCAAATAACTCTAATAGAGTGTAGTGTCTAATAGTATTATGTCTATGACATATATGTTGTAGACTTGCTATTATACATATTACTCCAGGCCCTTCCAACTACAGATTGACTATCACAGTGTATGCAAATTACTGGCATGGGCTTTGGCTGTTGTTGTGCAAATTTTCATGTACTCGCAAGCGCACGAATCTATTGGTAGTAATAGATCAATGGTGACGAGTGTCGATCCCACGAAGAGGTGGATTTTAATTGTTTGTAGAATTAATTTTGTAAATGGGTGGTTGGATTTGTGGTGGAAATGATTTGGATTATGCTAAAACATAAATTAAAATGGCGAGAATAAATTATAAAATTGGAATTGAAATGGCGAGAATAAATTATAAAATTGGAATTGAAATGGCGAGAATAAATTGAAGAGAATTCTATTGAAATAACGTACTTGGGTATTTGGATCCGTATCAACATGCATCATGGGCTGAATAATCCGTATTAATACCAATTAAATCATGAGGGGGAATCCACACCTCATGAACCACGCTCTAATCAATATGATGCTAAAAGCTTATCGTGCCAAATAATAATAACCTTGTACTAAAGGGCCGGTGAAACCAAGGCGGTACTAAACAAGATTAGTATTATTTGTCGACGAGAAGTCAAAACATCCACAAAAACTAGAGGGGAAGAGAAAATTAATTTACCAAATAAAACCCATGACACATGTTGAGACTTCACCTTCTACCCAAGCTTGAAAGGAAATTAGTTACTTATATTTGAACTAAGGGCAAAATGGAAATTTATTAAAATACAAAGAAAATACAAGATGGAGAAGGAATTACAGAAAATGGATCCCAAAAATAGATTCAGAGATATCAAATTAGGGGGGAGGCCCTCTTTTCATAGATACATGGAGTAAATCATGGCCATCAGATTAAAAACAGTTTGGACGCTTAGGATTGCGCCACGTCATCAGTCAACAGTCCACGATTTGACCACGTGGATGAACAATAACACGGTTTGACCTGGATGAACAGTAATGCGGTTTGGTTGAAAATAATCTGTGTGATGCATGCACCGTACGCGAGATTTTTTGTCCACTGATATGCTGCCACGTCACCATCAACAGTATATAATAATTTTAGTCCAACAGGATCGTGACACCTCATTAGTCAATGCCACGTCATCGGTCAATGCCACGTCATCGATCCGTCTATGTGAACAGTGTCGTGAACAGTAACGTGAACAGTACCGTACCCGTGAATAATACCGTACATATGAATAGTGCCATTTTTCCTTTTATACTCCTCCTAAGGTTTTCGACCGTCCTGAGTTCAAAAGTGATGTCCGTTTTGCCGTATGATCTCTTCTTTATTGTGAAATAACTATAATACCCCTAAAATACATAAATTACTTAATTAAAATAAAACATACGTAATTAAACCACAAGAATATTAAATACATAAAAGTAAGGGTTGTTAGTAAGACTTGAAATGTGAAATGACGGTTTTCTCCTTTATAAATATGCATTTTCTAATACTCAACAGTTGTCTTGGAATACTTTTTAAGAAATTCTACAGCCATTATGCCTCTTCATTACATTTGTCCAATGCAATGAATTCATATTCCATTGTTGAACGAGTTATCATTGTTTGTTTAGATGATTTCCATGAAATGGCAAGACCTACAATTGTAAACGCATAGCCACTAGTAGACCTTGCTTTTACATTAGATATCCAGTGTACATCACTATACTCTTCTATATAGTTGGCTATCTAGTATAGTGTATTCTATAATTGCGAGTGTCGGATAAGTACCTGAGTGCTCTTACTATAACTTTCTAGTGATCTGTTCCTAGATTAATTATATTTGGAAAGTTTGCTTACTGTATAAACTAAGTATGAACTTGCACAATTTGTTAGGTACATTAGACTGCCTATCACTCTAGAGTATTATACTTGAAAGATACTTTCATCTCTATTCTTAAATAGATGCAAACTTGTATATAAAAGTGTTCTTACTATAGCACAATCATTTTTATTAGATTTTCCAAGAATTTTATCACATAATGTAATTGACTCAGACTAAGTCCATTGATGTCCTAGAGATTTTTTTCTCAAAATGATATCTACTAAACCCATATCTTTCAAGTCAAAACTAAACTTTAATATATTCTTGGTGAATCTAACCATCTTGTCATTATTCCCAACAACTAGCATGTCATCAATGTAAAGACATAAAATGACATAGTCATTTTCTACCTCTTTGACATATATACATTTGTCACATTCGTTGATCTTAAAAACATTTGCCAGTATTGTTTAGTCAAATTTTTCATACTATTGTTTTAGTGCTTCCTTCAATCTATAAATGACTTTACTAATTCACATACTTTCTTTTCTTGTCCTAGAGCTATAAAGCCTTCAGGTTGTTCCATGTAAATTTCTTTATCTAAATCTCCATTTAGAAAGGTTATTTTTACATCCATTTGATGTACATCTAAATTGCGTAATACTGCAATTGCTAGTATCATCCCCATGAAATTTATTCTTGTTACAAGAGAATAAATATCAAAATAATCAAGGTGTTCTTATTGCTTATAAACTTTAATTACAAGTTTAGCCTTGTACTTATCAATTAATCCATTATCTTTTATTTTTCTCTTGAAAATCCGCTTGGATCCTAGAATTTTGCACTCTGGAGGAAGATTTACTAACTCTTAGGTATGCTTTTCTAACATGGATTCAATTTCACTATTAATGGCATCTTTCCATGATCTTACAACTTACATAAAGCTTTGTGGTTCACTTCCAAGTAAAATAGTCAGATTAAAAAATTTGGACCAAAAGATTTTTCGGTTCTAACTCTTTTATTACATCTAAGTTCAGAATAAATCTCTTGTTCACTATCTTGAACTTCTCCTTGTTCTTACTCCTCACTGTCTTTAATGATAGCATCATGTGTTCGTTTAATTGAATTGAATCCTTCTTGAGTTTACAAGGAAATACATTATCAAAGAACAATGCATTTCTAGATTATATTATCATTTTCTTATGAATATCTGGTATATTCAACTCATATACAAGAAATTGATAGGCACTACTATTATGTGCATAACCATTGAAAATGGAATCTATAGTTTTTGGTCTCATCTTCGCCTTCTTTGGTGGAGGAATGACCACTTTAGCAAGACACCCTTACACTCATAAGTATTTATAAGAAGGTACTCTACTTTTCCATAATTCATAAGGGGTTTTCTCTACGTTCTTTCGGGTCCTTTTTTAAAAGGTAGTTAGTTGATAAAACAACTTCCCTCTACTTATTCTGAGGTAGCCCAGAAATTGTTAACATTTCATTCAAGGTACAATTTTTTCGTTCAACAATCCTTATTAGGGTGAGTAAAGAGTTGTAGTTTGGTGTATGAGTCCATATTGTTCACAAAGTGACTTAAATAAAACAAAATACTCACCAGCTCTATCAGTTCTTAACTCTTTAATTTTTTATTTAGTTAATTTTCAACTTTATTTTTATATATTATAAATTTTTCTATAACTTTGTCCTTGCTTTTTAAACAAATATAACTAATAAAATTTTGTACAATCATCAATAAAGGTAATAAAATATTTATTACCACCCCTCGGTTCTATAGATTTAAAATCGCATACATAAGTTAAGTGGTTTAGTATTCCTTTCAATTCTTTGCCTCAACATAAGATTTATACTTATGATTCGTATCCATTTGGAAAGTAGGTATGTGACTCATGTTAATTAATTTATGCAAAGCATTGTAATTAACGTGTCCTAATTAACCATGCCATACATTAGAAAAGTCAAGAATATGAACAGAAGATAGAGCTTTATTATTCATTGGTTTTACAACTATTACACTTAGTTTGAACTAGTTATTGGATACAGATTCTTTTATTACACACATTCCATTTTTAGGCAAAACTACTTTATCTTACTCAAACACTAATCGAAATCCACGCTTGTTTAGAGTTAACTTTTCCCCAGAAGTCATTTTTAGAATTACGTTTTCCTTACCCTTTTATCTCAGACATGGTCGAATTCCCCATATATAGTTTTTCACCATTTTTAATAGGTTCAAAGGAAGCAAACATTTCCTTGTATGAGCATACATGTCGAGTGGCACGAGTATCAATCCATCATTCTCTTGGATTGAAGCCTATCAAATTCACTTAAGAAACCACTGCAGAAAGATTAATGTCTGACATATCTTTTGAGATGTTCTCTACATCATTAGCTTCTCGATTTCCTTTCTTCCTTAGCATTCTACATTCCGAAGCTTTATAAACCATTTTATCATAGTTGAAGCATTTCCTTTGAAATTTGTTTTGCATCTTGGAGACCCCTCTTTTTAGACCCAACTTGTTTTTGTTGGCCTTCTTGTTCTTGATATTTATATTCTGATATATATTCCATAACATTGGCTTTAGCCATAGAGATGACACTTTTCCTGTCATTAATTTTGTTACGTTCTTCTACTTGAAATTTAATAATCAGATCCTTAGGACTTATTTATTTTCTCTTGTGTTTTTGATAACTCTTAAAATCTTTCCATGCTGGAGGCAGCTTCTCAATGATAGCAGCCATTTGAAAAGTATCACTTAAGTCCACCCTTTCGCCATGAATTTCTGACAAAATTATCTATAGTTCTTGAACTTGACTTATAAAAATTTTGGATTCCACCAACTTATAATCTAGGAAGCAACCTACGACAAATCTTTTAGTGCTTGCATCCTTAGATTTATATATCCGTTTTAAGGACTTCCACAACTTTTTGGCTCTTTTGTTTCCAACATACACACTATATAAAGAATCGCTCAAGGCATTCAACACATAATTTTTGCAAAGGAAATCGGAATGATTCCAAGCCTCTATTGCACTAATCACTTAGTGATCAACTTTAACCTTTCGGGGTATAGGAGCATCTTCTTTTAAGAATCTCTCAAGATTCAAGGTGGTCAAGACAAAGAACATTTTCTATTGCCACTGTTTGAAATTCTATCCAGTAAATTTCTCTAGTTTTTTCACATGAGGAACAACCGTAGGTGTAGCAGTACCAGTGCCAACACTGACACACGAGACATGAATATGAAGGTCTAGTTTGCTAGCACATATCAATTGCCATTTCAACAAAAATTTGTTTTAAGATTGTAGTGATATTATTATTATTATTATTATTATTATTATTATTATTCTTATTCTCTTATTATTTCGTTCAAGTGACATAAGACCACTCACTTTGTATGCATAAATACGCTAGTTAGATTCACAGGAAAGACTGAAAGAGTCACAATAGTCTCACTTAAAACTCAGACTCCTTAGATGTTGTATATAGACTTGGTGGTAGAACCTTTCTAGTGCACTTACACGTACTAATAAGTTTCTTATATATTTATCAAAAGACTGAAAGAGTCACAATAATCTCACTTAAAACTCAGACTCCTTAGATGTTGTATATAGACTTGGTGGTAGAACCTTTCTAGTGCACTTAAACGTACTAATAAGTTTTTTATATACTTATCAAAAGACTGAAAGAGTCACAATAGTCTCACTTAAAACTCAGACTCTTTAGATGTTGTATATAGACTTGGTGGTAGAACCTTTCTAGTGCACTTAAACGTACTAATAAGTTTCTTATATACTTATCACAAATTAATAATAATAATAATAATAATAATAATAATAATAATAATAATAATAATAATAACAATAATAATAATTGAAATAGCAATAATATAATAAATAAATAATATGCCAATAAAAAATTTAAAAAATAATTTTCACTCACCCGAGGCTTGTAAAATTATAATCTCCTTAAATATAGATTCACCACCTTCATAATAGTGCTTGAATTATATAAGTATTTGTCTCCTAGGATACAATAGATTCAAATATTGTTGGCAGCACAACCTCAGTATTCATGTGAACTTCAAATAAATGTTTAAATTTGATTACACTGAAGCCTAAAGCTAGAGAGAATTTGCTTAAAAGAAAAGATAAGAAAATCACTTGGGTTTTGGTATGTTTTGCAATTGAACATGGAGGCCAATATGTACAGGTTTAAGGGGGCATCAATTAAATAAAAATCTCATGCGGGAATTTTCCTTCTTTTTTCACACTATTGAGTGCTCTTTGAGATCCAATTTCTCATTTATCCAAGCACCAATTTGAAGTTTTACGATCTGTTGTGAAGAGCTCACAAAGGAGATTTGAATATCCATTGACATATATTTTTTCAATATTTATCTTGCCCAAAATTGACCTCAAAATAGTCACTTTATGTATTTTTTCTAACATAAAGTTGGGGATAGCAAAATTACCCGTTAATCTGTAAACTTGCCCAAGTCCACTTGTAAAATTTTTTTGTTGTAGATACTTTTATGAATTGCAAGTAAATTTAGTATTAAGATTATAATTTGCTAGGGACTTGTTGAGTGCTGGAGAATGTATAATTTATAAAGGATAAAATCATCATTTTACACTGTAAGTCTCACTAACAATTTTACTTTTATTTATTTAAATCCTTTAAATTTGATTGCTTGTGTTTTGTTATAATTTGATTATTTTATGCATTTAAGGGTATTTTAGTCATTTCACCATTAATAAGAAATTAGATAGCAAAATAGATAGCATTCTTGAGAATAGCTAAGAACCTTAGTAAGAGTATAAAGGGAAAAATCATAATTTTAGGATTTTGGTGGGGCCTGGCTAATGTGCCATTGATTGATGACATGACAGCATTCTATTTTGTTGACTAATGATGTGGCAGCATCTTATTGGGCTGAAATATGAGTTATGATACATGCAATACACAGAATCAATGCTAGTTCACTTTTATGTTGACTAATGACATGGCAACATTTTATTGGACCAAAAGATATGCGTAGTTTACATGCAATTTATTGAATCACACTCCTAATGGTGTGTTCTAGCCAATCCGAGCTTGCCACATGGCGCAATCCTAAGCATCCAATTTGTTTTTATCTGATGGTTATGATTTACCCATTATATCTATAAATAAAGGATGCCCCCCTAATTCGACAGCTCTGAATCAAAATTTGAGCTCTATTTTCTGTAATTCTCTCTTTATCTTGTATTTTCTATATAATTTAATAAAATTATCATTTTACCCATAGTTAAATTATAAGTGGCTAATTTAATTTTAAGCTTGGATTGAAGTGAAGTCTTAATATGATGCATAGGCTTAATTTAATAAGTTTATTCACCCTCTCTCTATGATTTATCTGGATTATTTTGACCCATCGTTGACAGATAATAACAATATTTCTACATTTTGCATAGCATACTGACACCTTAGTGTAAGATCATTACTGTTTGGCACGATGAACAATTTACACTATATTTATTGAGTAATGATACAGTCACAAACTATTGTACAAACTAATGTTCAAACTTATTTTGTACAAATTGATGTGGAATGATAAGATTAGTTAAATTAAATATCACTTGACCTACATGATTTATTTTTATTATTTTATATTTTCATTCAACTAATGAATTAATGCCACGTCAGTTTGTACAAAATAAGTTTGTACAAGAGTTTGTGGCTGTATCATTACTCATATTTATTAGCAAGAAACTCTCTCTAGTATTAGTGGTTTGTCTTAACTCAGTGTTGATAGAGAATACATTTAAGTTATTTAGTGGATAGTCTTGTCACATTATCTATAATAGGAATATTATGACTAGGCACACCGTATATTTGACACCACATTTAGTAGAAGATTATTTCCTCTGGCACAATGAGTGCTTGATATCATATTTACTAAAATGAGGACTGTGAAAGTGGAAATACCCCCATCATAAATTAATTTTAACTAAAAAGGAATAATAAGCTTGTGTTAAAGTGTTGAGTGTGAATCCAAAGACTCAAGTGTTTCATTTGAATTGTTTCATCTTTAATTTGTTCACTCAAGTGCTTAGAAATCACGCCCAACTAATTTACTTATAAACTTGGAAAATTAACCTTACACATAATTAAATCTACCTGTTCGTGGCTTGACACTTGTCACCATTAATCTATACTACAATAGATTCATGCGCTTACGAGTATAATAAAATTTACACAATAAATTTTTTACACTATTACCAGGATGGTAAGTCATTTTAATTTGTAGAGTTAATTTTCTTTGTAAATATTGTGTAAATAACTTTGTGTAGATTTTTAGTGTGTTTCTATAGTAAGTGTGCATTCATGTAATAAAGTCAACATCGTAACTTCTCTTCTTTCTTTATTTTTATTAATTTTTCTTTACATGCACGATCGAAGGTCACAATCATATGGTTTAAAACCTATAGACCTTAAACTAAAAAAGATACTTCGCACACATAGACACATTGCATCACAGAGTAAAATTGCAGATAACATCGAAATGGATTTAGTGCAACAACAACCATAAGCTCCACAAGAGAGGCAATTTAAGGACTTTTTCAATCTATTAGCTAATTTGAGCATGTCATGCATAAGATACCTAAATGTACCTGTTAGGAATTTCAAGTTAAATCCTAGTGTGTTAAATTGTCTCTCATCATTCTATGACCTAGAAAACGAAGACCCATACAATTATTTGAATGATTTTCATGCTGCTTACGAAAAACTTTTAAACATGATTTTTTTAGATAAAGATGGTAAAAGTTAGATATTTCTATTTTCTCTAAAAGATAGAGCTCGTTTTTAGTTTAATACATTGCCCGCTAATAGTATCACATCATGGGAACAAATAGTAACTAAAGTCTTAAATAAATGCTTCATACTGCATAAAACCAACAATATTTGCAGAGAAATCTTAGAGTTTACTCAGAAAGAAGACGAGCAATTTTTTTAAGCATATGAATGATTTAACGGGCTACTCTTGAAGTGTCCACATCATGAGTACGAGAAATGGCACCAATGTCTAATACTTGGAGGGACTATAGCCACATATACAAGAATGGCTAATGGCGACAAGTGCAAGTCACTTATGCTTACAAGCACATCAGAAATTTGAGATTTTTTTTCTAAACGAAGTCGATCATTCAGGAATGTGAGAAAAATCAAGGAAATAATTGAAGTCCACGATAGTGAGTCAAGATAAACATCAAGGAAGTCAAAGAAAAAGTCGAATGACTTTCTTATCAAATAGCATCATTGATGGTTGCTAAACCAACATAGCCATATGCCTATAATCAATTTGACGATAATTTATATCCAGATCACACCAATGCCATTAATGTGATAAAGAAGCAGTCGAATTACAACCTTTACTCTAATACTTACAATTCTGGATGGAGAAACCATTCCAACTTTTCGTGGCCTCACAGATTCCAACAAAGCGGAATAGCAGCTCCTAGTTCCTGGTGCAACTAGCTCTCAAGGTCTTTAAATCTCTTAGCCACCATTTAGACAGTGCAATCCGAATTATAGCTATTCATAAACTAAACCATGGGAAGAGGCACTCCAAAATTTTTAAAATATGACTCACTCCGCACTAGAAGAACAAAATCAAACCATTGACGAACTGCTGAATGAGATTAGATCTGGCATAAATTTACAAGTCTAATTGATTTCAAACTTCAAAAAGACAATAAGTTAACTTGCTTATTCAATTGAAACCTTGGTTATTATCATTGAGAAAGGCAAATTTCCAAGCTAGTCAATGCACAATCCTAAGGGAGCACATGAAGTTATTACTAATTCGGACCAGCAGCATAAAGATGTTAAAGCCATTATGATCTTGTAAAAAGACTAAGAAGTCGACAACATAAAGATACCAGTGAAAAGGACAATTGAAATTGTCCTTTTAGACTCTAAGGACTCATTACTAAAGGAGAAAAAAGAAAACAGCCCATGAGAATATATCCCTAAAGCTTCATTCCCTTTGCTTAAAGATATAGAGATCTTTAAATAGGTACGTGTTAACATCTATTTGCTTGACACTATAAAACAAGTGTCCTCTAATGCTAGGTTTCTTAAAAACTTTTGCAATAAAAAGAGAAGTATTTTTGTTAAAAAAGAGACATTTTTAATAGAGACCTTTTTAAAGATCGAATTTCCCCTACCATCTCATATAGTATAAGGAACTACATAATTGAGAATACTTTATTGGACTAAAGAGCTAGCATAAATTTTTTATGTTACTTATATTTGTGAAACTTGGATTGAGAGAATTACACCCAACTCTTGTCGTGTTGCAGTTTGCATATTGATTAATGAAAAGACATTGCGGTATTATAGAGGACGTGCTTATCCCAGTAGATAAATTTTATTTTCTTGTTGACTTTATTATTATTGACACTCAACTAGTGTAGGATTCAAAGAAGCACATCCCCATTTTCTAGGCCAATCTTTCTTGGCAACTACTGATACATACATTTAATACAGAACTGAAAATATACAGTTGTCCTTTGGCAATATGACTATATAGTTAAATATCTTTAGCAATGCCAAACAACCTTAAAATAGAGACAATGGAATTGTTGATGTTGATTTATCAAAGAATTATTATATTATACTTTTCCTGCTAACCTTGTTAATGATCAATTACAAACATGTTCAACTCCTTTTGGTTTAGATTTTAATATTGAAAGATCAATTGACGAGGTTAATGCCTTACTCAATTCATCGTCATCCATGGATACAAAAAAATGAAAGTCAAGAATAGAGCAACTAATACCATTAGGGAAGAAACTCGGTCTATCATTGACAAGGCATTGTTCTCAATCACATCATTTCGAACAAAGGTATTGAGGTTGACAAACCTAAAGTAGATCTCATTTCCAATCATCCTCCACCCAAGATAGTTAAAGAAGTAAGATATTTCCTTGTGCATTCTGGTTTTTATAGGCGTTTAATTTAAGATTTTGGCAAAATAACTAAACTTTTATGCAATTTACTTGTTAAGGATGTACTTTTTATCTTTAATGATTCATGTATTAAGGCATTTAAAAATTAAAGTAGTTGTTGACGTTATCACCCATTATTCAACCCCTAAACTGGAACTTACATTTTGAGCTCATGTGTGATGCATTTGATAATACAATAGGAGTAGTGTTAAGATATATGGTTGATTGTATCCCTCATGTCATTTACTACGCTAATATAACATTAAATGGTGTACAACTAGATTACTCAACCACTGAAAAAGAAATGCTAGCTACAATGTTTACATTAGAAAAATTCCAATCTTATATCATAGGATGTAAAATAATTGTATTCACAAATCATGTTGCACTTAAATATCTTATTATTAAAAAATCTAGAGGCTAGACTAATTCGTTAAGTGTTACTTTTACAAGAATTAAACCTTGAGCTCAAAAATAAAAAGGCACAAAAAGGTGGTGGTAGATCATCTCTCTCATTTCAATTTTGACACAATTCCAAAATCATTACAATTTAATAAATTATTTTTAGATAAACAATTGATAAGTATGGAAGTACTTGCATGATATGTTAATATGCAGGTTAACTTTCATAGCATTAGGCTAAGCAAGACAAAGAGATTTTTAATGTGTGGAGTATCGATTTCGTAGGACCATTTCCTCTTTCTTTTGGTCATCAATAATATCAGTTGTTGTGGACTACGTATCAAAGTGGGTAGAAGTAATTCTATATAGAACCGTGATCACAATATGGTGATGGAATTTTTAAAAAGCAATATTGTTTTACGTTTAGATTCACTCGAGCAATAATCAAGGAAGGTGTTACCCATTTTGCACCAAATCATTGAACGCTCTATTGGCAAAGCACTCTATCACATATAAAATGGTTACCCCATATCATCCACAAACTAATGGCTACATTGAGATCTTCAATTAAGAAATAAAGCACATATTAAAAGGACAATGAAACCAAACATAAAATATTAATCATTGAGGCTAGATGATGCATTACAAGCATGTCAAAAAACATTCAAGACACTTATTGGGATGTCTCCTTATACGCTAGTGTATGAAAAAGCTTGTCATGTACCAATAGAACTCGAACATCATGCATACTAGGCCATCAAGAAATTCAACTTTGATATTGAATAGGCTGGTTTGGAGAGAATATTACAATTAGTAGAACTTGAAGAGATTCGTAATGATGCATATGAAAATAACAAGAATTACAAGCAATAAATTAAAGTCTTTTATAACAAGCATATCATGAGGAAATATTTTTGCACCAACTCAGAAAGTGCTTTTATACGATTCTCACTTGCATTTATTCCTAGGTAGATTATGCTCTCAATAGTGTAGTACATTTATTGTTCGTACTATTGTTTTATATGGGGCCATTAAAATTAATAATTCAAAAAATGGTGTCACTTTTAAAGTTAATGATTAAAGATTAAAGACATATCTAAAGTAATAACTACATGAAGAAAACATCTTGATTAAGTTTTTTCTTTGGGTGATTTAACTTTTTTTCACTGAAATTATTTGATTGCTTCTTATTTAATTGCATTTATTTAATAATTGTATTTTTTTATCACTTGTATTATACATTATGAGTACCTCAGTAAGACATATCCTCTTTAACCTCCTTAATGAACTTCTACGAGTGAACCGTCACTTAAGCGACTTGCTTCAAATTTGTAAATCACATCTTGTTTGGAATCTATATAGTCTCAGGATAGCTTGGATAAAGAGTCATTGGATCATATTCTTTCGATTCTTGAAACACATCCAAAAAGATACATATAGTGTGTAATTTCCTAGTTATGGTCATTATTCTAGAAAAAACATGCACGGCATAGTCTCTAGAATCTGACTATAAACGACTTTGTTTGCTAGTTTATAAGGAAACTAGATGGGAAGCCTACCCTCAACCCACGAAGGGCGTTCAAGTTGTTTTTGGACGTAAATATAGAGGAAAATGTGAGCCACGATCACAATTACCAGTACATATCATTTTGTTTTACTGTTCTTTTATCATTTGTACTATTGCTTTTAGTAGTGTGATTTTCTCTTTCCTTTATGTTTGCTTTCTTTACTGTTTACTTTTGATTCTTGAACCACAAACTTCACGTGTCATTTGAAAAACACACCACCCCATTTGCAACTAAGTATCAATATGTCTGTCACCAAGATCTTTAAATACAAGCTTTTTTTTTAAACACTCATAAATTGTTTTTGAAATTTTCTCAATGACAGGCAACTTTGAATAGAAAATTCAAGAACTTTGTGTGCTTTCTAGCTTTAGTTATGGAAAATTCAAAGAGTTTGCTTAAGCAACTATAGATCGTCATCAAGAACTAACAGAGAGAAAAATACACTTAGTCTGTGGAGGAGGTGAATGAGGGTTTTCAAGACTTGTCTCAGAAGCTACTTATACTAAAGGAAGCCAAGTGCTTGGTATCTTCCCAAAAGCCCTAAAATCTCTATGATGTCTACCCGGCTAATAAATTGGAGAAGAGTTAGTCATCTCAGGTATGTAAGAAAGAATATCTGAGATGTTAAACCATATGGACACTTTCATTTTCTTACTAGAAAATCTTGTAACTTTAGAGGCACTGGTTACATTCATATCTTGGATCCAATTTGAACATTTATTAAAAATCCATCGATTTGTTAAATATTAATAACTTTTATGATGGCTTGATAGCATTTCTTAACCATGCAATTAAGAATCATTTCATTTTATTCACTGTGAAAAAGCTCTTTATTTGTGCTCCTACTACTAACGAGTTACTTGACTTTTATAAGTTTACAAACCAGAGTCAGATCCCAAGATCTTTGCATGGGATTAATCAACTAATGATGATAACATTAGTAGTAGTAGTAAGAAGTGCAAATTAAATTTAACCATATATTTGTGAATATTTTCTTATGTTGCAGCATTCAGGTGATATCTTCTAAACTCAACTTCTTTCTTTTTAGACATTAAGAACAATGTCTCATTCTAGTTAAAGGAAGACATCATTGATAGTTATGGAATAATTAATAATTGTGTTGTACTTTTATTAACATTTTCTAAATTTTTTATTTGAAGATGGCCGGATATAGAGTTCAGTTACTCTAGAAATGTATCATCCTAATCTTCTAATTTAGTCACTCTAAAAAAAAATCTAACGTTTTCTTATTCTTTGTCATCTTCTTTTAAGTTTCTGCATCTAGTTTTGGTGTGGTCTCTCTAACTTCTTCTTTTATTACTTATGTTTTTTTTTTTATCTTTTTCGCCTTTTTGTATGCATATTTTCAGATTATGAAACATTGAAGACAATGTTTAGAATAGATTTTAGGGTGTGGTGTCTTAAAAAGAAAAAGCATTCTATGTGATCTTTTGACATTGGATGAAATGATGACTTTTAAATTTTGGTATTTATATTATTTTTTGCTTTGAATTATGTTACGCCATGTTTACCACTTTGCATGTTGAAATTTGTGACAAGTGTGAATTGAGAGATTTGATGATTGTTGTGCAAATTTTATTAAACTCGCAAGTGCACGAATCTATTGTAAAATAAATTAATGATTTAGTGTCGATCTCATGAATAGGTGAATTTTAATTGTGTATATAGTTAATTTTCAGAAGTGGATGATTGTATTTGTGGTGGAAGTGATTTAAATTAGCGTAAAATTCAAATTAAAATGGTGGGAATAAATTGAAGTGACAATCATTATTTCTAAGGTATTTGGATCTGCATCAACATGCACCATGGTCTAAATATTATTTATTAATGCCAATTAAATCATGAGGGGGGTTTCCACTCCTCATGAACCACACTTTAATCAATATGGTGCTAAGGGTTTATCGTGCCAAATAATAATAATCTTGTACTAGGGAGCCGGTTAAACCAGTGCGGTATCTAGACAAGATTCTTACTATTTATCGACGAAAAGTCAAAACATCCATTATAATTAGAGGGGAAGAGAAAGTAAATTTACCAAATAAATCCCATGGCACATGTTAAGAATTCACCTTCAACCAAAACTTGAAAGAAATTTAGCTACTCATAATTGAAATAGGGGCAAAATGGAAATTTATTGGCTAAGAACAATACCCATGTGTATCTAGAATAATCATCAACTATTACAAATGCATAAAATTTGCCACTTAAACTAGCATATCTAGAAGGTACAAATAAATCTATATGAAGCAATTGAAGTGGTTTTGAGGTGGAAACATGATTCTTGCTTTTGAAAGAAGTTTTGATTTGTTTTCCAAGTTGGCATGCTTCACAAGTTTTATCTTTTTGAAAATTGATTTTTGGAAGACCTTTTACTAAATCATTTTTCACGATTTTTGAAATCAAATCCATACTTGCATGACCTAATCTTCTATGCCACAACCAACCATCATCATGCAATGCGGAGAGATATTTTTCATTTGTTGATGCATAATCTATATTAATGGTGTAGACATTTACATGTCTATTTCCTACAAATAAGACTTTCCCATCACATGCATTTTCAATAACACACTTTGATTCATCAAAGATAACTCTATATCCTTTATCACATAATTGACTAATACTAAGCAAATTGTGTTTCAAGTTCTCAACCAAACACACATTCTCAATGAGGGTAGAGGATACATTACCGACATTTCCAATTCCAATGATTTTTCCTTTTGAATTATCCCCAAACGAAATATCTCCACCATTTTCGATCTTGGTAAAGCTTGAAAACCAAGAATAATTCCCTGTCATGTGTCTTGAACAGCCGCTGTCCAAGTACCACTTATTCTTCTTCTTCTTTGATCCCTGAAAGAGAAATCTCAAGTTTTAGGTACCCAAACCTTTTTGGGTCCTTGAGAGTTAGCAATGGTTCCTTTCGGAACTCAAATACATTTCACACCATAATAAGCATTTCTCTTTACAGCACATCTATTTTTCATATGGCCATCTTGATTGCAATAATGGCATACAATTTTATTATTAATAGATGTATTCTTCACAAAATAACTCTTGTAAAATTTTTGTTTCAAATTCGGTTTATAACCTAGGCCACTTTTGTCAAATACACATTTTTGTGAGTTTAGCAAATTGTCCAACATCTTTTGCCCATTTGTAAATCTTAACACAATTTCATTTAGCTCATTATTCTTCTTTCTAAGCATTTCATTCTCATTTTTCAAGTCATTCATGTGTGACTCTAAGTTCTCATGTGAAGTGCTAGAGTTCTTGAGTAATGCAATACTATCATACAATGTCTTGTTTTCTAATTCTAAGCATGTAATCTTCTTTTTAAGACTTATATTCTTTTTACCAATCTTCATTAGCTCATCATGCAAATCATTAAAGGCATCATGCAATTCATCATATGTAGGAAGAACACTTACCTCATCAAGTTCATCACATGATTCTTCCCCAACGGCTATGAGAGCCAAATTTGTCATTTCCTGTTGCTCATCATCATCACTTGTTTCCTCTTCGCTATCATCCCATGTGGCCACCATAGCCTTCTTCTTGTGTTTGTTGAGAAGAGGACACTCCGGTCGTATGTGTCCGGGCTTTTTGCATTCATAACAAGTGATGAGCTCCTTCTTCTCCTTCTTATTCTTGTAGCCTCTGAATTTTCTCTGCTCATTGTTCTTTTTGTAAAATTTTCTGAATCTTCTAGCCAACATAGCCAGCTCCTCATCATCCATTTCGCTTTCCCCATCACTCTCACGTTTTGAAGCTTTGAGAGCGATGTTCTTCTTCTTTTCCTCATGCCCTTTTTCTGCTGCCAAATCTTCTTCATATGAAATAAGAGAGCCAATTAAATCATCAATAGGTAATACATTTAAATCCTTGGCTTCCTCAATGGCAGTCCTTTTTTGTCTCCACTCCTTAGGTAGAGACCTAATGATTTTCTTGACTTTTTCGCTATTTGAAAAAGTCTTTCCTAGGGCTCCTAGAGTGTTCACTATGTCCGTGAATCTAGTATACATAGAGTACACATTTTCATTTTGTTCCATTTCGAACAATTCGTATTGTCGAGTGTACCTACTTATTTTAGATTCTTTCACTTGGTTCGTGCCTTCATAGACAACCTCAAGTTTGTGCCAAATCTCATTAGCACTTTCGCAACTAGACACTCTATGAAACTCTTTCTTATCTAATGCACAAAACAGAGCATTCATGACCTTCGAATTTAGAGAAGCTTTTCTCTTATCGAATTCATTCCAATCCCGTGAAGGTTTTGGAATATCTTCTCCTATTTCATTTTTAGTCAAAGGCATGAAAGGGCCATCATTAACAATTTCCCAAATCTCGTAATCTAAGGCTTGCAAGTAAATTTTCATCCTAGTTTTCCAATATGGGTAATCATTACCATCAAAGTAAGGGGGTCTAGTGGTGGACTGTCCTTCCCTAAATGTGGAATCATTTTGAGTTGCCATTGATCTTTAGCTCTAGACGGTTAAATCTAAATAAGAGCACCTTGCTCTGATACCAAATGAAATATGAATGTGCAACCCAAGAGGGGGGGTGAATTGGAATTTTAAAACTTAATCAAATAAATCCACACAACAAGCAATCTAATGTCTTAATAAAAATGAAAGCAATAAGTTCAATATAAGCACAATAATTAAAGAGTAAGGGAGAAGAAAAACAAACACACGAATTTTTACGTGGTTCGGCAATCCCCGCCTACGTCCACGCCTCCAAGCGATCCAAGCTCGAGGATTTCACTATCCAATCCTTTCCAAGGCTTCAACAAATACAATTGACTTCAAGGTGTCAATAAACCTTTACAATGAAGAGATTATCTCCCAATCTCTTCACCCAAGTGTCTCACACACTCAAGTTCTTACAAATGAAGTGAAGAAATAAAGATTACAATAAAAGTCACTCAATGAGTAGATAATCAAAGATGAAGAACAAAGAATGATTTAATGATTTGTTTGTTTACAAATTGAAGACCCAAGATATCACGTGTGCTTTTTGTTCTTGCTTGTTGGAGAGTGTTGGAGAGCTTCAAAATGAGTTGGATTTGAGTTTTTATATTTTGAGCTCGAAAACTAGCCGTTACTCACATTCTGGGCATATCCGGCTTGCCGTTTAGCTATCCGGCATGCCGTTTATATGTTACCGTTATGGCAAAATTTTGAATTTCAAATTATCCGGCTCGCCGCTTACGAATCCGGTATGCCGTTTATGCTCCAGAAGCTCACTGGTCGATAACCGGTCTGCCGTTTAAGCTATCCGGTATGCCGTTTTCGAAATGGTAACATTCTGCCCCGTAACCGGCTTGCCGGTTATCAGTATCCGGTAAGCCGGATGCTACAGTAACCTGCTACAGTGATATTTTCCGAATTTTCAATTTTGACCCCAAAACTTTATAAAACTGTAGTATGGCCCAAATCGTTTTAAAAGTTTGCAGATAGGTCCAATTTCAGAATTTTAGAATAATGCTTTGTCAATCCCACAACTTTCTGAAGTTATGATTTTGCCCAAACTTTGTGAAATTATAGAATGGCCCAAAAGAATTTAAATAGTTTCAAATAAATCCAAATCCGAAATTTTAAAAACATTATCAAAGCTTTTAAAATACTTTCATTTTAGTTCAAAATACTTTAATTCTATAACATCATTTTCTTATTTTAAAAGCACAATTCACAAACCTTTGCTTAATAAAAAACATGTGGTTTGTTATCATCAAAATCAATATTTATAGCCATATAGGCTAACATTGAGTGTTGGAGAATGTATATTTATAAAGGGTAAAATCATTATTTTGCACTCTTAAGTCTCACAAACATTTTCACTTTTATGTAATTAAGTCTTTTAAATTTTAATTGTCTGTGTTTTTCGAGGAAATTTTGGTCATTTCATTGACGAGAAATCAGACAGCAAAATAGATAACATTTTTTAGCTCAAAATAGTTAAAAATCTTACGAAAGGAATAAAGGATAAATTATAATTTAAGATTTTGGTGGGGCTAGGTGATATGGCATCGATTGATGACATGGCATCATTTTATTGCGTTAACTGATAATGTGCTAGCATTCTATTAGACCAAAAAATGAGCTTACAATACATGCAATACATTGAATCAATGATAGTTGACTTTTCCATTAACCAATGATGTGGTAACATATTATTGGACCAAAAAACATGCATACGTTACATGTAATTCACTGAATCACAATCCTGATGACATGCTCCAGCCAATAAGAACTTGCCACGTGGCACAATCTTAGGCACCGAGTTATTTTCATCTGATGACCAGATTGTTCGTTGTATTTATAAATAAGGGATTTTCCTGTAAATCGACAGGTCTGAATCAAAATTTCAACTCCATTTTCTGTAATTCTCTCTCTATCTTGTATTTTCTACTTACTTTAACAAAATTATCATTTTACCCATAGTTCAATTATGTGTAGCTAATTTAATTTCAAGTTTGGATTGAAGGTGAAACCTCAATATGATCTATAGGCTTAATTTGGAAAGTTTATTGACCCTCTTTCTATGATTTATATAGACTATTTAGACCCATTGTTGACAAACAATAATAATTTTGTCTAGATTTTGCATGGTATGCCACCTCCCTAGTGCAAGATCATTACTATTTGGCACGATGAGCACCTTACACTATATTTATTAGCAAGAAACTCACCTCTAGTACTAGTGGTTTGTTTTGACTCAGTGTTTATAGAGAATGCATCTAAGTTATTTAGTGGACGGTTTTGCCACATTGTCAACAGTAAGATTATTATCACCTATCATAATGTGTACTTGACACTACATTTAACAAAAAAAAAATATCCTAGTACAATGAGTGCTTGATATCATATTTATTAGAATGAGGATTATGAAGAATGGAAATATCCCCTTATAAATTAATTTGAACTAAAAAGGAATACTAAACTCATAGTGAACTATGAAGTATGAATCCAAAGACTCAAATATTTCATTTGAATTATTTCATCTTTAATTTATTCATACTTCTTTTTTATTTAAATCTCAATACTGCTTAGAAATCACATCCAACCAATTTACATATATACTTGGAAAATTAACCTTACACATAATTAAATCTTCCTCCTCGTGGGATTGACACTCTTCACCATTAATCTATTCTAAAATAGATTCATGTGCTTGCAAGTATAATAAAATTACACAAAAGGGATGCAGGTAGTTTTGGTATTAAGAAAAAATCTGGTGGATACCTGCACTGGTATCCACCATCCCACATTCTTTATTTTAATTATTTATAATTTTTATTTTCATCATAAAAAATTACATTAATAAATTTAATCATAAACATATGTCAGTTAAAGTTCTTAATTCCTAAACTTAACCCATAGGTATAAAAAGTTTTTAACAACTAGAAAATTTATAATTTTCAAGCTTAATATTACAGATATTTTATTTAATTGATTGATTTTGTTTGTTTTACTTTAATGACTTGAACCTAACAAATTGCTTACTAAAGTTGGGTTTTTATTTGTTTAATTAATTGTCGACAATAGTTTAACAAAATTTACTTGTTGATATTATTGATAATACTTGCATATTATGATGATTTGCCTACAATAAAAATATTTGGTGTATCTACTTTAATGTGAAAATTTTTAATTTCTTATCTACATTAATAAATCTAAAACCGAGTATGCGAATTTTTAGGCTATTATTATAACTTTGTAGTTTGAATTATACAATTTAATTTTTTATGCATTATTAAATATATATTTTCTAATATTTGTAGAATTATACAGTTTAGTTTTTTTATGCATTTTAAAAGTATTTTTTTAATATTTGTAATCTTAAATGACAAGACCCACATAAAATTTGTTATGAGTTGCGGGTGGGTTTGGGTAATTATTAAAACCTGCAGCATATAGGTTCGTTAAAAAAGAAAAAAATTGTG
This sequence comes from Citrus trifoliata, assembly GCA_018350135.1. Taxonomy (NCBI): domain Eukaryota; kingdom Viridiplantae; phylum Streptophyta; class Magnoliopsida; order Sapindales; family Rutaceae; genus Citrus; species Citrus trifoliata. The sequence goes on from VKKW01000080.1 coordinate 460,756, forward strand.
CGGGTTGCTAGCAAGGTTGGTAATTTAAATTTTTTACAGGTGCTTGTTTGGTATTGGTAAACTTGTAGTGGATGATGCCCATTGTCATCACTAGAGAAGATCTCAAGTCCTAAATCTAAAGAATTTTATTGTACTCATGCTTTTTGGCTTTTTAAATATATGCCAATCTACGATTATTGAACTTAAATTTGGTGTTGTACTTGGGGGCAACTCATATTACACTATATTATATTGCATTAAAATACTTTTCTTATATAAATTCATGTTTGACTGTAATTTTTAGTTGTGTTGCATTGTATTAAAAAGATGTCTAATACAACAAAAGGAGCATAAAATAAGGGTGGGGCTATTTACACTCTAAATATTTTTTTGAACACTCTATTGTTTTACACACTCATACACTAATTATAAAAGATTAAGTTTTACTTTGTACACTCTTTAAAATTTCAAAAATATCCTTACTTAAAATTATTAAATTACTTAACTTTATTTACTTAAAACACTATTAAAATTATTCAATACACTAATTTTAAGAGATTTAACATGTACTTACAACAATATAATTAAGTCAAGTTGTAAACAAATTATTTAATATAATTTTAGTTATTAATTTTTTAGTCATTTATGTTCAATATTGAATTTCACACCTAAAATAACTTCCAATGAGGACGCAATAAAAAAATTATATTCCATAGATACTACCAAAAACAAAAAGAAAAGAAAAGAAAGAAGTCGTAGAGATGAAGAAGATGACAAGAAGGGACAAAGCAAAAAAAAGAGAAGAGGAAGACGGGGATATGAAGTATATGAGAAAGGCAAAAACCAAAAAAAAGTTTGTTGCAGTACTTATTTATTTTATTTTAAAAAATAAAATATATCACACGTACTGTGTAATTAATTTCCTTATTATTCATATAAATATTAATTAAGATATTGAAAAAAAAGTGTTAGGATTTAAACTATCACAATTAAAAATTAATAATGAGTGTGTTATATGTGTGTTCAAAACAATTATATAATATTAACTTATAATAAGTTATCCTTAATAGTAATTCATATTATGCGTATTTTTGTAATATATATTTTTATTAAAATTAGAGTGTTCAAAGTAATTTTGTGAGTGCAAATAGCCTCACCCACAAAATAATCCTATGGGGAGTAGGGTTTAGGCTATATTACCTTAAAATGCTATTCATATTTAAAATTTAATCATTTTATTTTATTATTCAATAAATTATATTAAATTTAAATTTATCAAATACTAATTTATATTAATATTTAATCAAATATAATTCAAATAATATAAAATATAGAATATCAATAAACCTAAATATTCAATAAATAAATGTTAGCAAATTATTTTACTTTTATCACATAAAATCATTTTAATTATTTTCTTTAAATGTAAAAAAGTAGTTTAATAAATTAAGCATTTATTATTTACTAAAATAAAAAATTTGAAGATAAATTTAAATTAAACAATTATATTTGACATTACAAAATTAAAATCAATTTATAATAAAATTAAAATATTATATTATATTGTATTGTATTGTATATTTTATTTTATTTATATTTATTATATTAGAATATTATATAAATAATATAAATAATTATTTTTATTTTATAAAAACTAATATAAAAAATAATTATTTAGTGATTACTTTAAATAATGAAGAATATATTACTAAAATATTAATAAATTTAAATAATACCAATCTAATTTTAATATTAATATAAAATAATACTACAAAATAGTATTATGTATAATATAGTTCATAGTATACCAAACATTGTATTGTATTACAATTTAATGCAATATACCCTAATGGAATACACTATAGTAGAAGACGGCTAATACAATGTATTGTAATATAATGTGTCAAACACACTCTTGGATAATTATTATATATTGTGTTTGTTGTCTTTACTCTTCATTTCTTTGCTTGAATGCATTAATGCTTGATCCCCATAGTTCGTATGCCAATTCGAACTTCAATAAGTATTTATACAAAAAAGAAAAAAATGACCTCAATAAAGCCAAAATTTATTCACATTGGATTAAAACAATTTATTCACATTGGACCTCAATGAGGTCAGAATTGATAACCTCAACCTCAATAAGATTTGATCAAATAATTTATTAAATTGGACGTTAATAAAGACAAAATTGACAACCTCAATCTCAATAAAATCGAATTAAATAATTTATTCAGGTTGGACCTCAACAAGACCAAAATTGATGATCTTGACTTCACTAAAACTAGAACAAACAATTTATCAGTATTGGACCTCAATATGGCCAAAATTGATGACCTTGATCTCAATAAAATCAAATTAAATAATTTATTCACATTGAACCACAATAACCACAAAATTGACAACCTTGAACTCAATAATACTGAATAAAATAATTTATCAGTATTTGACCTTAGTAAGGCCAAAATTGATGACCTTAATCTCCGCGATAACTGATCAAACAAATTATTCATATGGGATCAGGAAAAAATTAAGGACCTCTCTCTCAATAAGATCAATAAAATATTTTATCAATAATTGATATCAATAAGGCCAAAATTGAAGATCACGATCTCAATAAGATCATATCAAATAATTTATTCACATTAGACATCAATAAGGCCGAAAATTAGGGGTAGGCAAATTTTGGTTTAGAGTTGGGTTTAGATTAACCCAATTTGGTTTTGAGTAAATCGGGTTAGATATCAAAGTAATCCAAACTTGTAATCTGATTTAATCCAAACTATGTTTGAATTAGACTGAATCAAATAAAAAATTTATGTCATAGAAGGTTTGCGCATGCATTGGTTTCTTCAGATTTTCAAATCCAATTGGGTTGGCCAAAATCTAGCTCGATCATGTTGGAGTCTTTATATGTATCCAATTCAAACCTAAATTTTTTAGATTAGATCAAGTCTGAATGGGTTATTTGCCCATCCTAGCCAAAGTTGCCAATCTTGATCTTAATAAGATCAAATTAAAAATTTATTCACATTGGACCTCAATAAGGAAATAGTGTAAAAAAATCATACACTTAAAATTCAATAAATAAAGGCTACCAGAATGAAAATGCCAAATGATATTAACAATGGAGATACTCAAACCTAACGCCAAATGGTGGAGGAAGTGCATGATGAAGTGGATAGGAGGTTAAGAGGAGAGATTAAATGACAAATGACAAAATTTGAAGAAATGATCAAGAGGTTGGTTGATGCCCAAGTTAAAATGACTTAGGATTGAAGGGTTGAGCCAAGGAATAGCTGAACACAAAAGAGAGAAGAGCATCATGGTGAATGGTAGAGACAACCAAGGCTAACCTAAACTTAAGTATGACAAAAGAACAAAAATGTTGGAGACTAAATAAGTTGAAGTTCAATGAGGTGACCCGAATTCAGTGCCTGAATTATCTACAAAGATGCAATATTTTCTCTAAACTCTAAAAAGCAAGCCCAAGATGGTACCCGAGTCTAAAGAAGGGAAGCATAGGAAGTTTTAAAGAGTTGTGTGAGTTCTTTGTTATGCATTTCAAAGGTTCATGCATACCTAAGCAGGATACAAGCAGGCTGAAAAACTTGGTCTAAGGCAAGTTTGAAAGTTTGATAAGATTTGTGACTAGGTATTATAAGGAGATTACCAACCTGGAGGCCTTTGACCACCTAGATGCCCTGAAGGATTAAAGAAAAGGTTGAGAATCAATCGTTTATAGAATAGTTTGTACATTAAGGCTATTATAACATATGTTGAGACATACGATCAGACAAAATTGGATATGAAAATTGAAGATATAGAGGAAGAGTAAAAGAGAATGGGGCCAATAAGAAAGGGAGAGCCAAGAAAAAGAGGAGATAACCTTAGGTATAGCTCGAGGAGGATGTCCATTTCAATTCTAGCCGATCCTAATTGCAGTCCGTTCTAATTCCAAGCCTTTCTTATTACTAATTGGTAAATATATCATTATTGTTAAGTGTATGCATCGCACTGAAATGACATAATGTGGTATGACTGAGTTAAATTGAAAATTTTGAAATGAATATGACTTTTTTTATTATTTTTGAAAATGAAATGAATATGATTTCATTGAATTATAATTGTATAAAGCAAGAACGTAAAAGAGATAGATGAAACATTTTTTTTCCCTTGTGGCATGGTAAGACCAACCGCAAATACATTTTTCTCATCTATAATAACTTAAGTTGGAGTAATAATAATATTAAGTAAGCCGATAAGAGTTAGGGCTTATTTATTATATTTATGAAGTCAAAATTTTCTTTAATTTCATAATTTTTTTCAATTTTATTATTTTATTATTTTAACTTATATTTGATTTTCATTAATTTATATCTTAATAGGAAAAGTAAACTTTTATAACTTTTATCTATATAGGAAATGTTTGAATGAAAAGTAAATATTATATCCCACAAATGCCACTTTTACATATACTTATTTTCTAAACTATAAAAACTAATTCCTTTATTCATTTTGACTTAATAAGAACTTAAATGTCAAATAATCATGTTTATAATATTTTTTATTTATAAAAATAAACAAGATTCCACTTATAATCATATCTTAAATAAAAAATAACATATATTTAGATGATTGTAATCAAACTCATTCAAACTTCAATCGTATTTAGATTTATTCAGATTTCAAATAAGAAAAATACTACCTTATTAATCAGTGGGCAAAATTTCTCATCTGATTCAAACCTTCCAAGAAAAAAAAAATTTGAAAAGGAAAGTAAGGATTTTTTTTAATTTGAAGCATAACTATTCTAAAATTTATATACCAAATGAGGTGTTATATAACATGTTATTCATTTATGAGTGTTATAAACTCATTTTATTAATGATGATAAAAAACAGTTATCATCATAGATCAAATAATCCATTGGACTAAAATTTCTAAGCAAGCCAGAAAGAGTTGATGTCTAACAGGTGAAATTTATCATTTCATTCAAATTTTCATGAAAAATTAAATTGGACAGAAAATACATTTTTTTTTTTACTTTGAGTTATAACTCTCTAGAATCTATATGGTAATAATAGGCAGTTTCATTCGTTTATTAGAACTGTGAAATTATTTTACTGATGACGATATAAAAAATTAACAATTATCAAACACACAATAATTATTCATCCGTGACATGTTATTTTGAAATGCTAACTTTATTTAACCAAGGTCAAGCATATCACATTACTCAAATTTAAAGTGAAAAATAGGCCCCAAGTCCCCAACGGAGATTCAAGGTCGTGATTGGTATTATTTGAATAAAATACTAGCAATCGGCATAGCTTAGAACATGAGATTTGGGTAATTTAAAATACTAGCAATCCCATAAGTTAAATTTATAACTTTTAAAAAATAACTTAATTTTTCATAGTTGGATCCATTCAATCCTACGTTAAGGTTTAAAGTTCAAAAAAAAAAAAAACAGCGTTTACCGTTGGAACATTTTCCCTCGTGTTCATTATTTCGTAATTTTCATTTAAATAGATATTTATTTTTAAGTTAAAAAAGAAAATTCAAATTGTTTTTAAAAAGAAATTAAAAAAAAGATTATAATTCTTTGAAAAAATTAATTAACAAATACATTATAGAATTTATTCAACTTTTGTACCCTTATGAACCTTAAAGGCTTGTAGATTTCTTTTTCTCAATCCCTTTTCAAAATTGAGGTTCCCAATGAGCTCCTACGCTTTGAAAATGGAACTTGTAAATTGTAATTGTCATTCTCAGGGGTCAGAATTGAATTGAGGAAATATAAAATCAATTTTGTTTCTTCCTTATCCAGAGAAGCTTAGGCTTACTAATAAAATTAATGCCATCTTCGTGTGAATATGAGCTTGACCTGCTCAACCAAGATACTGTACTTAAGAATCTCTTCAGTTCTGCCAAAATTCATAATTAATTGAGTAGTAGTCAATAAATTGTACAAATATTTCTATTTTATATCATTTTAGAGATAAAAGTGCCCGTGGATTAAATCCTTATGTTAATTTTGGAAAAAATAAAATAAAATGCAATTATTACTTTTAAGCAACAAAAAGCATAAAAAAACCTCCCAAGTTCCAAACCTGATTTTGTTCTCAGTAGTAATTGGTTAGAATTTAATCTTATTTTTATTCTTTTAAGTATGTATGCTGAAAGCTCTTAATCTCTCATTCAAGTACTCACCCATTTGAAAACTTGAATGCAGGATGCAACAGACAATTAATTTCATGCATGCAGAGATATCAAAAAGACAATCGGATATAATAAGGCAACAAGCTACTCGTGCCAAAAAGAGAAAATAAAATAAAGATCTAACTGGCTGACGCTGAATTCATTTTCTTTCAGTTCTCATGTTATATTAAGCTCTAAAATAATTGTTCTAGCCTATCATAACAAAATGAGATAGGAACTTCTGCGGACCATTTAAGAATATCGCTAGTATTCCTATGCTACAAGAAGTCAACTGAAATCTATACTTAAAAAGAGTAAAAACTGTTCTACAAAAGCTATTCCCTTCGATGAATTCAGTTTCTTCTTTATGCCTTCTGGCTTCTGCTCGGAACTTCAATAATTAGAGTTTAACCTATCAAAGTTAGTCAACATATAAATCAATTCAAATGTCGAGGTTGAAAAAAGAAGAAGATTATTTGCTAACAACAGACAACTAAATGATGCAAGAGGTTATCTGGGAAGTAAATATACCTGTGAAATACAACGCAAAAATCAGAGAAATCATGACCAGGAATTCAAATGGTTTCCCATCAACACCAGCTGAGGTTGACCTATAGACAACAACACCAAGCATTCAGAGAATTATCCCTACATGTAACAACTTATTTAATATTATATATAAAAAAGATATCCTGGGCTAGTAGCTTTGAATTCTGGGATACTGTAAAATGTTTCTTGAGTTCAAGGAAATCCCCAGAAAGATTCCATTTCTGTTTCATGTACCAACTGATGCTCAAAAGAGCAGCTGCATAAGAAACTAATATTTGATAGAAAATTCAACAGTCGTTGGTGTAAAGAGCAACAATAGTGGTTATGGAAGCCATTCTTGGTTCACTAGAAACTTGATCCTTCCTAATTTGGAATGCCTTTCTCCTCTGGATGAGAGAAAAGGTGATAATTTAGACTGATAGCAAAATGCTACGGTAGAAAAACAAATTAATGTCTACTTAGGGATATGCAAACACCACCTTAATTTTCAATTGCACAAATCCAGTAGAAAATAGAGAGAGAAAGTACAAGAAACCTACAATTAGTCTGACTAAAAACACAAGGAGAACATGATAAGACAACATAAATAGAAGAAACTAGACAACAGTTGAATGCTTACCTGGCTACAATGCTTGGAACTGATTCTGTTTTAAGTCCAAAATCAAAGGGGAAGAGAGGATCGTAGTGCGGATCCCCAACATTCATTGGTAGTTGATCTACAGTTTTAAACCATGATCTTGGGAGCTTTCCACTAAATCCATAATCCCCAAAGAGGACATCAGTCAAGCCTTGGCCTTCGGTGCCTGGTAGCCATGCAGCTACCAAGGCATCTACTGAGGAAATATATGGTTCAATTACTATAGGTCTGCCAGAAATTATGATAACAACACACTTAACAACTTCACAGACATTGGTGATGACGATTGGACCAGGGTCCAACATTGTGAGGGTCATGCTATCGCCTCCGGTTTCAGCATAAGGGGCCTCACCAACAGCAACAATGGCATAATCAAAGTTGTTGGACTTGACAAAATCACCATCAGGGTTGTCACGGTAGACAACTTCTGTACTTGAGTCTACAGCAGATCTTATGGCACCAAGGATGGTGGTCCCTAGCCATGTAAAAGGACTTTATCAAAATCATTGCCATGCAAGGACAATTCAGGATGAAAACATATCAGACAACACAAGGAATAGCCTATCAATACAGCAGCTTGTCATTGGTGTCTGGAAAAGGCACTCTTACATGAAGCTTCTGGTTACCTGTTTCGAATTATGGTTCCGCCTAAGGAATAGCTAATTACCTACCAATATGGCTGATCCCACCCCAAGATACTTTTCAATGCTTGGAACTGGCTCTAAGCAACACCTATGTTTAGAAATCTAAAATACGTAACGAGGATTTAAAGTAAATATGTATGATTAAAGCTGGAAAATTTAACATAATTCGAATACCCGACACGAATACAACATAAATAAATGGGTATGAGTCGTCAAATATAACGCAATTATTAAACAGATCGGGTCCATGTCAACAAAAATTTTTTTCCATGTCAAGTTAGGGTTGAAGTTCTTGACTCATTTACCCGGTTAATGACACAAATATATTTTCTATTCTAAACCAATTTATAAGTTCTCGTCATCAAAACTCAAATATTGGACATAATTTTCTCTCTCTTTTTTTTGGAGGGGGGGGGTAAACATATAAATAGTGTTTCGTTTATAAAATTCAATATAGATTCAGAACTTCAACAGTGTAAATATGTAATATTTTGATAGGTGTGTATAAAAAATATCAATAAATAATATCAATGTAAGTTTTATTAAATACATAGATATTAAGCAAACTGTTTGACAAGTGATTTTCCCTTATTGGGTTTGGGTCTCAATATTTTGACATGATCATTAAATAGGACGTGTTTGGTTCAGACTAAATTTGACACGCCATGAACACGACCCAATGACCCATTTTGCCAACTCTGTATATGATAATCAGCAAATCATTTTCACAAGTATATTTTCCTATCTGTCTCAACTTAATAGCAAGGATTTCTAGCTCAGTTTCTTGTTCTAAGGAACCATCAATAAGTTAATAAATCCTTCATCAGAATCCTAGTCAATGAAATAAAGATAACAGCTCCATACATTAGTCATAAATGTAAGAAAAGTTGAATGTCATAAGTGCAAGATGTTAGTTTGTAATTCATTACGTAAAGAAAAAGGTACCCCTTGTGTAGTTGTTGCCACTAAATCCTTGCCAGTTGATCGTCCATCCGCCGCATTGATATCCCAAATTATCAGCATGACTACCAGCAACTAGGATCTTTGGAGCCTTCTTGGGTAGTGGTATCAATGGATGACTTTTGTTTTTCCCATTTTTCAGTAAAACAAGTGATTTTCTCGCAGCTTCCCTTGCCAAGTCTCTATGTGCCTGGTAAAATAACAAAATATTCCATCACTTATGGCACTTGTGGAATACAAAATATTCAGAGACAGACAGCTTGACAGTTGAATTCTATGAATTTCTGATGAAAGATCAGCTGGAAAATTTAGGAATTTCGAGATAATGATTTGACAAACAGACCTGGCTCCCAAGCTCATTCACTAGGCTGAGATCAGCCAAAGGGTTCTCAAAGAGACCCATGCTGAACTTGACTAGCAAAATCCTTCCTACAGCATCATCAATACGATCCATTGTGATTACATTGTCCTTGACGAGGTCAGTAAGATCATCAATGAACTCAGTAAGGTTGAAGGGAATCATGACCTGGGAAGCACGGATCAAAGACGATTTTAAATTCATCAATTTCCCCATGCATTAAATCTTTGTGTTGATTACAGTAAGAAAGAATTACTGATCATCAATTTAGTATGAGCTAAGTTATCCCAATAAATGAGATACGTACCATGTCAATCCCAGCTTGAATCCCAGCTTGGACAGAGTATGTGTAGTTTGAATGTGGTGGGGAGGTGATTCTATCAATTCCCTGCCAATCTGAGATAACAAAGCCCTGAAATTCAATAAACAATGAACAATTAGTTTGAGATATGCCAAGCCTTGTTGCATGGGGATCAACATAGTTCACTGACAAGGATAATAAAAGACTTAAAAGGCGCATAAAACAATTTTAGAAAAGAAAAGTTCAACGTTGTTAGTGTCATTTTTAATTATTTGTAAAGACTATAGAGGCTAAGTTAAGCACTATCTTAAACGTGCAGTTTTTTCACTGAAACTACAGCAGACATAATATCTTAAGCAGGCCCAAAATTGACAACTTACATCATCTGGACCAGACCACTCAACTGAAGTCTTTTAATAAGAGAATTTCCTACAAAATCATCGCAATGTGCTCAAGGAAGAGACGCATATGGAATGTCTTACATCACAAATGACAAATGCTTCAGGTAATAATGTTAGCAATCAAGAAGTTTGTTTACAAACGTATGCAATGAGAAGTAAATATATCAGGGTGGTGAAGTGAAAATGCAAGAGAAGACTAAATCCATATATTTGTAAACAATTGAAGGTGACAGCTTTTACAAAAATGGTTAGGAAACATTAGTAACAATGATTTAAGTATCTGCAGCTAGAAAACAACAGCAAGCTATGACAGATATAATTCACATTGAATATTGAATGATCATGGGAAACTCCAGGAATAATGTGCGTCATGAGAAAATACACAGCCACCAATTAACAAAACCCACATAATTTGTTGGGTTAAGTTGCATATCTTAGGTATGAAAGACCCAAAAGCTACGAAACCAATTTCGAAAGGTAATAAAACTTTTCTTACCTAAGAATCGCAATCAGATTATGTGTAAAAGAACTTGTCTTTGGAGAACAGTGTTAGAAGCTACCTCCAAGATTTTAGTTAAAGTGAGGATACGTCTGTGTAAGAACAGAAGGAGAGAGAGAGAGAGAGAGAGAGAGAGTGCTTGTGTCCATTATTTTGTTAATGTCCAAAAACACATTTACACATAAGTTTAACCTCAGGTCTGATGTGCTTGTATTATATCTTTGAAGTATGAAAAATGCAAAGTGAAACGTAACTTTAAACTTAAGCGTGCCCTTCAGGAAACCAGTAACTAGCTCACGGTTAGCATGCATCTTTTCCCCATTCCAGCTGGAATATGAAACCATGATTGTTGAAACTCCCTTGATGATCGAATCAGAGTAAGCAGGCATGTGGATGCTCAGCAGTCCATGCATGTCAATCACAGTGTTGTTTTCATTGATGCCATTGGTTGTCCCACCATCACCCACAAAGTGTTTAGCACAGGCTGCAACCTTATCCCTACCAGAAATATTTGAAAATTAAATCATAGAAATTAAAGAAAAACACACAAATTAGTAGCTGAAACACAATAACAGCAGATTCATTTCAGCTGGAGAGTACATTTCCATACAGATGACAAAATTTGAGAGTGATGTGATAATAAAACTATCCAACAAAATGTTGATTCCAAAAATGAATAAATTAATCTCCTATTACCAGAAAATTAGATAATAGCGAATCAAACAGAAGTGCACTGAAGGTTCAACTGAGAGAAAATTAAAGAATCAATGTTTCCTATATAATAGCTTCTAAGAACTAATACCATTTACAATGGTTTTATTCTCTGAGCCTATTTAAGTAATCCATAACAGAAAAATAAGATAATATATGAATAAGATAGGTCTTTTACTATCCAAAAGTAGAACCTCTGAAAAAAATTAAGAATTCTGCTGTAATTTCCAGCAAGAAAATTTTTCCCAAAGTATTTATTTGATTTCATGGTGTTCATACTTTCCACCAACATAAGGAACTCCCTTGCGCAAATTTGAAGGAGGATCTCCTTGTAATCCAAGTATAATATCTGTCATCTCTTGCACAATTTTGTGATCCTCACTGTAGCTTTCATAACACCTACCCCATCTTGGATCTCTACAAACCTATGAAGAAGATGTCAGGAAATATACACAAACAAAACTCATACATCAAACTACAGAATGCATTGGCAAATCCTGAAATTTTATTAACTCATACACATCATGCTGATTATTACCGCAATGCAAGGAGCAAAGACATAAGGAATCCCTGTAGCTCTGACTTCAAGAGCAGTTGCAGCACCAATCCTCTTCACCAGCTCAGGATCCCTGTATTTAAACTAAAGTTCACTCTTAAAAAGTTTTGCATTGAGCAACACTTTAATAACTTTAATCGGTCTAATTTCTGCTTGATTATGATAAACAAATGCAATAATCATACACTTGAAAGAGTCTATAAGTTATGACTGTTTTCCCTTCTGCAAGCAAAATATGCATAAGTTGAGAGGAAGATTTATGATCCAAATTAGAAAAATACTTGCCTGGTAGCTCCAAGGCCAACGTTATGGGGGAAAATAGTAGCATTATAGACATTGTTGTGGCCATGAACAGCATCAATGCCATAGATCATTGGAATCCCCAAACGACTGGCAAGAGACCCCCTTTGAAAATCATTTATCATATTGACCCAATCTGCAGCACTGGCCTGCGGAAGCGGCGTGCTTCCCCCACCACTCAACACACTCCCTGCGCAAAACCATTAACATTTCTTGCTCAATCAACTGTACACTGAAAAACTAAAGGTGGGAGCTCTCCATTAAATGCAGATTTGATGCAACAGCTATAATGGCATAAAATCAACCACATTGGAGAAGTGTTTCAAACAAAAAAATACCCATTTCCATAAATATTTAGTACTCAAACACAAGTATGTTTTAAAACTAATAAAAATATTTACCCAGATGGATAAGCTAATAAAAAAAATACAGAAGCTATAGTTAAAATAGTTACCAATGGAGTAATCTCTCATAAACTGAACAGTGGCAATGGTTCTATCAATCTGAACCATCTGACCAATCTTTTCTTCAAGTGACATTCTACCCAACAAGTCCTTAACCCGCACAGCCACTGGCTGCTTGGGATCTTTGTACTTGGCATACTCTGCATTTGCAAAGCTTAACAAAGAAACCATGCCCAACAAAACCGCACGCATCAATATCCTTACCGTTTTCATTTCTTCAAAAGCAGAAAACAAGTATCAGTGTTTTTTTCTTTTTTTTCTTTCTCTTCTTTTTTAACAGCTAAATGAAAGGAATGCCTTTGGGCTAAAGAATAAAAGAGTGGAAATGTTCGTGGGACTGGGACGGTGACGGTTTCTTTTTTGGTTAGTATAGATTCTTTTCTTTGTTGAGTACGTGTGTGTCCGTGAGGGGCGTGTAAATCGTGCTTTTCCTTCACGGCTTTTTATTGCTGTTAGTAGTGGACTTCACGTTCATGTTACTCTTTTTTTTAACTGTCCTCTTTCCTCTTCCTTCATTACAATTTACACAGCTACCAAAATTCGTCAGTATTTTTTTTTTTAAAAGGGATATTCTATTTTTGGATCTGCTTATGATTTCAGTTATGTTTAAGATCTATGGTTCTTTTAAGTATTATTTCTTATCAAATCACTGCTTATCATATTATAATTGGTTGATGAAATCAGGGTTAGATGCAGTCTGTGACCTGCTGGTTAAAAAAAAATAAAAAAATTTTAAAATTTCTAATTAGCTCCCATTAAATTTATTAAAATTGATCCTATAAATTTATAACTTACAAAATTTAAATTTTAACTTTTAGAATTATAAAAGCCTACATTATAATTAAAAATAATAATAGGATCACCACAAATATTTTTCTATTCTTTAAAATACATCGAGAACTATCATAAATGTATTAATAAATATTTTATATATTCAAAGTTTTAGTTTGAAAATTTTACTATTATGTAATCTACTTCCGATAAATTATTTTTCTAAATCCTTCACTGGACTGAAATAAACATTTGGTAAAAATGAATAGGAGAGGAGTAATATTTTAAGAGCATCTAATAATTTTCTTTTTCTTCAATAATGTTTTACATTAGTTTGTATATGTGTAAGGTTTAAACAAAAATACAAAAAAGCTGATCGATTCATTTTCATTCATTTAAATAAATAAAAATAAAAATGAAAATAAAATAAAGATTCTAAAGGTTAAAAAATTTGATTTGGTTCGTTACTTTAAAAATAATCATTCGGTTCACTTCAATACGATTTAAAACCAAATTAAACTGAATTATACCCATCCTCTTCATATAGAACAGCTAGGTCCTCACTTCTATTAAAATGACTTAAACACCCTTTTGTGTTTTTGTTTTTAAATATTACGATACAATTCATATAACATTACAATAAAAAGTTTACTGCGGCCGATTTTGGTATAGTCAATATGAAGTATAGCCTAAAAAAATGCTCAAAATATAAAGGCCTAATCATAAATCAGGAGAATTCTTCTCATAATCACATGTGGAGACTTTTGAATACAATAAAAATATGAAATGTTAACTACCATGATAAAAAGTGATCAACGACGATGGGTCTTAAATAAGAAAAATGTTGTTTTCTTCTATAAAATATGTCCCTAATGTGTCCCTTTTGAATATTTAAAAGAGAAATTGAAAAAGTTTCTCAACACACCCCAACCTTTATCAATAAGAACTTAATTATGAGTTTGTGATATAAAATATTAACAACCGACTTAAAAGCTTGATAAATCATTAGATAAGAGCTCAAAAACTGATATAAATAAAATCTAAGTTAAATAGTTATTAATTATCACCAATAGATTGCAATTAAAGTATACTTGATTATAACATGAGAAATTCGTATATAAAAGGGAACATAATACTCGTAGAAAGAAAGTTGAGTTTTTTAGACTTTCCCAAATGAGGTAATGGTGTAAGATAAATAAGCCCCAAGTCCCACAATCACTAACACTGCAGTTCCCATGTTTAACAACAATTGCTGCTTCCCCTCAGTCAAGCCTTCCGAAGCAAAAGCACTTTCATGTTTTGTATCCTTTGGCTTCTCGGAAATCAAATCATCCACTTCCACTTTTCGTTTCTCTTCACTTTGGTCATTTTTTTGCTTCTCTTCGTCTTCCTTGCTTTCAAGCTTTTCAACTTCTGCTGGCTTCTCCTTCCCAATTGCTTCACTCTTTTCTTTCTCTTCATTCGCTATTTTATAAGCACTTTCACCATCCGTTCCTACTCTCTTTATCGCATCATGAATTTTCGCCGCAGTATCAACCAATGCAGCAGCTTTTGGAGAAGCTTCGACTGCATGACCCATTTCATCAGCTTTTTGACAAGCAGTTTCACCACCTGATTCGTCAATCTGCTTCGCGGTATCATCGACCAATGAAGCAGTTTTCTGAGAACCCATTTGCGTACTTTCTTCAGTACTTGTGGTCACTTTCTGAGGGCTTGGAGCTTCAACAACATTCTTTTCTTCTCTTTGTTTCTCCTGTACAGCAGAAGTTTCTGCGATTTCTTGGGAGCTGGAAGTCTCATGGTGGGTTGCTTCTGCTTTAGCATCCTTTTGAGCATTACTTTTTATTTTTGGCATAATAATGGTGAGGACTCCACCTTGAAACACGCTGTTGATGTTATTAATGTCACAAGTTTCTGGAATTTTGTAAAGTTCACTGAATTGGTTCCATCTTCCCCCGGCAAGTGGACGCCGGCCTTCAACTTTGAGCGAAAGTGTGATATTATCAACATATGTGTTCATCACCTTTATTTGCTCCTTCACAAAGCCTGCAATGGACACATACGTTGATAATATGGTAAGCCAAAGAAATTTCACCATTAATGCAAGTATGTATTAAGTCACGGGAGAATGACAATTTATGATTTTGGTCCAAAATATTTCTTTTTTTCTTTTCAGTTAGATCTTGATAAAAAACCGAGAATAAAAAATTTTGGGGTCTTTCACTATAGTCATATGATTTATATATGAAAAAACACAGGATGGACTATTTATGATAAAGAGTCACATTTAGTCTTTAAATAATAAAGTTCGAACATCAGAATTAGAGTATTAAGATGTAAAGGGTAATTGAAAAAAATTGAGAGCTAAATGGTAAAAATGGAAATATAAGAGACCTAAAGTTCATTCTCAAGGCATTTAGATGCTTCTGAAAAGCATAAAAATTAAGCATAGTAAGTTGCTAACTAATTTCCTTCCCTCTCATGCTAAGCGTTTGAATCTTAGACCTCTTGTTTCAATTCAATAAATTTTGTTAATTGAACTAACTTATTCTCATAAATTACACCAAGTGATCATAAAAATGAAATGTGCGTGAGTTTTACATAAATTATACTAAAACATACCAGGAAGATAAACAAGTAGAATGCTGGCATCGTCTTCATGCTTCCATTCCGATTTTGGCTTGAAATTCTCATACGTTCGACGCATCTGTTGTCGTGGTTGGTTGCCAATTGTGTATCTTGGCCTCATTGCCATTTTTATACGACAAGTACGACGAGTAAATTCAATGAAAATGTTTGTAGAGTTGTTGCACGCTTTTTGTATAAATACTGTGACAAAATCTGACAATTGGGTCTTGGTTTATGGTTGTCTTGTTAGCTAGGCTATCTTTTTAAAATGTTTCCATTGTTTTGGCTTGTCCATGAGGCTATACCTATTTTATTTTTCTTGTTTTCGTTTCATTGGGGATTCAATTATATAGCATAACTTCTTGCACCGAAAGTTCTTTATTTGTCTCGTGCTTCATTATCTATATATATATATATGCTCACATATACGAACTTTGCTGAGGATTACAACGCTACGTTGTGAAAGCTTTCCTCATTTTATAAGGTATAAGATTCTCTTATCAGAAAATTTATATATAGAGAGAGAGAGAGAAATTCATGAGTCATATTTTATACACAACTTTAAACACAATTTTTTAACTATTAGATTATACCTCATCCAAAGCTTAAGATTAAAGCTGACACATAATTTATTACTTTTGAAAACTAACAAATTAATTTGGACCCTATTATGATAATTAATTATTTTTCTTGTAGCGAAAGCGCTGGTTGAGCAATTACCAATATTACGATGACTGCAACTTTTGGAAAAATATAAATGTGGTGATAAATAAATGCAAAGAAAATAAAATACAACAATCCATGGGTAAAGACTACAAGATAATATTACTAACAAATAAAAATTTACAAAAGTGGAAAAAACTCTCAAAATCCACAACTCCAATACACCCAATTGTATCCTCACTATAACACTCAAGTGTAAGCTCTCTCAAATCTCTTAAATTGTTTTACTTGCAATTGCTATCAACTCTCTCAATTGGATGCATCAAGCTCCAACCTCTCCTCTCTATTTATAGGCATTGCTCACCTATCATTGCATTCAATTTGGCCAATAGGCAAATTAAATTTTGAAAAAAAAATCAACTTTGATGGGCATTGAATTCAGTGCTCACAAAACAAAGTTTGATTTTTCAACAATTATCCACCTCGGCGAATTTTTTTTAAATCTAAGCCGACTATCAACAAACCATCTTCCAGTCTATGCCTTCTTCGAATGCTTTCAAACTTATAGGATATTGATCAAGTTTAGACAATGCTCAAACTTGATCACCGTCACCACCTTAGTCAACATATCTGCAAGATTATCTGCAGTCTTGATTTTCTGTAGAATAATCTTTCCCTCATCAACAACTACCCGCACAAAGTGAAATCGTACATCAATATGCTTCGTACATGCATGATAAACTTGGTTCTTTGTAAGTGAATAGCACTTTTACTGCCACAATACTCATTAATGTGCTCCTATACCAATCCCAAGTTTTCAAGCAAGCCTTGTAACGAAATAGCCTCTTTAACAACCTCTGTAATTGCCATGTGCTCGGCCTCTATGGTCGACAGTACAACTGTAGACTGTAGTGTAGTCTTCCAATTAATTGGCCCTCTAGCAAAAGTAAATATATATCCAATAGTTGACCTTTGTTTGTCCAAATCACTAGTATAATCATAATCAATGTATCCGATCACATCTTGACCAATGTATCATCTCTCTCAAATAGTAAACCAACATCCACAGTTTTCTGAATGTACCGTAGAATCCATTTCATAACTTGCCAGTGTCATTTACTAGGATTATGCATATACCTGCTCACTATACCAATTGCATGTGAAATGTCAGACATTGTACACATCATTGCATACATCAAGCTACTCACTGCATTTGAATATGGAACTTGTAATATGTATTCTCGTTTCGCATCTGTTGAAGGAGATAGTTGTGTAGAAAGTTTGAAATGAGAAGCCAATGCAGTACTTACAGGTTTTTTTTGCTAAGTCATGCCAACCTGTTGTAGTGTTTTCTTCAAATATTACTTCTGAGGCAAGCTAACTTTGCCACAAGCTCTACCTCTACATATCTCTATGCTAAGAATCTTTTTACCTTTACCCAAATCTTTCATATCAAATTCTTGATTGAGTTGAGTCTTCAACTTCTCAATCTCATCTTTTCTCTTGGATGTTATTAGCATATCATCAACATACAAGAGCAAATATATGAAAGATCCCTCTTGTAGCTTGCGAAAATACACACAATGATCAAATTTATTTCTTGTGTATCTTTGCATTTTCATAAACTGATCAAATTGCTTGTACCACTGCCTCGGAGATTGTTTCAATCCATAAAGTGATTTTGTCAATTTGCAAACCCAATTTTCTTTTCCAGCAACCTTGAATCCATTTGGTTGAGTCATGTATCTCTTTCAAATTACCATGTAAAAATACAGTTTTTACATTAAGCTGAACTAATTCAAGATCAAATTGCACAACCATGGCTACCAAAATTCAAATAGATGAGTGTTTCACAACTGGAGAAAATACATCATTGTAGTCTATTTCTTCCTTCTGAGTGTAACCCTTCGCTATCAATCTATCCTTGTATCGAATTTTATTTTTACGAGAAAATTCTTCCTTATTTGCATATACTCATTTGCACTCAATTGCCTTCCTTTCATTGGGTAGTGCAACTAACTATTAAGTTCCATTTTTATGAAGAAACTGCATTTCTTCATCCATTGCTAACTTCCACTGTATACTTTCAACACTACTTATTGCTTCTCTGTAAGTGAAAAAAAATATCATCATCTACAACTAAAAGTGTATAGGCCACCATATTAATAAAATGAGCATGTTTGCGAATCTCCCTTCGTGGCTTTCTATATGCAATTGAATCTTGTTGTTGTGAAGGTTTCTGGGTCAGAACCTCTTCTTCATTTTCAGTCAATGGAGAATCAATATATGTCTCCTCAACCTTTTCAAACTCCAGTTGCTGCAAAGTGTTACTAATCTTGTCATTCTCTTGAGAATTTTTTGTTTCAACATGACTGATTCATCAAAAGTCACATCTCTACTGAAAATAATCTTCTTTGTAATAGGACACCAAAGACGACATCATTGTACTCCACCAGTTATACCCATAAAGAATGATTTCTTTACTCTTGGGTCTAACTTAGATTCTTTTACATGATAATAGGCAATTGAACCAACAAGATGTAAAGAATCATAATCAGTAATAGGTTTACCAGTCCATATCTCTATGGTTATTTTGCCATCAATTGCAGCTGATGGTAAACGGTTGATTAAATAGCACGCATATACAACTTCCTTCGCCCAAAACTCTTTGTCCAATGCAGCATTAGACAATATATGCCAAACTTTCTCCATTATAATATGATTCATGCGTTCTGCCACCCCATTCTGTTGTAGTGTATCTTGAATAGTGAAGTGTCACACAATACCCTCATCTCGGTATATTTGAAGAAATTGATCATTCTTATACTCACCACCATTGTCTAAGTGAAATCTTTTGACATTTCGACCAGTCTGAGTCTCGACCATTTCCTTCTATTTAAGAAATATGCTCAAAACTTCGTTCTTGTTCTTCATCTAATACACCCACACTTTTTTTGAATAATCATTAACAAAAGTAACAAAATATTGCATACCTCCAAAAGAAATTGGTTTGGTATGTCCCCAAATATCACTATGAATATAGTCTATAATCCCTTTTGTATCTTGAATTGCTGAACCACTCTTTACCTTTATCTGCTTTGCCCAAAACACAATGTTCACAAAATTTCAATTTGCAAAAAAATGCACCTTTCAGTAAGCCTTGTTTCACTAAAGTCTGCAATGTTTTTTCACCAGCATGTCCCAAACACATATCCTTTAACTTGGTTGCTTCTGAATCTGCATATTTTCCAGAGACTATTGATGTTAATCCAATAACTGTACTCCCTTGAAAATAGTACAAGTTACTTCTTCTTATCCCTTTCAACATTGTTAGTGCGCTAGTTACTACATTTAACAATCCATCTCTTAGAGTGATTTTGAGCCTTTTAAATTCTAGAACTCCTAATGAGATGATATTTTTCTTCAAACTTGGTACATAACAAACGTATGTCAAGACTTGGATTGAGCCGTCATGATTCTTCAACTAGATTGAACATATGCTCATGGTTTTACAGGCATTGTCATTTCCCATAAAATTAACTCCATCATCCAACTCCTTGAAGCTAGAAAACCATCACTTGTTAGGACACATATGATAGGTACAACATGAATCCAAAATCCACTCACCTAAATGACCTGTCAACGTCATGCCAACCATACTAAAGTCTGACTCCTCACCATGCTCTCATATACATGCATCAGAAGTAGTCTTGCTCTTTGTTAACTTAGGACAATTCTTTGTCCAATGCTCTTTCTCGCGACAAAAAACACATTCATCTTTGGCATGCTTCCCTTTAGACTTGCTCTTTTTTTTTTCCAGATTTGCGGCTTTGTGAACGACCTCTTACTATTAATACTTCTGCAATTATATCTCTGTGATCCTTTATATCTTTCTTTTTGGTCTCAGAGTTATACAATGCACTGCATACAGTATCAAATGTGACACAGTCATTCCCATGAAGCAAAGTAGTGGTGAGATGATCATATTCATCAAGAAGGGAATTCAACAACGACAAAGTCTTATCTTTATCTTCAAATTTCTCATACAAAATTAGTAAATATGCTAATATCTTGTTGAATGAGTTGACATGGTCATTCATAGACATGCCAAGTGTATACGTGATTCGATAGATTTATTTCTTCATATAAAGCGTATTTTCAAGGTTTTTCTTTATGTACTTTTCTTCCAGCGCCTCCCACAATTTCTTTGTTGATGTCTCCCTCATGATAGAGTACTTTTGATCTTTACCCAAACATAAGTGAATAGTACAACATGCATGTCTATTAATCTTTATCCACTCATTGTCATCCATCTTTTCATGTTTTTCTTCAAGAGCGATATTCAACTCTTGCTGACATAAGACATCCAACACCTCACATTACCACATACCAAAATTACTGGTACTATCAAATTTCTCCACTTTAAACTTTGCATTAGTCACAGTAGTCATCGCAGATAAAGACGACGACGATGCATCTGTCATCCTTCTTAACTTAAATGATATGTGCCTTCAACAATTATTTACACTTAAAAAACAGCCTCTATGATGTTAATTTCGTGTGAATAAATGCACCAGAAAAAATCCTAGGAAAATGAAAGGGTCACAATGGTCCCACTTAAAACCCAAATTCCTTAAGCACTTATCGTCTTGTTAATAGAACTTTCCTAACCATGTAAAAATACACACTACTTATAATAAATTGTCTCCCAAATATAAATGGTTGTCTCCACTATATCAATAAATAGTACCATGTACGTAAACAATATTGTATATCCTGAGCACGAACCTCTGGCTCTAATACCAATTGTTGTGGAAGTACAGGTTGAGCAATTACTAATATTATTGTGACTGTGACTTCTAGAGAAATATGAATGTGGTGATAAACAATGCAAAGAAAATATGATACAATAACTTACGTGGTTCCGCGTAATGACTACGTCCACAAGTAAAGACTAGAAGATAATTTTACTAATAAATGAAAATTTACAAAAGTGAGAAAAGCTCTCAAAACCCACAACCCCAATACACCCAATTATATCCTCACTAGAACACTTAAGTGGAAGCTCTCTCAAATCTCTCAAATTGTTTCACTTGCAATTGCTCTCAACTCTCTCAATTAGATGCATCAACCTCTAACCTCTCCTCTCTATTTATAGGCATTGCTCACCTACCATTGCATTCAATTTGGCCAATTTGTTAAATTGGCAAATTGAATTTTGAAACAAAAAAATCAACTTTGATGGGTATTGAATTTGGTGCTCACAAAGCAAAGTTTGATTTTTGTTGTTTGATTTTTCAACATTTCTCACTCTTCTCTATCAATCAATGTATTCCTTTTTGTCTACCACAAGGTTACCGTAATTTGTCTTCTTTATTTCTCACTTCTATCACTAAAAAACTTCTGGTATACAACAACTAAAGAAAAGCGTGCAAGCATAAAACGGAACCAAGAAGATTATTTAATTTTATACATAATTGTGATAGATAATTATGGTCATGTTGCTTTAATCTAATGTTGTTGTTTTGATCGATTATGGTATTATTAGGTTACCGTAGTCCATAACAGAAATATGTTTGTTTTTGTTTACTTTGGAATCATTGTACGCCAAATTACTAGCATTGGCTTTGCCGTAATTTCTTTGCAATCTGGAATTTTGAAATCAGAATGAGAAAAAAAAATCAAGATTTTACACAAATCATGGCCACCACTATGTAATACAAGGTTCAACAAAGTTGTACCTTTCAGATATACAGTATGAGACTGATTCTAAATATCAAATATAAAATAATTTCAAATATATTTTGGATAATATAAGACCAATTTCAATAAGTCTATGTCAAATATTCAAATTATCAAAATAGTGTTGCATCTTTACTCCAATGTTGAGCTTATATGTGAGTAATTATCTACTTTGGGCTTATATATGTGTTACGAACTTTCATATGAAGTTAAGCCCAATTAAAAGTGATCTATATTATTGGTAATTTGGGTTTTAATGTATTTCATAGGGTGTGGGCCTTTAATTATAGAGACTTAAAGGTAATTTTTATTTTTATGATGGGCTAAAATAAAAATGCCTAAAGATAACAGGAAAGTTATCTATATAAATGGTTATGGTTCTTAGGTCACACGTAATATTCTATTCTTTTCTAACATTTCATCATTAGAGAGAGTGTAGAGAGAAAGTAAAAAAAATTCTTGGGAAAAACATGTTGATCTAGAAAGTAAATCACACAACTCTAGAGAGCAATTAAGCATTATAGATTCAGGTTTGCATACGCGTATTTGATTATTAATTTTTAATGATACAATATAAATATTCCTAGATCTTGGGTGATGAGTTTTACTAAATGATTTTTTTTAACACGTAGTACTAGAGACTATTAATGTTGAATCATTGATAATAAAAAAAAATTGTTATTGTCTTTTGGTATTAAGAAAAAATAAATCAGGAAATAAAGAAAAATATGTTCTCAAATTTGGGTTAATAAAGAAAAGATTTGAGTTAAGTTTGGCAGTAGTCATTGCCACCACCAACGACGATGACATCAACTTAGGTTGTCCAGGTCGCGCCGAAAAGGAAGAGCAATCGGGTTGCCACATTCAATGAAAAAAAAAGGAAAGAATGGTTTTTGGCTAAGACAAGGCACGACCTTGCAACCATGGGTACTAGTGAAGAGAAATTAAAAAAACAATTTAGGGTTTGGGGGTTTAGGGATGGTTTAAGATTCAGACCTGATCCAGGATCAATCCAACTTGGACCCAGTCTAGCCCTGATCCAGTCAACAATTCACCATTAACCATCAATTATTGACTTTTGACTTTGACTTTGGATAAGTTGTCTGTATAAGTGGGTATAGTCCCCAAGTCACACGTATCGTTCTATTCTTTCTGACATCTCATCATCAAAGAGAGTACAGAGAAACTTAAAAGATTCTCTAGGAGAATGCATTGATCTGAAAGATAAACCACACAATTCTAGAGAGCATTTAAGCATTATGGATTTAGGTATGCTTTTGCATATTTTGTTATTGATTGTTGATGATAAAATATAAATGTTCTTGAATTATAGGTGATGGTTTTTACGAAAAGATTATTGTCCTAACAGTATTAACTTGTTTCATTTTATGAAATAATTGAAGCAGCATGTCACCAGAGCTACCTCTCTTATGGAAATTGTTTTATTTTGAAATATAAATGGTTGTGTGTATGCAATTTATGTGAATATTATTGAGCCCAAAGGAAAGTCCATATTTAATAGAATTGCATGTGCTCCTATAGTAATAAATGCATGATAATTATTTGATTTTATATGTGAACAATCAATCAGCCCAAAGGAAGAATTATTATTTGACATACTCTTATTATCAAGTCATGGTGCTCGGATGGACGCCCTTTTTCATTATCATCTATCGTTCGGCTATTCACGCATGAAGATCATCGTAAGTATGCTTGACTTCAGTTGTCGATAGGAGTACATTATGGTAGGATCAGTCACGTGGGCAAACCAACTCTCCTCTAAGAAGGTCTCTTCGAGATAAAGGGTCCAATTGTTATGTTAAGGGGATCTCAAGGAAGTAGCAAACATAATTAAAGACAAGTGATGTGCGCTAAAAAGGGTCGACTAAGTTAGATTGAACAAGGTAATGACAAGAGTAAGATGAAGCCTGAAATTGAGTAAGAATCCAATAGGTTGTACTCTTTTCATTACTCGGTGAATTGCTTAATGTTTGAACATGGCCCTGTGGATGTAGGATTATGATTAAACATCCTCTATGTGCTTTACATATGTAATTTACTATTATTATAATTACGATGATCATGTCAATAGTAATTCATATGAACAGTGAGTATGAACAATATCGTACGAATAATAAACCACAAACAAGATTGCATGAGCAGGATTTTGTAAACAGTGAGTTCAGAATTAATTAATTAGGATAATTAATTTATTTAGAGTTTCAACTTATCTACAATGGTGGAAATAGATCTAAATTCTTAATTAATAGTTACTTTCTTTTTGTTTCATTAATGATATTTGATGCCTATTAAAAAAAATGAGACAGAGTATATTTAAGACATGAAAAATCCAATAAGTATTATTTAAATGTGCCTGCTTTAATCATAGGGGCTTTGATAAATTATTTTCGCTAATGTGACTCCACATTCCAAAACATGCATAGTCAAATAGCCTCAATAAAATTTCTTTTTGAAAAAAAAAATCCTGGTAATACAGTTTAGAGAGGCAACATTAGGCACGCTCTTTTTTCTCATTTTGTCTTAAGCTCTTAGGTTTTTATTTTTAATACCAATTAATTCAAATTTACAGAAAACACTTGGTTCAGGTTGCTGATTAAGGTAAATTTACAATTCCATCTGACTTGCATTGATATTTCACAATTGGAGCCCATTGTTAAAATATGTTCTTCAAAGGACAAATAAAATTACAATAAAAAATCATATGGATGGACTGTATTCACTATCAATTTAGAAGGCAGTAATTTTTAAATTTTTTTTGAAAAATATTAACTTACAATTCCCCAAAAATAATGTAAAATTCTCTTAAGCTAAATGTCCATTTTTTTATATTTAGAATCCCAGTGTATTATAGCCTATTATAAGTATAATTGAATTTGATCAAATGTTATTGGATGATACGGCTAATGGCAATACTTTTAAATAGTTAAATTAATGGGTTGATGATTGATATAAATAGAAAAAAATCAAAAAAAAGAAAATGATAATAAATTAGATATATGTTGCAACTACAATCAAAACGCAGTAAGATTCTATGAATCAATAGTTAATACAAACATATGCATTATAATTTATTTAATACTCATTTATAGGATCTTCAATTTAATTAAGGCAATAAGAACTCCTTTATCAATATTCAATCTTATCTATAGATCCTCATATCTTTCTGATTCTTGCACATTTATTTTAATTCTAATTAAGTTATTTACAATTCCATTAAGAGGTTAAAAAAATGTCAAAGAGTCTCAGTTTCATTATCTTGACTTATAGTGGTAAGCACTGAAAACATGTTTATTGTAGCCACTACTTCTGGCTAAGAATCTAACACAGATGCTTCACTTTCTCCTAATCTTGCAGCATCATCTCACAGAGTCGATTACTCAGGGTTTATAAGAGAAGAGTGCTTGACCCTGATGACTAAGAGTGCTCAAAAGAACTATCTCTATCCATGCCCTCCGCGAGGATAGAAATGATTTTGCTAATTAATCATTTCTCTTACGTTGTATTTGCACTTTTATAACAATGATCAACTGTTGGAGAAATTGAAACTATGTTTTAATAAAATAATAAATATATCAATCCGGTATTAGTGTTTGATGTGATGTGATATTTTTATGTGTTACGTGGTGCCTCTTTCTTGTATACATATTATTGAACGAATCACTTAGAGAGGAGCTTGTTGGATGCTAATTATGAACAAACAATTGCAATTACTTAACACACTTTCTATTTTATTTTATAAGATACTACAACAAACGATTGCAATAAAATAAGTTGTATTTTCTAGTAGTTCTTTCATTCCATATTTATTTGTAGATTTAGACTCTTAAAATATATGGAAGTTAAGACATAATGTCAATACAATAATAAGGTATTGGAAACACTTCAATATAGTTGTAGTATATTATGTACTTAACCCTTATATTTATTCATAGAATAGACAATTAAGGCCTAGGTCCCAAAATGTAAATTATAAATATAAGAAAGTATTACATCCATGATTTGAATACCAATTCGGATTTTTTTAACTTATTTTTCTACAATTATTTTCATTCAATTGTTGACTACCAAAATTTTAAATTTCTTATACTTTGACTCTGAACTCACAAGATTATATTATAAATAGGCACTCCTATATTTGGGAGTAATCAATCACTCATGAGCCCGGTATCAATTTATCTCTATTAGTATATGTTTGTTCTTGTAAGCTAAGTTACATCTTGATTGTTAAAATATTATACTTGATGTAGATAAAATTTTCTTATCACACTTGCCGGACGTTACAATTTATAACATTAATAATTTAATATATTTATTGTAAAATAATTTTTATTAATTAATAACTTAAATATGATATTAATTATGATTTTACAGATATAAAAATATATTGAGTAGATTATTTATATTATAAATCATAAAACATTTAATTTTCTCTTATTATTCTAGTAATTATTTTCTTAATTATCGAAAGATGTAATGTATAGATAATCTATATTTATCTTAAATAACATATCCTAGGGTTAACATAATATAAAATGATAACACTCTTATGTCATTTTACATATGACACCCATAATTAACACTCTTATTTAAATAACACTCTTATAAAATGATATGAGATGGCTATCAAGTGCTCTACACACTTAACACGTGTTATCAAATTATCAATCTTTCTTTTTAGTATAAATATTGTTTTATGAGATGAAGAGAAATTATATTTTTGTGTTAACATAATATACATAAGGATGCAATTGTAATTATGAGTGTCAAACAATAAAATCTTTTATATGAAAACAATAATTTAGGGCTCAAACAGTGGCGGATGTAGAAAAATAATTTATTAGGGGTTAAATTAAATAATAGTAAGATATAAAAACTGAAAACTTGAATATAATTTTTTTTTGATTTAATGCAATCTCTAGTTAAAATGTGGCACCCACAATTCAATAACTAAGAATTATAAATATTTGGAACTGTGGGCTTTAATTTTTAAGTCAAAATATAACTTTTGTAATTAATAAAATAATAATTTAAATTTTAAAGATGAGGCTATCTAATAATTTGATGAGACTATTTAAAAATATGTTAATTTTTCTTTATGGAATAGAGATTTTTTTTTTCTAATGAGGGCTTGAGCCCCTAGTAGTCCTATAGTGAATCCGCCTTTGGGTTCAAACTCCATCCACATAAGTAGCGAGAGAATTAAGTTACGTTAAATTAAATAACAAAAAAAGGTTTAATTATAATTATATTTAAGGAAAAAATTACTAATCATTTTTAAAAAAAATTCTCTTTTACTTTTTAAAATTTGTTGTATAATAGTATGATTTTATCAAAAACATTTTTATCTTATTATCAGATTTCAAATTTAACTTTTAATTTTGAAATTTCACTTTTCACCGTCTCGACAATAATAATTAATCTCAAGGAAAAAGCCACCCATGCACCTCCCGGCTCCCGCCAAGAGGTCCTTCCTTCTAACCCACCCATATCTGAAGTGTCTGGCAAGGCCTTTACCAAGTGTCCAACAATTAACCACAAACATATTCAACATTTTCTCTACCGACTTGGCCCCCTTAAATTTTGCCTAAATTATTACACTAACACCCTTGTTTTCATTAGTGACCACATAAACTATTTTTTATTATTATACCCTTTAATTTGTAACAATTTTAAAATAAATTTTAAAATTTTTTAACAAAAGATATAATATTAATGTAATGTTTTTTTAATTAACATTTATTTATAAATTATGTTGAATAATAAACAAAATTATTTTATACATGATTAGTTTGTCAAATGCATTTGGATAAATTATGTTTCATAGATCATTAATGTTAAAATAATTTTACTTAACATCTGAAATAATTTAAACAATTTATATCATATCAATACAAATTTTATAATGAAATTTCAGCTTTAATGATTTTATTATTAATAGAACCTATCGGGACAAATTGACAATAATAAAAAATTAAAAATAATTCACATAGTATTTATTATTTTTTCAATTATATTTATTTTAATATGTATGGGTAAAATATAATATTTTATTTATATATTTTTATTATAGTGTTTCTATTTATTATAATAGTTTAGACAAAAGCTTAAAGATATAATAGTTTTAAAAAAAAAGATATGTATATGTCTATTTCTAAAACTAAAGGAATATATGTGATTGTGATCATTTAAGCAAACCTTGGGATATACTATCTTTTTCATTTAATTTCAAACTAATGCTAAACAAAATGAAGCTGTGTAAATATGTGGGTGTCATTTAGTTGAGTTAATAAAATATCTTATATTAAAAATAAGAGGTCTGAAATCTAAATTTTATTCACATAAGTAAGGAAGGAATTGAGTTGTTGTTAGCCTAAATGGAAAAAATAAGGTTATGTGTATACATAAGGAATTATTATGGTAATGATATTTTTCTTTTGTGAAAATGATGAAAAGATTTATTCAGAATACATATATAAAAAGAAAAAAAAGGAGTTTTTTTTTAATAGAAAATACCTTCATTTCAACTTAAAGAAGAAAACAAGTACAACAAGTGGGGAGGGTATGAACCCATCCAAACAATAGTTTTGAGCTTCTCTAAAGCTAATTTAGCTAAAGAGTGGGCTAGCGCATTACAAGATCTATGAGTATATTGGACACAAATTGAGCTAAAGCTCTTCAAAACTCTCTGCACCTTTGAAATGGTCCAGAAGATCTCGGATCTGCAGCCCCGACTGTTGTTAACTAACTTAACAACCTCTTGCGCGTCTAATTCCATAATCAAGGACTCTATACAAGCATTCCCTGCAAGTTGAAGCCCCCATTCGATTGCTTCTTCCTCTGTAAAAAACACATCACCATAGAACTTGGAAACTTTGACAGCAGCTACAATCACATTCCCAGCTTCATCTCGAATTACAGCCCCTAGACCTATAATTTCCTTCTTCAAATTGGTGGCAGCATCTACATTGACCTTAAAGTAACCTCTTTGGGGAGGATTCCAAGCCTTTAGTGTCGAAGATCTCTAGTTGCCTATATGGGTAGCTGCTAGAAGTTGGGTTCTTCGATAGGCTTCCAACACAACTTCAACTTTAGAGACTGTCACTTGGGGTCTGTCTTTTACTCCTTTAAAAATCAAGTTGTTTCGAGCATTCCATATCATCCATAAAATCATAACCAATAGCTCGATGTCATCTTTACTTCTTCTCAGCTTCAAACCAATCAGCAAACTTAACATGTCTTGATCAACACAAACTTTCAGATCATCCTCAAATCTGGTAATTTTCCAGATTTTCTTCACCACCTTACAGCCCACTAAATCATGAAAAACGGTTTCCATCTTGTTGTTAAAAAACCAACATAAAGGCTCCTGATAGCCACTCTTAACTTGTCGGCCTGGCTGGAAAATTCAGATTTAATGCAATCTGATAGCCACTCTTAACCGAGTACTGGCCTTTCCTATCGTAATGCCAAATTACTTCATCCTTCATTGGTCTCCTTGGCAAGGGAATTCTAACAATTGCTTCCGCATCTATTTTGGCGAAGTGTCTGTGAATCAGCCCTTCATTCCAACAATGCTCTCTATTTATTAACTCAGCAACTAAAGCATCAGCTGGTAAGCTTGGTTTGGAAACTGATTTAAAAGTCAGGGGCTTAGGCAGCCAATTCTCCTTATGCAGCAGAATGCTTTGGCCATTACCAACCCTCCATCTTGAACCTTAGGATATGACTTGCCGACCCCATAAAATGCTTTTCCAAATAAATGAGGGGTTAGAGACAAGTCTTGCATTCATGAAGTCTTTGTGCTGGAAGTATCTCGCCTGTAAAATTTTTGCCACGAGGGAGTCTGGAAACTGCAAGATCCTCCAACCTTGTTTGGCTACTAGCGCTTGGTTGAAACTTGAAAACTCTCTGAACCCCATTCCTCCTCTGCACTTAGCCTGACTTAGCTTATTCCATCTCAACTAGTGAATAGCCTTCTTATTGTTCCTTGATCCTCACCAAAAGTTTGCTATTATTCGCTGAATGTCATCACATATGCCCATGGGAATCTTAAATACGCTAATTGCATAAGCGGGAATAGCTTGAGCAGCCACCTTGATCAGAACCTCTTTGCCTCCTGCTGAGAAGAACTTGTGCTGCCAACTGGAAACTTTGTTGTGGATCTTCAGCTTGATATCGTTAAAG
Organism: Citrus trifoliata; assembly: GCA_018350135.1. Classification (NCBI taxonomy): domain Eukaryota; kingdom Viridiplantae; phylum Streptophyta; class Magnoliopsida; order Sapindales; family Rutaceae; genus Citrus; species Citrus trifoliata. The sequence goes on from VKKW01000080.1 coordinate 491,328, forward strand.
AAGCTACTTCTCTTTCTCCCAATCATAGAGGGCAAGCCTAAGTATTTTTCATGTCTTGAAACAATATTGAGCTGAAAGATTTCTTTGATTATTGACGCTTGCCGAGCTTGAATATTACCGCTGAGAAATATTGAAGATTTCTCGAAATTGAACGGCTGGCCTGAGGCTGCAGAGTAGCAGTCGAAAATCCTCTTCAGATTTTAGCAATCGGTAACTGAGGCTCTCGTGAATACTAGGCTATCGTCCGCAAATAAGAGATGAGAAATTTTAAGCTCATTCCCAAAGGACAACCCATGAATAAGCCTCTGGTGCTCTGCTTGTTGGAGAAGAGAGGAGAAGGCTTCAACACCAATGATGAATAGATACGGAGATAAGGGACATCCTTGTCTAAGACCTCTCTGCGGCCGAATCACCCTACTTACAGCACCATTTATAATCACTGAGGATGATACCGAGCTTATACACCTCATGATTAAGCTGACCCAATTCTACGAGAACCCAAGGGACTTCATCGTTTGTTCTAGAAATTCCCATTCCAGCCTACCATATGCTTTGCTCACATCAAGCTTCAATGCCACCAAGCCATTTTTTCTTCTTTTACAATGTCTTATCTTATAGAGACACTCATATCCTACAATAATATTATCGGTGATCAAACGATTAGGAATAAAAGCAATTTGCATTGGTGAGATAAATTTGGGCATTCATATTTAAGCCTATTAGCTATTGCCTTTGCAACAATCCTATAAATAACATTGCATAGGCTAATAGGCCTAAAATCGATAACTTTCCTAGGCTTTCCCTTTTTTGGAATTAAAGCGATATAGGTATGATTGAGAGGGGCTACATCACCTTGCTTGTTAAGGATGTGGAGGCATGTTGAGAGGACTCCTTGCTTGACCCTTTGCCAGTGCTTTTGGTAGAACACTGCTGGCAAGCCATCCGGACCCAGTGCCTTTGTTGGGCACATTTGTGTCAATGCTTCCACTACTTCTTCGGGTGTGAAGGGCATCTCCAAGAAATCATTCATCTCACTAGAAACTCTTCGAGATATCCCTGATAGCGCAGCTGTTACTTGAACTTGATTAGGTTTGGAGGTAGTGAATAAGTTTGTGAAGTATTTGTTCATGCTCCACTCCTTTGGCATTTTCAATCCAGTTTCCAGATGCGTTTTCGATCCCCCAGATTCAGTTCTTCTTTTTCCTTGATGATCCCTTGTGATGGAAAAACTTTGTGTTCTTGTCCCCTCCCTTAAGCCAATCTGCCCGTGAGCGTTGTTTCTAGAAAATTTCATCGTCGGCTAATATGTTTTGGATTTTTCGTTCCACCTCTTTAATCTTATTCCCGTTGACATACTGAACTCTACTAAGCTTGAGGCTTCGGAGTTGTTTCGTTAGCTTCTCCAACTTCTTTTGTCTCCTTCGGAATTCTTATTTACTCCACAGAATCAACCTGGCCATAGATTTCTTGGACACTTTTTGAAACATCGATACATGATTCTCAGCATTCCAGCTTCCCTGCAACCTCCACTCTTCCTCAATAATTTCTTTACAAGCATCGTAAGGGCTCCACATATCTTCATAATGGATCCGAGTGGCTCGCCTTTGGTTAAAGTTCATTCCACTGCCCCTTGCTTGAGCCTCTATCACCACCGGGCAATGATCAGAGGTCCAAGAGTCAATATTAATAGCTGCAACCTCTGAAAATACGTCTCTCCAAGCATTATTACAAACAAACCTATCTAGCCGTTCCTCTACGAAAGCGGGGCCGAACTTTCCATTACTCCACGTAAAAGGGTACCCCTTGTAACCAATATCTAACATATCACAGTCTTGGAGAGATTATCTAAAGTCAGTAATTAAGCTTAACTGCCTCTCATTTCCTTCGCTCTTTTCATAAGGATGAAGAATTTCATTAAAGTCCCCGAAACATAACCAGGGAGTGGAAGATAAACCTGATAATCGCCTCAATAATGTCCAGGTATGCTTTCTCTGTCTCATGTCTGGATGAACATAAAGCCCCGTACACCGAATAAGCTTCCCATTTTCCATCGCTATCCTGGCATCAATATGATGCTTATTGAACGATTTAATTTGCACCTTGGTTTCTAAGTTCTAAAGTAAAGCTAGACCACCTCCTTTTCGGATACTACTCACAGCAAAGCAATTTTCATAGTTTAGTTTTCTACTGACCTCATTCATTTGCATAGTCTTCAGCTTCGTTTCACATAGAAAGACAAGATGAGGACCATGCATTTGGAGAATTTTCTTAAGAACTAGATACATTCGGGGATTTCCCAAACCCCGAATGTTCCAACTGAGAATTTTCATGGCCTCCGGCGGGGCTGGCTTGCAGCCTTCGCCGATATCTCCTCTAAGCTTGAAGCTGTGAGCTCCATTTCCTCTGTTGCTATTGGCTCCCGGTGCAACTTGGTTTGTTCTGCTGTCAAAGAAATTTTCTTCATTTCCGAATGGCTTGGGTCATCCACTTTAGTCTTCTTTAGTTTCGAGTTTGGCCCTGCTCCCTTACTATTTGGCCTTTTATGAATCCTTAGGCCCGAGTTTGCTCCCTCTTCATTTTTTGTGGCATGTGTCTGTCTCTTCCACTTCTTTTTGCTTGACTGAATTTGGGATATACCCACCCCGGCATATATTTTCATTTCCTCTGTTTCCTCTTGGGCTACATTTGAGCCCAATGTCTCCTTGTGTCTCTCGGCCCTGACCACTTCCATTTTTTCCCCCTTAGTTGAATTTGCCTTTCCCGCATTTTTTGTCAAATCTCTAGGGACTGTTGCATTGCCAGTACTTCCTCCCTGCATTTTGTCGTCAACCTGCTTCATAACCATCATTTATGTCACGCTCTTCATTAAATGTTGTTCACCTACCCATTCCACCTCTCTAGTCCTATCAATCTCCTTAGTTTGACCCATTTCCTCCTCCCCAGATCCTAACTCATTTTTGTCAACTAGGTTCGCTTGCTCTTGCTGGTGTTTTTGGGACTTGTCATGGAATTCTGAACTTGTCGAATTTTCAGCTCTTTCTCCTTCATTCTGCTATCTCTCTTTGCTACGGTATTTCTTTGAGCGTCCTCCAATCATAAGTGCTTTCATCCACATCCCAAATGAGAGTTCTTCTTTTGGTTGGCCTTAGTACTGAGCACACTCCTTGAATTGATGACTGATAATACCACAGCTGGAGCAAAAATTTGGCAAACGTTCGTACACCACTGGCATTGGGATATCTGTCTCGCCTTCTCGTTTTAGGAATAAATTTTTTTTCAATGGCTATGTTATGTTGATGGAAATCCTAAGTCTTGCAAATTCCCCAAAGAAGTCCCCATTCTCGTATGTTTCAACCTCTTCCACTTTTCCTATCATTCCCCTGAGCTCTTGAAGGAAGTCCCTCTCCATACACGCAATTGGAATATTACGGATCTGCACCCAGAAAGGGACATGAGTAAAAGCTTGCTTTGAAACCTCCCCAATCCCTTTTGGTTCGATGAGGACAATCAACGCCCTATCGAAATGCCATGGCCCCCCTGATAGCACTCTTCTTTTGTCAGCTTCTTTCGCAAACTTGAACATAAAGATATTATTTCCCAGACTCTCGATCTTAACTTCTTTAAAAGTTCGCCAAACCTGTTGTAAAGCAATTTTGAGTCCTTCTCTGTTGACGCCCCTTGAGAGGAGTATTTTACCCATTAGACAGCCTGCTAACACTTGCCCTCTTTGTTCTTTCATGTTTACTACCAACGACAGTTTGCTTTTTATCTTTTATCTTCCTCTCTAATCGTGATTGCTTTGCACTTCCGGATTAACTCTTCAGTGTCCATGGAGTTATTGCAGGAGAGAGATATGATAATAATAATCACCTAACTAGAAGAACATGTGTAATAAAACCCCTCACCAACTCTGCTCTACCCTTTATGCATCTAATCTAACTGTAAATTAAAACCAACAACACTCACTCTCGGAGTGACCATGTGGGTCATACAGACCCCTCAAAGGACTTCCATTCATGAGGCTCTATTAGAGAGAGAGAGAGCTCTCGTGAGGGAAGACTAAAACCAGCGAAAAAAAAAGGAGTTAACCAATGGCGAATATAGCTCCCGAATTTTTTTTAAGAAAAAAAAGAGGGAAATGTATGAATTGAAAAAAAATGAAAATAGTACGCGAGAAAAGAAAGAGCAAAGGCTAGTCACAAAACCATAAAAAGGATATAGATATCGACAAGAGCTAAACAAAAAAAAAAAAGTCATGAAAATCTATAAGTGGGAAAGCTCCGCCGATTAATATTCTTGAATAATTAAAAGCTCTTGAATCTGTCTAGATGGAAGAATATTGATAAAGTAAAAGCTACACAATGTAAATCCATATTAACCAATAAATCTACCATTTGGTTGCCTCCTCAAAAGATGCGAGAACAGCTAGAACAAAATATCAGAAATTAGAATTACGGCAATAATTAAATTAAAAACATTTAACATTTCAATTTCTCAAATATTGAGGAGAGGAACAATTTCATTAATCAGCAACATAACAATTGATTTCTTCCTCATCATACTAATATTTATGAGAAAGTATTTCAAACCATCTGAAATGTTAAATTATACACGAATACACTTGAACATTTTAGAAATATTAGCCTTTGGATTTTGATCCGATGCTGTAAGAGACATAAGCACCAAGGGCCACAATCACAAGAGCAGCCACACCGATGTTTATCAATAGTTGTTTATCTTCATTTTGATCCGTTGCTATTCCCTTCACATCTTTCATGACAGCAGCAGTTATACTTTTCTTTTCCTCCTTTTCTGTTACATTTTCAGGCATTGTGAATCCTTTGTGTGTCATTTGGTCAATTTTTTTAGCCTTGGCCACCTCATTCTTTTTATCCGTTTGGTTCATGGAGACAGCATCTTCTGGGAAAGTTGTTTCATAAGATTTTTGAGCAGTTAAAGCATCAGGGCTCTTCCCATCTTCTTTCTTTTCGCCATGAATATTGCTCTTTACTTCATTTTGCTTTTCCGTGATTTGTTGAAAGTCCTTTGAGGTCTTTGTCTCCTTATCAGCTGCTTTTGGAGAAGCTGCTGCTTTTTGAGAAGCTGATACTTGTTGAAAGTCCTTTGAAGACTTTGGCTCCTTATGTTCGGCTGCTTTTGGAGACTTTTGGGTAGTTTTAGGTTCCTCTTTTCGAGGCTGAGGCTGTGTTATAGTTTCCTTTGGCATTGTAACTGTAAGAATTGCATTATTCCACTTTGCATGAATCTTATCAATCTTACAATTACTTGGGATCGGAAAAGCTTGATTGCATCGGCTCCATTTGTTATCACTAAGTTGCCTTTCCCCAGTTACTCGAACTATGCGGGAAGAACGCACGCAAGTAATACGTATTTGCTCCTTTGTGAAATCTACCAAGAATATACATATGTAAAGCTTTATTCAATAAAGAGCTAGCATTGAATTTGAAAAGGTGAAAGAAAAAAAATATATTATTTGTAAAGAATCCGCGATACAAATGAATAAGCTAGCTAGTAGCATACCAGGAAGATGAACAAGTAGGATATTATTTTCTGGTTCGTCTAACCATTCGGACATGGGGTGAAAATCTTCAAACAGATTCTCAGTAGACTTATTACCAATTTGTGGTGTCTTAGCCATCGGATCTGTTTTGGTTGATTTTTTTTTTCTTTATCAAAATGGCAATGTCAATGGATAAAACTGCTTTCAATGTGCAAGTGCTTTTATACTCTTGTAATATATAATTTATATGTTGGGGATGATTAACAATGTTCTTTCTTAAGAAAGACACTATTCTTTGTTGGTCGCTTGGGTTTTATCAAAAGCTAGTCTTCTAGGTAATCCTTTGGTTTTTTGTGAAGTATAACTTCTATTGCAATTAAAGTGGAAAAATTCTTTGTTTGCCCTATATTCTTTGCAACCTGCAGTTTCGATAGTCGGCTGTTCACATTTCTCGTCAAAACTAATATATATATATATATATAGTGGGAGGCCTTCTCTTGTGAAATATTTACTATATATGTTTTCCAACTAAAAGAATCAACAGTAAATTGGTTTTAAAAGATCTCTAATCACTCATATACGGCTTCAAAGCATATCCATATAAAAAAAAAATGAGGGTGTCCGTACCTAAGAATGATTATATATAGTAGTTTTCATATAAATTCAATGATGAGACTAAAGAATTTATCTAAGAGGGCTCTTCTTAATAACAATATTAGTATCTAAGAAAAGATAAGAAAACGAATTTAGTTAAAATAATCATAATAGTTATAATAATAGCCTTAATTTCAACAATTTTAATAGAAACAAAAAATTTAAGACCTAGATCTAAGGTTTAACAAGGACTCTTCAAATTCTCATTTACCGATTCACTAATTCTTTTTTCTATTATTGTACAAGACAAAACAATACTACATAATATACACAAATTAGACAAAACAAATTGATTATTGTATAAACAAACAAAAAATTATTAATTAAATTATTATGATATAACTAAATAGAAATAACCATTTGTAATGATGATTAATTAAATTTTGTATTCTTTAATTTTAAAGATTTGCAAACATTGGATTCTTGTAGGTTTTTAGGAATTAGAAAAGAAGTTAATGAGTGAAATTGTTTTATAGAGTAAATTAAGAAATAGAACCGTGCTTCGTGCGGTTTTGAAAATATCAAATTAAAAATTAAAAATTTAATGAAATCCAAATTTCCTAAGAAATCGTACTAATCTCTTCGCAAAAGGAAGATTAAACAAGTTAAATTTGTATGTTTATTTCAATAATAATAAATATCGCACATAATAATAATAATAATAATAATAATAATAATAATAATAATAATAATAATTGACACCTGGCGATGCTGAGGCTCATGAGCATTCCACAAAATATAAGTTTCAATTGCATCGAGCCCTCCATCATTTGCCTTCTGTATAAGATCTAGCCACATCTGCACAAATACAATGCATATAGAAATAAATCATATCAAAATTTGCATATTTAAAGAATAACAATGCTATTTGATAAAATAATATTGCCCATAATTTTTCTTAAACATGATAGCACACCGTTTTGAATGTGGGATCATGTTTGGCTTGTTAGGAACAAAAAACAATTAAGATAATATTTTCGCAGCAAAGTAGCAATTTTTTTTTTGGGTTAAATGAAGAAGAAAATGTGAAAGTGCAAGTGATTTGAGAATTTGTAAATTAATTATTTGGATGCAGTATTTGTGGAGTGCTGCGAGAATATAGTGAATTGCACCAGAGAAGATAACTCGTCGTTCTCCATTAATTATAATGGCAGTTGCATCATAATCGACTTGTGTTGCTAATGATAACAAGTAAATGAAACTTAAATTTAGAATAAGAAGAATTAGACCCTAGTGGCATTATTAAGGGAAGATGAAAGAACCTCTCTTCCTATGTTAATTAATTAATATATTTTAAGCCACTAAAGTTTAATTGCTAACATAATAAAATTTTGAAGAAACTAAAAGGTACTAAATAAAAGGTTGCATAATTAAATATGAGATTATGTCATTAAAATTAGACCCTAGTGACATTGTTGAAGGAAGATGAAAAAACCTCTCTTCCTATGTTAATTAATTGATGTATTTTAATCCACTAAAATTTAATTGCTAGCATCTATCTATCTATATACCTATACATATATATAAAGCTAGGACTTGAGGAGGTGATGTGGCATCACCATTTTGCTTCTTTATATATTCTCTATTATCTAAATAGAGATTTTTTTTTAGATTTGACTTTTCATCTTCTCATTAATTAATTTGATTGTATTTAACTCATTTAATAAATAGTAACTTTATTAATATATAACATTCATCATCTTTTTATATTTTCTATTATATAAAATCTATATCTTGTATATTTTCTATTATTTAATAAATAGAGAAATTTTATTTCAGATTTGGCTTTTCACCTTCTCATAATTAATTTGATTGTTATTATACCATAACAATTATGTAAAGATTTTAATGAGGCATATTCTTTGTAATGAACATTCAAGGGGGAGTGTTATGAATTTATTAAAATAAATGTAGATGTTCATAACATATATCTCTTAATATCTCTACTATCTCCCATTAGCAACCTTAGCTTCCTTATAAATCCCACTATCTCACAAGAAATTATGATCCATAATTTTTCATTAATTTCATGGAGTGATTATGTAACTATAAAAGGATAGTTCATCTTTTTGTTTTGTACACACACAATTGGAATGAATAAAATCACTCTATAATATATTCTCTCATTTTATTCCTTATCTTGCGTTGCTTCTTTATTTGTATTGCTGGCTAATAGCTTTTTTTATTTTTTTATAAGGCTGCCTCATCTTAAAAAAAAAAACTAATTCATATTTTTAATCAGTTTCATCAAGTGTAAAGTAAGAAAAAAGGATAACACTAATTTTTTTTGGATTTAAATAGAAAGAGGAAGAGATATTAAAATTATTAAAATTAAACTTAGACCCTAGTGGCATTATTGAGTGAAGATGAAAGAACCTCTCTTCCTATGTTAATTAATTGATGTATTTTAAGCCACTAAAATTTAATTGCTAGCATAATAAAATAAACGAATGTTTCAAAAGACTTATAACTAATTGTTACTAATGGTTATATATTGTTCGATTTAAATAGAAAGATGAAGAGACATGTACAAAGAATATTCACCAATATTTTAAATATTTTAGATAATATTGAATATAAAAAGATGAGGAATGGTGATGCCACATCACCTCCTCAAGTCTCAGTTTTATATATATACTAGAAAATAAAACCGCATTTCACGTGGCTTTGAAAAAAAAAATTAGTATTATCTTTTTTTTTTTACTTTACACTTGATGAAACTGATAAAAAATATACATTTATTTTTTTAAGATGAGGCAACCTTATAAAAAAAAAAAAAGCTATTAGCCAGCAATACAAATAAAGAAGCAACGCAAGATAAAGAATAAAATGAGAGAATATATTATAGAGTGATTTTATTCATTCCATTGTGTGTGTACAAAATAAAAAGATGAGCTCTCCTTTTATAGTTACATAATCACTCCATGAAATTAATAAAAAATTATAGATCATAATCCCTTTTGAGATAGTGGGAGTTATAGAGAAGCTAAAGGTTGCTAATGAGAAATAGTGGGGAGACTAAGAGATAGTGGGGAAATTAAGAGATATATGTTATGAACATCTACATTGATTTTAATAAATTTATAACACTTCCCATTGGATGTTCATTACAAAGAATATGCCTCATTAAAATCTTTATATAATTGTTATTGTAAAATAACAATCAAATTAATTATTAGAAGATGAAAAGCCAAATTTAAAAGATATATATATATATATATAAAGTTAGGACTTGAGGAGGTGATGTGGCATCACCATTTTGCTTCTTTGTATATTCTCTATTATCTAATAAATAGAGATTTTTCTTTAGATTTGACTTTTCATCTTCTCATTAATTAATTTGATTGTATTTAACTCATTTAATAAATAGTAACTTTATTAATATATATCATTCCTCATCTTTTTATATTTTCTATTATATAAAATCTATATCTTGTATATTTTCTATTATTTAATAAATAGAAAAATTTTATTTCAGATTTGGCTTTTCATCTTCTCATAATTAATTTGATTGTTATTATACCATAACAATTATGTAAAGATTTTAATGAGGCATATTCTTTGTAATGAACATTCAAAAGGGAGTGCTATGAATTTATTAAAATAAATGTAGATGTTCATAACATATATCTCTTAATATCTCCACTATCTCCCATTAGCAACCTTAGCTTCCTAATAACTCCCACTATTTCACAAGAAATTATGATCCATAATTTTTCATTAATTTCATGGAGTGATTATGTAACTATAAAAGGAGAGTTCATCTTTTTGTTTTGTACACACACAATTGGAATGAATAAAATCACTCTATAATATATTCTCTCATTTTATTCCTTATCTTGCGTTGCTTCTTTATTTGTATTGCTGGCTAATAACTTTTTTATTTTTTTATAAGGCTGCCTCATCTTAAAAAAAAAACCAATTCATATTTTTAATCAGTTTCATCAAGTGTAAAGTAAGAAAAAAGGATAACACTAATTTCTTTTGGATTTAAATAGAAAGAGAAGATTTATTAAAATTATTAAAATTAAACTTAGGCCCTAGTGGCATTATTGAGTGAAGATGAAAGAACCTCTCTTCCTATGTTAATTAATTGATGTTTTTTAAGCCACTAAAATTTAATTGCTAGCATAATAAAATAAACGAATGTTTCAAAAGACTTATAATTAATTGTTACTAATGGTTATATATTGTTGAATTTAAATAGAAAGATGAAGAGACATGTACAAAGAATATTCACCAATATTTTAAATATTTTAGATAATATTGAATATAAAAAGATGAGGAATGGTGATGCCACATCACCTCCTCAAGTCTCAGTTTTATATATATACTAGAAAATAAAACCGCATTTCACGTGGCTTTGAAAAAAAAAATTAGTATTATCCTTTTTTTTTTACTTTACACTTGATGAAACTGATAAAAAATATACATTTATTTTTTTTAAGATGAGGCAACCTTATAAAAAAAAAAAGCTATTAGCCAGCAATACAAATAAAGAAGCAACGCAAGATAAAGAATAAAATGAGAGAATATATTATAAAGTGATTTTATTCATTCCAATTGTGTGTGTACAAAATAAAAAGATGAGCTCTCCTTTTATAGTTACATAATCACTCTATGAAATTAATAAAAAATTATAGATCATAATTGCTTTTGAGATAGTGGGAGTTATAGAGAAGCTAAAAGTTGCTAATGAGAGATAGTGGGGAGACTAAGAGATAGCGGGGAAACTAAGAGATATATGTTATGAACATCTACATTGATTTTAATAAATTCATAACACTTCCCATTGGATGTTCATTACAAAGAATATGCCTCATTAAAATCTTTATATAATTGTTATTGTAAAATAACAATCAAATTAATTATTAGAAGATGAAAAGCCAAATTTAAAAGATATATATATATATAAAGTTAGGACTTGAGGAGGTGATGTGGCATCACCATTTTGCTTCTTTGTATATTCTCTATTATCTAATAAATAGAGATTTTTTTTTAGATTTGACTTTTCATCTTCTCATTAATTAATTTGATTGTATTTAACTCATTTAATAAATAGTAACTTTATTAATATATATCATTCCTCATCTTTTTATATTTTCTATTATATAAAATCTATATCTTGTATATTTTCTATTATTTAATAAATAGAAAAATTTTATTTCAGATTTGGCTTTTCATCTTCTCATAATTAATTTGATTGTTATTATACCATAACAATTATGTAAAGATTTTAATGAGACATATTCTTTGTAATGAACATTCAAAGGGGAGTGTTATGAATTTATTAAAATAAATGTAGATGTTCATAACATATATCTCTTAATATCTCCACTATCTCCCATTAGCAACCTTAGCTTCCTTATAACTCCCACTATCTCATAAGAAATTATGATCCATAATTTTTCATTAATTTCATGGAGTGATTATGTAACTATAAAAGAAGAGTTCATCTTTTTGTTTTGTACACACACAATTGGAATGAATAAAATCACTCTATAATATATTCTCTCATTTTATTCCTTATCTTGCGTTGCTTCTTTATTTGTATTGCTGGCTAATAGCTTTTTTTATTTTTTTATAAGGCTGCCTCATCTTAAAAAAAAAACCAATTCATATTTTTAATCAGTTTCATCAAGTGTAAAGTAAGAAAAAAGGATAACACTAATTTTTTTTGGATTTAAATTTGAAAGAGGAAGATTTATTAAAATTATTAAAATTAAACTTAGGCCCTAGTGGCATTATTGAGTGAAGATGAAAGAACCTCTCTTCCTATATTAATTAATTGATGTATTTTAAGCTACTAAAATTTAATTGCTAGCATAATAAAATAAACGAATGTTTCAAAAGACTTATAATTAATTGTTACTAATGGTTATATATTGTTGAATTTAAATAGAAAGATGAAGAGACATGTATAAAGAATATTCACCAATATTTTAATTATTTTAGATAATATTGAATATAAAAAGATGAGGAATGGTGATGCCACATCACCTCCTCAAGTCTCAGTTTTATATATATACTAGAAAATAAAACCGCATTTCACGTGGCTTTGAAAAAAAAAATTAGTATTATCCTTTTTTTTTTACTTTACACTTGATGAAACTGATAAAAAATATACATTTATTTTTTTTAAGATGAGGCAACCTTATAAAAAAAAAAAAGCTATTAGCCAGCAATACAAATAAAGAAGCAACGCAAAATAAAGAATAAAATGAGAGAATATATTATAGAGTGATTTTATTCATTCCAATTGTGTGTGTACAAAATAAAAAGATGAGCTCTCCTTTTATAGTTACATAATCACTCCATGAAATTAATAAAAAATTATAGATCATAATTGCTTTTGAGATAGTGGGAGTTATAGGGAAGCTAAAGGTTGCTAATGAGAGATAGTGGGGAGACTAAGAGATAGTGGGGAAACTAAGAGATATATGTTATGAACATCTACATTTATTTTAATAAATTCATAACACTTCTCATTGAATGTTCATTACAAAGAATATGCCTCATTAAAATCTTTATATAATTGTTATTGTAAAATAACAATCAAATTAATTATTAGAAGATGAAAAGCCAAATTTAAAAGATATATATATATATAAAGTTAGGACTTGAGGAGGTGATGTGGCATCACCATTTTGCTTCTTTGTATATTCTCTATTATCTAATAAATAGAGATTTTTTTTAGATTTGACTTTTCATCTTCTCATTAATTAATTTGATTGTATTTAACTCATTTAATAAATAGTAACTTTATTAATATATATCATTCCTCATCTTTTTATATTTTCTATTATATAAAATCTATATCTTGTATATTTTCTATTATTTAATAAATAGAAAAATTTTATTTCAGATTTGGCTTTTCATCTTCTCATAATTAATTTGATTGTTATTATACCATAACAATTATGTAAAGATTTTAATGAGACATATTCTTTGTAATGAACATTCAAAGGGGAGTGTTATGAATTTATTAAAATAAATGTAGATGTTCATAACATATATCTCTTAATATCTCCACTATCTCCCATTAGCAACCTTAACTTCCTTATAACTCTCACTATATCACAAGAAATTATGATCCATAATTTTTCATTAATTTCATGGAGTGATTATGTAACTATAAAAGGAGAGTTTATCTTTTTGTTTTGTACACACACAATTGGAATGAATAAAATCACTCTATAATATATTCTCTCATTTTATTCCTTATCTTGCGTTGCTTCTTTATTTGTATTGCTGGCTAATAGCTTTTTTTTATTTTTTTATAAGGCTGCCTCATCTTAAAAAAAAAACCAATTCATATTTTTAATCAGTTTCATCAAGTGTAAAGTAAAAAAAAAGGATAACACTAATTTTTTTTGGATTTAAATTTGAAAGAGGAAGATTTATTAAAATTATTAAAATTAAACTTAGGCCCTAGTGGCATTATTGAGTGAAGATGAAAGAACCTCTCTTCCTATATTAATTAATTGATGTATTTTAAGCCACTAAAATTTAATTGCTAGCATAATAAAATAAACGAATGTTTCAAAAGACTTATAACTAATTGTTACTAATGGTTATATATTGTTCGATTTAAATAGAAAGATGAAGAGACATGTACAAAGAATATTCACCAATATTTTAAATATTTTAGATAATATTGAATATAAAAAGATGAGGAATGGTGATGCCACATCACCTCCTCAAGTCTCAGTTTTATATATATACTAAAAAATAAAACCGCATTTCACGTGGCTTTGAAAAAAAAAATTAGTATTATCCTTTTTTTTTTTACTTTACACTTGATGAAACTGATAAAAAATATACATTTATTTTTTTTAAGATGAGGCAACCTCATAAAAAAAAAAGCTATTAGCTAGCAATACAAATAAAGAAGCAACGCAAGATAAAGAATAAAATGAGAGAATATATTATAGAGTGATTTTATTCATTCCAATTGTGTGTGTACAAAATAAAAAGATGAGCTCTCCTTTTATAGTTACATAATCACTCCATGAAATTAATAAAAAATTATAGATCATAATTCCTTTTGAGATAGTGGGAGTTATAGAGAAGCTAAAGGTTGCTAATGAGAAATTGTGGGGAGACTAGGAGATAGTGGTGAAACTAAGAGATATATGTTATGAACATCTACATTGATTTTAATAAATTCATAACACTTCCCATTGGATGTTCATTACAAAGAATATGCCTCATTAAAATCTTTATATAATTGTTATTGTAAAATAACAATCAAATTAATTATGAGAAGATGAAAAGTCAAATTTAAAAGATATATATATATATATAAAGTTAGGACTTGAGGAGGTGATGTGACATCACCATTTTGCCTCTTTGTATATTTTCTATTATCTAATAAATAGAGATTTTTTTTAGATTTGACTTTTCATCTTCTCATTAATTAATTTGATTGTATTTAACTCATTTAATAAATAGTAACTTTATTAATATATATCATTCCTCATCTTTTTATATTTTCTTTTATATAAAATCTATAGCTTGTATATTTTCTATTATTTAATAAATAGAAAAATTTTATTTCAGATTTGGCTTTTCATCTTCTCATAATTAATTTGATTGTTATTATACCATAACAATTATGTAAAGATTTTAATGAGGCATATTCTTTGTAATAAACATTCAAAGGGGAGTGTTATGAATTTATTAAAATAAATGTAGATGTTCATAACATATATCTCTTAATATCTCCACTATCTCCCATTAGCAACCTTAGCTTCCTTATAACTCCCACTATCTCACAAGAAATTATGATCTATAATTTTTCATTAATTTCATGGAGTGATTATGTAACTATAAAATGAGAGTTCATCTTTTTGTTTTGTACACACACAATTGGAATGAATAAAATCACTCTATAATATATTCTCTCATTTTATTCCTTATCTTGCGTTACTTCTTTATTTGTATTGCTGGCTAATAGCTTTTTTTTTTATTTTTTATAAGGTTGCCTCATCTTAAAAAAATAAATGTATATTTTTTATCAGTTTAATTAAGTGTAAAGTAAAAAAAAAAGGATAATACTATTTTTTTTTTTCAAAGCCACGTGAAATGCGGTTTTATTTTCTAGTATATATATAAAACTGAGACTTGAGGAGGTGATGTGGCATCACCATTCCTCATCTTTTTATATTCAATATTATCTAAAATATTTAAAATATTTAAAATATTGGTGAATATTCTTTGTACATGTCTCTTCATCTTTGTACTCCAAAGCTAATAATTATAATTATTTGAGTAAATGCATTGTACACCGTACTTTTAAAGGCTCTGGCTAATTTACGTTTAACGTAACTTACGCCAGACATAGTAACAGTGCACAGTGGTGGGACGCATTACTGTTATTGTATCTGGCGTAAGTTACGTTAAACGTAACTTAGCCGGCTCCACTTTAAAAATGTGCTATTATAATATATATGAAATTTTTTTATCAAAAATTTAAAATTATTTTTTGCAAAAAAACTGATTCTAAATAACTAAAAAACTGTAAAATAATAATATTATTCATCTTAACCCAAGTTCTTTTCTAAAATCAATTTTTTTTATTATTTTGACCAATTATTGAAATGATAAAATAAACACAATCTATCTTGGGAGTTGTGGTTTGCTGAAGTTGGAATTATGCATAATTGTTGTCTATCTTTTTTCCATCAAGAAACACAAAAGTCAGAAAATTTGTATATTTATCCACACTGATCAGTTAATTTTAAATTAAATTGTTCCTTGATGAATTTAATTTTGTTCAGATTGCTTAGGCCCTGACAATTTCAATGAATTCAATCAAACTCATTAAGAGAACTCCAATCACTCATAACATGGCAAAGTTTAGATTTGCACTTTCAAAACTAGTTGACTGTTGGTTCTTTCAGTTGGATAATATATACAGTAAAATTTTTACAAACTAAATATGTTGGAACTATATAAAATCTACTAATTTAAAAAAGGTAAGAATAGAGTCATTGTTTTATAAAATATCATAATAATAATATTTATAATTTTAGCAAATTGTTAATTTACAATATAAATGATACCATAGAGTAATATAAGGGTTTTGGGAAATGCCTCAATATATGGGGTCTGACTATGTTGCAACTGTTTTTAAAAAATATCGTCCAATGAATATAGGATTGTGATTTGAACCACGTAAAAATTTTTTTATGGTTTATTTTCTACAATTTATATTTCTAGTATATATAATAGATTTAAGGTGATGATCAATAACATGGATTGTGTTATGAACAGTGATGGTGAAGAGTAACTTATGAATTGTCACTCATAGAAAGCTACTGTAAACAATATCAGATGAATAATAATTTGTAAACAGTAATTTCAAAATTATTAATTGAATTTAATTAATTTTCTAAGGTTTTAATTTACCAACACTTTTTAAAATAAAACTAAATTCTTACCACGTCATTTATTGATAATTTAGCCGAGTACCAAATTCAATCAAGACGTTTTTCAGAATATCAATTGCAATTACTAATGCCACATTGCTCATTTATTGAACGCCACACATTGCTCAATTAAAAGGCATAAAGCATACTATTTTGCTGGATAAAATTCTCAAGGGACATCAATAAAAACCTTGTACGTTGATATTTGAGAAGAGTGACCTATGACTACTTCAAAGAGAAGATCCATGTAAAAAAAATTAAAATGAGACTAGTATTAATTTGATCAAGTTGGGTTTCAGACAATTAATTGCAGTTGTATATTAGCAATGCTAAAAGAATATAACTATAATAAAAGTATAACACAATGATAAAAAAATTAATCTTTTAAAGTCAATTTTGAGGATTTTTAGAAAAAGAAAAATGTAAATCATTAAAAAAATTTAAAAAGTCACAAAAAGACAAATATTTTTATCATAGTTTTATCATGCTTTCTTTATCATTTTCCATTATATATTACTGATGCCACCCATTTCTGAATTAACAGGAATAAAGCATACCACCTAACTAGATAAATTTCTCAAGGGACATCAATACAAATAGAGAATTTTGATGACTTAAGTAATTGAGGATTCCGAGGGCATTCGGATGCTATGTTAACCTCGACGATGCAAGGGCAAGATAAAGATGGTAGGGGCAAAAAACACAAATTCAGTAGAAAAATGCATGCAAATGATGAATATGATGTTTAAATAATAATAATTTTGTTGGAAAAAATAAAAAAAATAATAGTATACCTAAGTACGTATATGCATGCAATATTTATCATTTATTGCATTAATTAATTAGAAATAAAATAGAAATACAAATGAATATTATGTGTATCTACATGTCATGAATTAAATTAATAAACTTTCGTGGTCTGAAGACCAAATCCAAAGGGGAAGAGTGGATCATAATTTTGGTCACCAAGGTTCATGGGTACTTGATCAATTCTTCTGAACCAAGTTCTTGACAATTTTCCAGTGAAAGGAGAATCACCAAAAAGAGCATCAGCCACACCTTGTCCTTCACTTCCAGGAAGCCATGCAGCCACAAGAGCATCCATGGCCTCAACATAGGGCTCGATGACTAGCGGGCGGCCAGATACAAGCACAACCACGCATTTGGTAGCTTTGCAAACATTGTTAATTATATCAGGAGCTGGCCATGGGAGTGTAAGGTTTGTGTTATCACCCTTTGTTTCAGCATATGGCACCTCTCCTACAACCACAATGCCAATTGAGAAGTTGTTGTCCTTGACAAAGTTGTAGTCAGGCCTCTCACTGAAAACAACTTGTGTGCTTGGGTCAACTGTGGCATTAATGGCTCGAAGAATTGTAGTTCCTTCCGTGTAGTTATTTCCACTATCTCCTTGCCACTCAATTGTCCAGCCGCCGCATTGATATCCCAAATTGTCAGCATGTGTTCCGGCCACTAGAATCTTCGGCAATTTCTTTTCAAGTGGAAGTACAGGAGGAGATTGTTGCTTCCCATTTTTCAGTAACACAAGTGATTTCCTTGCAGCTTCTCTCGCTAACTCTCTGTGTTCCTTGCAACCAAGTTTGTCAACAAAACTGTTATCTGCATACGGGTTCTCAAAAAGTCCCATTTCAAACTTGACCCTCAAAATCCTCTTAACAGCATCATTAATTCTCCTCATTGGGATCACTTTCTTATTCACCAGATCTGTGAGGATATTAATGAACTCGGGGTATAGGTAAGGAACCATGATCTGTACGTACATGGGGATATTGGATGGATTAATTAATAAATTAATTAATAGTATAAGAATTAATACGCTGACACACACACTGCACATACCATGTCAAGGCCAGCCAAAACTGATTCTTGAACTGAGTAAGTGTAGTTGGAATGTGGTGGAGATGTAATCCTGTCAATTCCTTCCCAATCTGAGATGGTGAAACCCTGAATAATGTGCATCGACCGACAGTATAATAATTAATTTCAGTTAATTAATTAAGCAGATACATAGATAGATAGATATATTATATATTGACTGATGAATATATAGATGCATGCAAGCAAGAAAATTAATTAATTACCTTGAACTTTAGCTTTTCCTTGAGATACTCAGTAACCAATTCTTTGTTAGCATGCATCTTCTTTCCATTGATACTGGAATACGAAATCATAACAGTGGAGACGCGTTGATCCAACGCACTCCAGTAAGGAGGCATGTGAATATCGAACAGCTGTTCTGTGGTGACAATGGTGTTATTTTCATTAATGCCATTAACCGTGCCACCATCCCCAACATAGTGCTTTGCGCAAGCTGCCACCTTGTCCTTTCCACCAACAAAAGGTCTACCTTTCTTGACTTGCTTGCTTGGTGCATCTCCTTGTAATCCAGAGATGATAACAGAAAACTGTTGAACAAGTTTTGCGTCCTCACTGTAACTCTCATAGCACCTTCCCCACCTAGGATCTCTGCAAACCGCGATACATGGGGCAAAGGCATATGGAATGCCAGTTGCTCGAACTTCAAGTGCAGTTGCAGCACCAATTCTCTTAACAAGATTAGGATCTCTGGTGGCTCCAAGGCCGACATTATGTGGGAAAATTGTAGCTTTATACACGTTGTTGTGTCCATGAACAGCATCAACTCCATAAATCATTGGGATGCCAAGACGTGTTGCCATAGCTCCTCTCTGAATATCATTAACCATATCAATCCATTGCTGCGCTGTTGCATTTGGAGATGGCACACTCCCTCCGCCACTCAAAACACTTCCGATGAAGTAATTCTTCATCGCATCAAAAGTCGCATTAACCCTTTCAATTTGGGTCATCTGCCCAATCTTCTCCGCAAGAGTCATTCTGCTCAATAAGTCCTTCACCCTAACCTCCACTGGCTGCTTTGGATCTTTGTATATCATTGGACCATCATTCCCATCGACCAGCAAGCCACAGCAACACCAAAACAGAATTCCCACTAAGGGAATCAAACTTCTTTTCGTCTTCATATTTTAGTTCTACTGGCAATGGGTTCTGATTAAGTCCGTTGCTCCACAACGTGAACAATTTCGATGGGATAAGACGCACGTACTTATAACCAAATTTATTTGCTAATCTTAGCAATTTAAACACCCAAAATTAAGGGGATTATTTTTGCCTAAATAATAGGTCCAACATGATTTATATTTAGATTTTAGATTTTAGACCACTAATTCTTACATATGAAAGTGAACTGTGATTTATTAGTTAAAGTTTAAATGAAAGTTATTCTTCTATCTAATTTAGAATTAACTAATTTCTTATATTAGAATTATGATTTGGATTATCTCTTTATCTAAATTTTCTTAATATTTTTAAGGGATTAAGACACATGCTTTTAAGTATATCTAAGGCCAAAATTTTTAATTTACTATTTATTTTCCTTTTTAAATGTCGAATCAGATTGTTTAGTGGCTGATAGAGTTGATAATTTTTCCTACAAATCGGCAACTACTCGCCCTCTTAGACCACCCACTACTGGTAATTTTACAGGTAATAATCAGCAGATTTGATAAAACAAAACAAAACCTGCTGTAGTTGGCGGGCAAGTTTGGTAAACCTAGAGGATATCCGTGTTGGTGTTAGCTACCACATTTTATTATTATTTTAAAAATTATTTAAGTTCTAGAAAATTGACAAGAAAATATTTATGCTAAAAATTAAAAATGTTAGCCCAAATTCTAATCCTAAACTTACAAGAAACCTCCTCCTGCTGCTCATTAAATTGCAAATCCCCTTACATTTTTGGTTAGGGTGAAAAATGACCCAATAAAATCAATGGAGGATTACATTACGGGTGGCTATTTGGGTCATAATTCATTTGTTTAATTCGATTGGATTAAAATTAAATGCATTTGTGTTTGAAAAAAATTAATTCTGTTGAATTCAATTCTATTCACTAAATAAATGAATTGAATATGGGTTTAAGCTTACTAATCTATTTACTTTTTTAGTTTTTTTTATGAATGATACAGAGAAAATGTGAAATTGTATTGAGAAGTCACTTTGGTTCAAAATATTTATTTTGAAGATTTTAATTCATTATCTCTATTGTTAATGGATTTGTAATTTTAAGTTAAAACTTTGGAGTTAACTTTAAATATTATTGAGAATATATATAATTTGTACTAGTTTATTTTACTTGATTTTTGCTGTCAATTAATTATTATTTGATATAGATTATTATAATTGAAAGATAAATAAATTTAAACAAATCCAAATTTTATTCAAATTATCGATTAATTCTATTAAATGAATTAATTGGATATTCGTTTATGATCGTTTAATAAACGAATCGAATTCAAATACCAAATTTTGTCTTAATTTGTAGGATTCATCACAAATTTAATTTGGAATTATTTTGGCGTCCACATATATTAAATTGAAGGATAAGGTAATTCTTATGTATGTATACAATTTGAATTTAGTGCTTGTTGTATGACTTATCTAATGGCAATAAGTGTTTATTTAATCCCATAAGCTCTTATCATAATTTTTATTTATTTTTTAGTAGAACTTTTAGAACTTAAATAAGTTATTTTGTCTCTACTAGTAAAAACTCAAATTTTGGGCTTTTGGGAGTAGAGGTTGAAATTTTTTTTTAAATGTTAAAATATCCAAAATATATTCTACTTATTTGATAATCTTATTTTATTCTTTTCATAATATAACTTAAAAAGACTTGCCTATTATAGTAATTTTATAGATTTTTAATAAAAGTTCTTATTGACAACCAAACAACTAATTTTTTTAGTAAAATCTCTATTTGTAAAAATTCTACTGTCAAAAACTCTACTTAAATAAACTCTACTTGAAAGCTGCATCAAACGGAAACTTTTAGGTATTGATTATGATATGTAGACAAGATCGTTTCCATTACTAAGTTCAAGCGCTTGGTGTTCAATGAGATGAATCATGAGTTCTATTCATGGTTTCTATTTTGTGGTTCTTTATTTGTTTATTTATTGTGCTTAAATTAGAGAATTTTTATTATATTAGTGTATTTTATGTATTTGTTTTAATGTTGAAATTTTAATTTCTCTTATATATTGATCAAAAATATATTTTTGTATTTCACGCTCCAATTTCTAACAGCAGCCGTTAGATTAATTTCATGAAGATCTAACGGTTTTCTCACAAAAAGACAAAGTTCTGCGTACGTTAACATAGCCAGGTCCCTGAAAGATTAATAACTTATAATGTTTAATGACTTTTATAATATCTTCATAGATTAGGTTTAATAACTTTTAAAATATCATCATAGATTAGATTTATTTAACACAATTTATGGTGACAAACAATATATTAATCGCAAAAAGATATACATTTTTAAGATATTGTATAATCTTTTGTGACAAAATATGTAGTTGCTAAACATAATTACTGGCTACAACATTATTTTGTAACTAAAATATTAAGTGTAAAATGACTTTTTTTATTCATATTTCTATTGTCTCTCTTAGAAAGAAAATTATCAATTTGGACCAAAATTTAAATAAATTATAAAGTTAAAAAATAAAGCTGACATGGCATTATTAAACATTAAAAAATTAATTAATAACTATATATTCTCTGTATTTTCTCCTTGATATATAATTAAATAAAAAGAAAAACTTATTTTTGGAGTCTCTCAAATTTCTCTCAAACGCAAATTCGTCCCCACAAAATGTCATTAAATATATTCACTCAAAATTACCAAGGTTTTACTAAAGTTTAGATTTCTTTCTAAATAAATAAATTACAAAAAAAAAGATTTCTTTCGATGCAAAATGTGAATACGGATGCAGCTTGTAATTGTGCATGTATGCAAGGAGAGAGATTACTATGCTTGATTGACAAGGGCAAGAAGATTAGAAGACTCTAAAAATTACGTTTTTTATTTGATTATTTTAATTTTTTTAACTTTAATAATGCCTCGCCCTAAATGGAAGTGGCATGTCCCAGGGTTGACAATATATTGTAGGTACAGTTAGTGTGAGTTTTCTTTTGCTTCTCAGCCAAACATTCCTCACTTATAAGCCGTAAGCAATCTTTATTTTTTGGTGATGCTGCAAAATTAATAGGGATTTAGATTCTCTCCTAATCTAATTTTTTTTTAATTTTTATAGAATATTTTGATATATCGTAATTAAATAATTATATGGATAGGATTAAATCCATTCTTAATTTTTCTTAATAAATATCAAAACTCACTATTTTGGACTAATTAAAATTCTAAAACTAATTAAAAAAAAAACTACTGTAAGTTTTTTTTTTCATTTTCTTTAATCTTTCTTTTTTCTTTTTTTAGTCGTCATTTTTCTTTTCTTCCGTACTTGTTTCAATCATCTTTTGTTTTTCTCCTTTTTTCTTCTCGAAAACATATTTGTTAAGATTGTTAATGAAGAGTCCACGAAATTAGGTCAGATACATTGTTACCTTGAAATTACAATTCTTACTAAGTACATAAAACAAAAAGGCATAAACTTATTCATTTGAACACTATATTTAACAATTCGAGAAGTTCAAAAAATGAGCATTAGACATGAAAATAATAATTCTCTTATCCAATATAAAAAGCTTGAACCCACTGTTGTAATTCAAAATGAACAACGAAAACTAATACTACAAAATAAGCATAAATTTCTTTAGTTGTATTATAAAATTGAAAAATACTTACAGGATTGGGATTACAACATTTCGTTAATAATAAAGGAATGCAGTCATCCAACTGACTCAATTGGGTGCCTAAATTATAAACCAAAATATTATAAATCTATTTTAATATAAACTAATTTATTGACATTTGAGCCAAAAAAAATGTTGATGTTGAAAATAAAATAATTAGTTAAATGACATGTAAAACTCACCGGCAGTACCTCAAATTGTGATGGATTGTCGACCTTTTTTTTTCTTTTGGCTAAAACTTTCTCTAAATTGCTCTTAAATCTACGTTTTCTGAAGTTGTCTCTCTCTTCTCAGTCTATTGCCTATGGAAAAATTAGGGTCTTTTACACTTTTCATATAGATGTTGCTTCTTTTTTTTTTGTTTTTTTTAAAAGAAAGTACGCTTTTCATTGCCTCAAGAAGAGAACAAATACAAGATTTCAATTAGAAATTCATCCAGCCATATACATGGTTCTGACTTCCGAAGAGCTAGCTTAGCTAGATCATGAGCTAAAGTATTACAAGTCCTCCCTACATATTGAGCTTTGAAATTCTGGAAGCTCTTCTTGGCTTCTAGAATGTCGAAGATCACCCAAAAAAGCTATGTTAAGGTGCTTTACTTGTTGTTTATAAGCTCTATCACCCTCTTCGAGTCGGATTCTAAAATGATTGAAGATGTCCCCCGCCTTAATAGCTACTTGAATTCCCCACAAAGTAACCTTTACTTCATACATCTCCACATCTCCAAAGCTTTTGACAGTGTTTACTGCTACAACAACCACTTCACCTCTATAATTCCTTATCACAGCCCCCAAACCAGCAAGATTATTTTGCTCATCCATTGCGGCATCCACGTTAACTTTGACCCAATCTTCACTAGGAGGACTCCACTGGCTTTGCTGCATGCTTGTCAATTCTAGTGAGAAATTGTGCTTTGGTTGCTTTATTCGTTTGACAGAATCAGTTATAGACATTGCTTTGGCTATTAGTCGTGATGGATTTTCACACTTCTCTTTAAACAACCAGTTGTTCCGAGCATTCCAAATGACCCACAAAAAGGATGCAACTAGCTCACCATTTAGATTGCTATGATGTTGATATGAGTGATGAAGCAAAGTAATAACATCAGGGAAATTTTCAGCTTTCAGATCAATTCCCAGGGAGGAGTATCTCCACACTTTCCTCGCAAATTTACAGATTGCATATTGGACAAGTTGCCTCTTGCATTACTCTTTTCTTCCTTAAATTTTCTATTGTGGGAAGAAGATTCTTTGCCGCTCTCCAAAGGAAGATCTTAACTTTTTCGGGGAGCATCAACTTCCAAATGATATTCCATTGGCTGGGGTTTTGATTTGAGCAACTGGGAATGTCCTAGTGCTTTTGCTTTAAAGCTAGCTGGTAGCCACTTCTAACTAAATAGTTCCCTCGCTTATCATAATGCCAAATTAGAGTATCTCCATTTTGTTGTCTAAGAATAATCTAATGTTTTCATCTGCTTCCTCAGATTATTCTTCCTCTTTTCCTCCTTTAGACACCCACACAAATTCCCAACGAAATGTTGTGTCCAAACCTTTTATTCCATCACCCATAACCTCAGCTGGTCATCTTGAACCACCCAAACCTTTTGAATCCGTCCTCAACTGGCAAACTCAAAATGCCAGAGCCTAGAATGATACTTTGTTGAACATAAATTCCAACGTTGAAAAAATTAGTTTACGAACTGAACACCTTGAAACGAAGGTTGACTCCATCTATGCACAACTGCAGCAGATCCACCAGAACCTCCAGTCCAGAATTGTTCAACTTGATTCTGAGTTGCGAACTATGCTTGCCCAACGTTACCATGGCCCAGAATTGGATCAAAAGGAAAGGGAGATCAAACGTTTAAAAGCCGAGCTTGCTCAAATTGAATCTGACAAACAAAAACCTTCCCTTTTTACCTCCTCGCCTCCTATCCCTTCGATTGGTCCAACTTACCATCCATTTGCTTCTATGCTTTCTCCTATCCGATAGTATGAGCCTTCTAAGTTGTTTGGTATGACTCATACCTTTTTTCGAGACAACCCATTACCACCACCACCTAAATCTAAACCAAAGCCTAAACCTCAACCACGACCCGTCACAATCAATCCTTCCTCCACTATTATCCCTGACCAACAATCACCGGGCTATACACCAGCATCAACATCACCACCTGAACCATCCAAATCGCAACCTCCTATTACATCCAAGGATAAAGAACCTATGCACCAATTCAGTGCCCATACCGTTGACCACCCATCTTCCACTGATGACCAAACTTCTGATTCAAATCTAGCCGTTTCAGATAGCCATACTGAGACTGACACAGAATCTTCGGCATCCACCAGTGACTCTGAAAAATCTTATGCTGATATCACCAGAATCCTGATGGCTCAACCTGACCCACAAACCTCTCGGACTGAACCATATGTTGATATTCCTTCTGATGTTGAAGAAGAGATGCCTGAATCTTCTGCTACCAACCAGCCTCCTCCGGCCCAAACTACTTCATCTAGTCAAAAATCATCAAATGGTCCCTGGTTTACCTTTGATGATATTCCATCCTATAAATGGCGTGATCGTCTTAATGAAATGTCTGCCTGGATTGATCTCTAAATGCTCAGATCAGGAGCCACTACTGAATCAGTCCTTAGAGAATTTGCTACTCGTTTTACGGGTGCTCTAAGAGATTGGTTTGACTCTCTTGGTCAATACAGACAATTTCAGTTTGTTCAATTACCAGAAGTCTCTAGTGCTCTTGCCATCCTTCATGATCAGTTTTTAGAAGACCCAGCTGCAGCCTTTGAAGCTGCACGCCGAGACTATCTCAGCATGAAATGTTGCTCCCTCGATGCCAAGGATCTTGATTTCCATTACAAGCGCATGTCCTTGTTATTCTATAAGCTTAATGGATTCAACGAGCCTACACTAAAGCATGTCTTTTTGGCCTCCCTACCAGAAGAACTCCAACCCGACATCCAGCGGCAGCTTACTGCCTCCAATCTTGTCATTGACAATATCTCTCTTGACAAAATTTTCCAACTCGCCAAAACTTGTCTTGATAAGCTTTGTGAACAAAAACAATTCTTCAAGGACTTGTTGAAAGACAAAGAACCATTCCGAAGTGCCTGTAAAAAGCCTTATCTGCAAATCAAATGCAAACAGAAGAAAGATTGTGATTGCAGTCCCAAAAAGAAAAGGCATTTTCGAAAGTTCAAATCTCCAGAATTTTCATCCAGACCCCGCAGGTCCAGAAAACCTTACAGATTCTTCCGAAAGTGGTCTTCTTCTTCCAAAGACTCCAATCAAAGAAAATCCAGCAGATGTTTTATCTGCAGGAAAAAAGGTCATTTTGCCAAAGATTGCCCCAACAAAAGAGCCAAGTCCATTCGTCTTGTAGAACATCTTCAGGCTACTACAGATTACTCTCCACAACAGGATGAACTGGAATTCTACTTCTCTGAACAAGATGAACCCAATGATGAAACAGTGTTCGCACTCCAACAGTCTTCTGATGATTCCGACAGTGACCAGCCCCAAGTCATTTTCCATCAACAGCTCTTGTCCCTTGATACTACAGTTCCTATACCTTCCATCAAACTCCAAATCCTGCCTTCAAAATTTCAAAGGCCCATTCCATCAATTGGTCTTATTGATACTGGAGCTCAACGAAGCATGTTAAACCCCCATATTCTTCCACCAGACTACTGGACACAGTCTGAAGAACATTTCAAAGCTGTTAATGGCAAACTGTTCACCACTTCTTTGATTACCAAAAAACCCATTGGTATCCAGATTTTCCCTAATTGTGTCATTTAGACCAAAGTCATTGGTTCAACTCTTCCTAATAAAGATATTTTGTTAGGATTTGACATTCTTCCCCAGATCAAACACCTTCAACTCATTCCCCATGGCATTCGAGTCAAGTCCATGTTCAAACCATTCACAGATATCTTGAAACTCTACAATCTGTCTGAAACCCCTCCATCATATCAGGATATTTCCACCAAACTTTTGAGTTTCTGTCCAGAGTCCCACTCTGCGTTCACCCATCCAAACCCTTTGTGGAAAAATCAGTCTTTCTTTGTTAAGTTACCCTTCAAACTTAATGAAGACATTAATCCCACTAAAGCCACTCATCTAGGAATGAGTCCATCTAACTTACTCCTAGCCCACCAGGAATGTTCTCAATTGTTAGCACAAGGGTTAATTGAGCCCACAACCTCTCAATGGGCTTGCCAAGCCTTTTATGTTGAAAAGCATTCTGAAATTGTTTGAGGAAAGAAACGCTTAGTCATTGACTACCAGCCCTTAAACATGTTTTTGCAAGATGACAAATTTCCCTTACCTCGCCGACAAAGCATGTTTACGTTTCTCAAAAATGCCCAAATCTTTTCAAAATTTGATTTAAAATCAGGTTTTTGGCAATTAGGCATTGAACCCTCTGAGCGTTATAAGACTGCCTTTTGCATTCCTAATGCCCATTTCCAATGGACGGTCCTACCCTTTGGTCTCAAAACTGCCCCATCCATTTTTCAAAAATCCATGATCAAAATCTTTCAGCCTCTCCTGTCTAATGCACTGATTTACATTGATGATATTTTACTTTTTTCAGGATCACATGATGACCATCACCGACTACTCAACCAGTTCTATGATATTGTCCAAAGTCATGGAATCATGCTATCTGCCAAGAAAAGCACCATTGCCACAGATACCATCGAATTTCTTGGTATGATCATAAAAGATGGCCATTACCAGCCAAGAAAGCACATTGCCCAAGAGTTGCTTCACTTTCCAGATCAACAACTTTCCAAAAAGCAAGTCCAGTAATTTCTTGGAATTATCAATTACATCAGAGACTTTATCCCACATGTGGACCACTACACTTGCCACCTCTCAGCTTTGTTGAAGAAAAAGCCTCCTGAGTGGAATGATGACCACACAAATGCTGTCACTACTCTCAAGAAGATTGCGCAAAATCCGCCTCCTTTAAAGTTGATTGCAGATGGAAAGCGCATACTACAGACAGACGCAAGTGATGAATCATGGGGTGCCATTCTCCTTGAAGAACTCAATGGAAAAGAACACTTTATCGCCTACGCTAGTGGACATTTTTCTGACACACAGCAGCACTACCATAGCGTGTTCAAAGAAATCTTAGCGGTAAAGCATGGCATCAAAAAGTTCGAGTACCATCTCATTGGCCACCACTTCCTCATCCGAATGAACAGCTCAGCCTTCCCTAATATTCTCAATTTCAAAGGCAAAACTGTTACAGAAAAGATGTTACTCCGATTAAAAGATTGGTTTTCCAAATATGATTTCTCAGTAAAGCATATAAAGGGATCCCAGAACCTTATCCCTAATATGCTATCTAGACTCTCAAAACCAGAGACACCTCCCACTCTGTTTTCCACCACATACCATTTTCCAATTATTGCTATGGCTACATCCTTACCTCTCGAAGCTCTTACCAAAAAACCCTTTCCCTTGAATAAAATATTTTCCTCTGTTTTTGCCATCCAAGAGTTTGCAAGAAAAGTTGTTTTCCGCTTTTTCATGAAAGCTTACCTTATGGCTGACTTATTTCCATTTTCTACTTTCCATCCTGAAAATCTGTTTCTTACAGGTTTAACCCTTGACCCATCCAGAGAAATCACTGAAGACGAGTTATGGTACCTCTGGTGCCTAACTACTCTCTATGCAACCAAACTCATCCTACCCATCGCCCCCACTTTGTCTCATCTTCTTAATCCTGACAAAGGTACCTCTCTCCTCTGGACATTACTTGAGTGGTTTTCACCTATTCCATGGTGGAGACAAAAGCTCCAACACTTGTCAGAAATCTACAACCTTGATCGTATGCCATTCTCTGAAGCTCAAATGTGGACATCCGTGTTCATAATTCACAGGCCTTATTTCCAACACCCAGATACACAGTTCTTTTGGACACAGGATCAGGTATACGAATGGTTCACTGCACCACATCCCGCCATCATTGAAAATGAGATCCAACCTCCCTTACATAACTACCTCCACCAGTTAAACCACCAAACTCCGCCACATAAGGATATCGTTCACACCTCCTTAGGCCCACAACATGACCTCATCATGATCCCTACTCCATCAGTCAGATCCAAGCCACCATCCACAGGAATCCTTATCAAAAAAGAAAGGCCAGACTACACTGACTTTCTTTTCCAAGATTCTCAAGACCGTTGGGAAGAATTTCTTTCTCTCAGCCAACACCTTCATCAGTTCCCCCAACCAACAATGACTGAACCTGGACCCTCCGAACCAGGACCATCAACCCGACCTTCCAAAAAATCACCTCGGCCTTCTAAAGTTGACAAAGCCACCCAGACTTCCCCTAAGTATACTTCACAGTGTACTCCACGAGCCTATCATTGCCCTAATCTACCATGCCGTGGTCCCTTCTGCCAACATCCTAAACGTCCAAAGCTTCCAAGTAATTTTTCCGCAAACCGCACCACTCCGGTGATACAGATCCCGATGCAACGGAAAGTTCCTTCGAAGATGACTACATGGACCTCCACTCTCCCTAAAAATTATTTGTCTTGTTGTGATTTGTCTTGTTGTCATTATGTCTTGTTTGTCTTGTTGTGACTTTGGTCCAAATGACACATTTAGGAAAAATCTGGATACCAATGGGTTTTTTGGTAATCAAAGAAGTGGTGAACAGTTTGCCATTAACAGCTTTGAAATGTTTTTCAAACTGTGTCCAGTAGTCTGGTGGAAGAATATGGGGGTTTAACATGCTTCGTTGAGCTCCAGTATCAATAAGACCAATTGCTGGAATGAGCTTTTGAAATTTTGAAGGCAGGATTTGGAGTTTGATGGAAGGTATAGGAACTGTAGTATCAAGGGACAAGAGCTGTTGATGGAAAATGACTTGGGACTGGTCACTGTCGGAATCATCAGAAGACTGTTGGAGTGCGAACACTGTTTCATCATTGGGTTCATCTTGTTCAGAGAAGTAGAATTCCAGTTCATCCTGTTGTGGAGAGTAATCTGTAGTAGCCTGAAGATGTTCTACAAGACGAATGGACTTGGCTCTTTTGTTGGGACAATCTTTGGCAAAATGACCTTTTTTCCTACAGATAAAACATCTGCTGGATTTTCTTCGTTTGGAGTCTTTGGAAGAAGAAGACCGCTTTCGGAAGAATCTGTAAGGTTTTCTGGACCTGCGGGGTCTGGATGAAAATTCTGGAGATTTGAACTTTCAAAAATGCCTTTTCTTTTTGGGACTGCAATTACAATCCTTCTTCTGTTTGCATTTGATTTGCAGATAAGGCTTTTTGCAGGCACTTCGGAATGGTTCTTTGTCTTTCAACAAGTCCTTGAAGAATTGTTTCTGTTCACAAAGCTTATCAAGATAAGTTTTGGCGAGTTGGAAAATTTTGCCAAGAGAGATATTGTCAATGACAAGATTGGAGCCTGTAAGCTGCCGCTGGATGTCGGGTTGGAGTTCTTCTGGCAGGGAGGCCAAAAAGACATGCTTTAGTGTAGGCTCGTTGAATCCATTAAGCTTATAGAATAATAGGGACATGTGCTTGTAATGAAAATCAAGATCCTTGGCATCGAGGGAGCAACATTTCATGCTGAGATAGTCTCGGCGTGCAGCTTCAAAGGCTGCAGCTGGGTCTCCTAAAAATTGATCATGAAGAATGGTAAGAGCACTAGAGACTTCTGGTAATTGAACAAACTGCAATTGTCTGTATTGACCAAGAGAGTCAAACCAATCTCTTAGAGCACCCGTAAAACGAGTAGTAAATTCTCTAAGGACTGATTCAGTAGTGGCTCCTGATCTGAGCATTTGGAGATCAATCCAGGCAGACATTTCATTAAGACGATCACGCCATTTATAGGATGGGATATCATCAAAGGTAAACCAGGGACCATTTGATGATTTTTGACTAGATGAAGTAGTTTGGGCCGGAGGAGGCTGGTTGGTAGCAGAAGATTCAGGCATCTCTTCTTTAACATCAGAAGGAATATCAACATATGGTTCAGTCCGAGAGGTTTGTGGGTCAGGTTGAGCCATTAGGATTCTGGTGATATCAGCATAAGATTTTTCAGAGTCACTGGTGGATGCCGAAGATTCTGTGTCAGTCTCAGTATGGCTATCTGAAACGGCTAGATTTGAATCAGAAGTTTGGTCATCAGTGGAAGATGGGTGGTCAACGGTATGGGCACTGAATTGGTGCACGGAATCTGTGTGGGTGTCTAAAGGAGGAAAAGAGGAAGAATAATCTGAGGAAGCAGATGAAAACATCATACAACTCAGAGGTGGAGATGGATCCGGAATAGGTAAGGAAATTGTAGAGGTGCAACGCTTTGCAAGCCATTGGAGTTCCTTTTTATAGAGAGGTAAATGAGCTGATGGAGGAGGAGGATCTTGTGGTGGTCTAGGAGTACTGTGGTGACACGAGGCATGAGATTTTTTCTTAGGTTTCTTTTTCCTTTTGGTTACATAATCGTCATCCTCTTCCCAATCATCCCAGCAGGGACAATCTGAGTCACACTGGCCGGAACCAGGGACATCCCAAAGGAAATGCCCATTTTGTTTGCTGGATAAACAGGGAAACCGTCAGAATTGAATCCTGTAATAGGTAAATCTTCTTGAGCTGTCTGAACAGTTGTGATCATGGATGAATAAGTGAAAGAGAGCCGAGGAGGCTCTTGAGGAGCACTGGGAGGCGGTTTAAAGGTCATTCTGACCGTGCCATCTGGTCGCCTTTCAAACATACTTTCAGATGTCTGAACTGGGGCTGTATTGTTATGGAACTGCTCATAGTTTGAGATCCATTCAAGAGGCATAAGCTTAAGGAGTTCTTGGCGAGAAATTTGCCTGGGGATCTGAATGATGGTTGGGATTTGGTCAGATTCAGCTAACACCATGAGAGTGTCAGAGTGGTGTTCTGGAGTGGGTAGATCTAAGGCATGATTCTGAAGCCGATAGATCAGTTGATGGTGTAGGGTGGCTATTTTAGCAGTGGAGATTTGTTCAGCACCTTGGATCTGGACTTGAACTTTCAGGGTTGTGGGTAGATTACTGACTTGAAGGGAAAGATTGAAGTTTGGATAAAAGGTGAGTAAGACACTGCCAGCATGTAGGGTTGTGAGTACAGTACCGATAACAACATCTTGGTACTGTTTAAACCGAGTGTCCAGGAGAGCAATACGAGCTGTAACTGGTAAACATTTGCGCCCATGAAGGGTAAGGATTAGCCGTATTCCGCCTAGATGAAGATGAGTGTATCCTTCACGTTTCCAATTTGAAATGAGCTCTGAAGGAATTTCCAGAGTGACATATTGCTCAGCAGAGGTGGCTTTAAGAGCACACTGATCCAGACGAGAAGACTGGATATATTCTTTAGGGTGTGGCCGTTTAGTAGAGATAAGGGTACGGATGCTGCGGGTAAAGGAGTTGGGACGTTTGTACAAATGATAAGGGCTAATAAGAGGGTAGGTGGATTCACTGATTTGAGCGGATTCAGGGATATAGGAGTATTCGACAAGATTTTCAATTTTATCAGCAGTATGGGAAGTGCAAGATTTAGGCAAAGAAAGAGTAGAAGAAAGAGTAACTGGAGTGGATGATAGATTATTTAACCTGGCTCTGATACCAAAATAGGAGAATCAAGAAAGCTTTCATTTTCTTCTCGGGTTATACAACCCAAAACAGACTTTCGTTAGTCAAAACAGGGTACCAAACTAGATAAGAAAATGATCAAAAGCTTTCTGATGCACAGGATCCTTGCTAAAGGCAAGTGCAGAGCATATTTGCTTAAGTTTCAAAATGAACAAATTTAAAATCCTTATTCCTTTTCTTTTCTTTAGGACTTCATTTGCAGAGAGAGAGAGAAGTTTAGAAGTTCATGGTGAGAGAAAACACACGAGTTTATTTCTGACAAACTTCTATCCCTTACAAAGGAGGTGAGAGCTCCTTATATAGAGGTGGAATCTCAGGAAGATAGGACAGGACCCCTATCTTTAAAGTAAAAGTAAAAGTTGCATTATTACACACCTTTAATTATTACAAAGGGACAAAGATGCTTTAATAAAGCATGACTTTGACTGGTGGAGGTAGTTATGTAAGGTAGGTTGGATCTCATTTTCAATAATGGCGGGATGTGGTGCAGTGAACCATTCGTATACCTGATCCTGTGTCCAAAAGAACTGTGTATCTGGGTGTTGGAAATAAGGCCTGTGAATTATGAACACGGATGTCCACATTTGAGCTTCAGAGAACGGCATACGATCAAGGTTGTAGATTTCTGACAAGTGTTGGAGCTTTTGTCTCCACCATGGAATTGGTGAAAACCACTCAAGTAATGTCCAGATGAGAGAGGTAGCTTTGTCTGGATTAAGAAAATAAGACAAAGTGGGGGCGATGGGTAGGATGAGCTTGGTTGCATAGAGAGTAGTTAGGCACCAAAGGTACCATAACTCGTCTTCAGTGATTTCTCTGGATGGGTCAAGGGTTAAACCTGTAAGAAACAGATTTTCAGGATGGAAAGTAGAAAATGGAAATGAGTCAGCCATAAGGTAAGCTTTCATGAAAAAACAGAAAACAGTTTTTCTTGCAAACTCTTGGATGGCAAAAACAGAGGAAAATGTTTTATTCAAGGGAAAGGGTTTTTTGGTAAGAGCTTCGGGAGGTAAGGATGTAGCCATGGCAATAATTGGAAAATGGTATGTGGTGGAAAACAGAGTGGGAGGTGTCTCTGGTTTTGAGAGTCTAGATAGCATATCAGGGATAAGGTTCTAGGATCCCTTTATATGCTTTACTGAGAAATCATATTTAGAAAACCAATCTTTTAATCGGAGTAACATCTTTTCTGGAACAGTTTTGCCTTTGAAATTGAGAATATTAGGGAAGGCTGAGCTGTCCATTCGGATGAGGAAGTGGTGGCCAATGAGATGATACTCGAACTTTTTGATGCCATGCTTTACCGCTGAGATTTCTTTGAACATGCTATGGTAGTGTTGCTGTGTGTCAGAAAAATGTCCACTAGCGTGGGCGATAAAGTGTTCTTTTCCATTGAGTTCTTCAAGGAGAATGGCACCCCATGATTCATCACTTGCGTCTGTCTGTAGTATGCGCTTTCCATCTGCAATCAACTTTAAAGGAGGCGGATTTTGCGCAATCTTCTTGAGAGTAGTGACAGCATTTGTGTGGTCATCATTCCACTCAGGAGGCTTTTTCTTCAACAAAGCTGAGAGGTGGCAAGTGTAGTGGTCCACATGTGGGATAAAGTCTCTGATGTAATTGATAATTCCAAGAAATTGCTGGACTTGCTTTTTGGAAAGTTGCTGATCTGGAAAGTGAAGGAACTCTTGGGCAATGTGCTTTTCTGGCTGGTAATGGCTATATTTTATGATCATACCAAGAAATTCGATGGTATCTGTGGTAATGGTACTTTTCTTGGCAGATAGCATGATTCCATGACTTTGGACAATATCATAGAACTGGTTGAGTAGTCGGTGATGGTCATCATGTGATCCTGAAAAAAGTAAAATATCATCAATGTAAATCAGTGCATTAGACAGGAGAGGTTGAAAGATTTTGATCATGGATTTTTGAACAATGGATGGGGCAGTTTTGAGACCAAAGGGTAGGACCGTCCATTGGAAATAGGCATTAGGAATGCAAAAGGCAGTCTTATAACGCTCAGAGGGTTCAATGCCTAATTGCCAAAAACCTGATTTTAAATCAAATTTTGAAAAGATCTGGGCATTTTTTAGAAAAGTAAACATGCTTTGTCGACGAGGTAAGGGAAATTTGTCATCTTACAAAAACATGTTTAAGGGTTGGTAGTCAATGACTAAGCGTTTCTTTCCTCGAACAATTTCAGAATGCTTTTCAACATAAAAGGCTTGGCAAGCCCATTGAGAGGTAATTAACCCTTGGGCTAACAATTGAGAACAATCCTGTTGTGCTAGGAGTAAGTCAGATGGACTCATTCCTGGATGAGTGGCTTTGGTGGGATTAATGTCTTCATTAAGTTTGAAGGGTAACTTAACAAAGAAAGACTGATTTTTCCACAAAGGGTTTGGATGGGTGAACTCAGAATGAGACTCCGGACAAAAACTCAAAAGTTTGGTGGAAATATCCTGATATGATGGAGGGGTTTCAGACAGATTGTAGAGTTTCAAGATATCTGTGAATGGTTTGAACATGGACTTGACTCAAATGCCATGGGGAATGATTTGAAGGTGTTTGATCTGGTGAAGAATGTCAAATCCTAAAAAAATATCTTTATTAAGAAGAGTTGAACTAATGACTTTGGTCCAAATGACACAATTAGGGAAAATCTGGATACCAATGGGTTTTTTGGTAATCAAAGAAGTGGTGAACAGTTTGCCATTAACAGCTTTGAAATGTTCTTCAGACTGTGTCCAGTAGTCTGGTGGAAGAATATGGGGGTTTAACATGCTTCGTTGAGCTCCAGTATCAATAAGACCAATTGCTGGAATGGGCCTTTGAAATTTTGAAGGCAGGATTTGGAGTTTGATGGAAGGTATAGGAACTGTAGTATCAAGGGACAAGAGCTGTTGATGGAAAATGACTTGGGACTGGTCACTGTCGGAATCATCAGAAGACTGTTGGAGTGCGAACACTGTTTCATCATTGGGTTCATCTTGTTCAGAGAAGTAGAATTCTAGTTCATCCTGTTGTGGAGAGTAATCTATAGTAGCCTGAAGATGTTCTACAAGACGAATGGACTTGGCTCTTTTGTTGGGGCAATCTTTGGCAAAATGACCTTTTTTCCTGCAGATAAAACATCTGCTGGATTTTCTTCGTTTGGAGTCTTTGGAAGAAGAAGACCGTTTTCGGAAGAATCTGTAAGGTTTTCTGGACCTGCGGGGTCTGGATGAAAATTCTGGAGATTTGAACTTTCGAAAATGCCTTTTCTTTTTGGGACTGCAATCACAATCTTTCTTCTGTTTGCATTTGATTTGTAGATAAGGCTTTTTGCAGGCACTTCAGAATGGTTTTTTATCTTTCAACAAGTCCTTGAGGAATTGTTTCTGTTCACAAAGCTTATCAAGACAAGTTTTGGCGAGTTGGAAAATTTTGCCAAGAGAGATATTGTCAATGACAAAATTGGAGGCAGTAAGCTGCCGCTGGATGTCGGGTTGGAGTTCTTCTGGTAGGGAGGCCAAAAAGACATGCTTTAGTGTAGGCTCGTTGAATCCATTAAGCTTATAGAATAACAGGGACATGCGCTTGTAATAGAAATCAAGATCCTTGGCATCGAGGGAGCAACATTTCATGCTGAGATAGTCTCGGCGTGCAGCTTCAAAGGCTGCAGCTGGGTCTCCTAAAAACTGATCATGAAGAATGGCAAGGGCACTGGAGACTTCTGGTAATTGAACAAACTGCAATTGTCTGTATTGACCAAGATAGTCAAACCAATCTCTTAGAGCACCCGTAAAACGAGTAGCAAATTCTCTAAGGACTGATTCAGTAGTGGCTCCTGATCTGAGCATTTGGAGATCAATCCAGGCAGACATTTCATTAAGACGATCACGCCATTTATAGGATGGGATATCATCAAAGGTAAACCAAGGACCATTTGATGATTTTTGACTAGATGAAGTAGTTTGGGCCGGAGGAGGCTGGTTGGTAGTAGAAGATTCAGGCATCTCTTCTTCAACATCAGAAGGAATATCAACATATGGTTCAGTCCGAGAGGTTTGTGGGTCAGGTTGAGCCATCAGGATTCTGGTGATATCAGCATAAGATTTTTCAGAGTCACCGGTGGATGCTGAAGATTCGGTGTCAGTCTCAGTATGGCTATCTGAAACGGCTAGATTTGAATCAGAAGTTTGGTCATCAGTGGAAGATGGGTGGTTAATGGTATGGGCACTGAACTGGTGCATAGGCTCTTTATCCTTGGATGTAGGAGGAGGTTGGGATTTGGATGGTTCAGGTGGTGATGTTGATGCTGGTGTATAGCCCGGTGATTGTTGGTCAGGAATAATAGTGGAGGAAGGATTGATTGTGACGGGTCATGGTTGAGGTTTAGGCTTTGGTTTAGATTTAGGTGGTGGTGGTAATGGATTGTCTCGAAAACGGGTATGAGTCATACCAAACTGCTTAGAAGGCTCATACTGTCGGATAAGAGAAAGCATCGAAGCAAATGGATGGTAAGTTGGACCAATCGAAGGGATAGGAGGCGAGGAGGTAAAAAGGGAAGGTTTTTGTTTGTCAGATTCAATTTGAGCAAGTTCAGCTTTTTACTACAGATTACTCTCCACAACAGGATGAACTGGAATTCTACTTCTCTGAACAAGATGAACCCAATGATGAAATAGTGTTCGCACTCCAACAGTCTTCTGATGATTCCGACAGTGACCAGTCCCAAGTCATTTTCCATCAACAGCTCTTGTCCCTTGATACTACAGTTCCTATACCTTCCATCAAACTCCAAATCCTGCCTTCAAAATTTCAAAGGCCCATTCCAGCAATTGGTCTTATTGATACTGGAGCTCAACGAAGCATGTTAAACCCCCATATTCTTCCACCAGACTACTGGACACAGTCTGAAGAACATTTCAAAGCTGTTAATGGCAAACTGTTCACCACTTCTTTGATTACCAAAAAACCCATTGGTATCCAGATTTTCCCTAATTGTGTCATTTGGACCAAAGTCATTAGTTCAACTCTTCTTAATAAAGATATTTTGTTAGGATTTGACATTCTTCCCCAGATCAAACACCTTCAAATCATTCCCCATGGCATTCGAGTCAAGTCCATGTTCAAACCATTCACAGATATCTTGAAACTCTACAATCTGTCTGAAACCCCTTCATCATATCAGGATATTTCCACCAAGCTTTTGAGTTTCTGTCCAGAGTCCCACTCTGCGTTCACCCATCCAAACCCTTTGTGGAAAAATCAATTTTTCTTTGTTAAGTTACCCTTCAAACTTAATGAAAACATTAATCCCACCAAAGCCACTCATCCAGGAATGAGTCCATCTAACTTACTCCTAGCCCACCAGGAATGTTCTCAATTGTTAGCCCAAGGGTTAATTGAGCCCACAACCTCTCAATGGGCTTGCCAAGCCTTTTATGTTGAAAAGCATTTTGAAATTGTTCGAGGAAAGAAACGCTTAGTCATTGACTACCAGCCCTTAAACATGTGTTTGCAAGATGACAAATTTCCTTTACCTCGCCGACAAAGCATGTTTACTTTTCTCAAAAATGCCCAGATCTTTTCAAAATTTGATTTAAAATCAGGTTTTTGTCAATTAGGCATTGAACCCTCTGAGCGATATAAGACAGCCTTTTGCATTCCTAATGCCCATTTCCAATGGACGGTCCTACCCTTTGGTCTCAAAACTGCCCCATCCATTTTTCAAAAATCCATGATCAAAATCTTTCAGCCTCTCCTGTCTAATGCACTGATTTATATTGATGATATTTTACTTTTTTCAGGATCACATGATGACCATCACCGACTACTCAACCAGTTCTATGATATTGTCCAAAGTCATGGAATCATACTATCTGCCAAGAAAAGCACCATTGCCACAGATACCATCGAATTTCTTGGTATGATCATAAAAGATGGCCATTACCAGCCAGGAAAGCACATTGCCCAAGAGTTGCTTCACTTTCCAGATCAGCAACTTTCCAAAAAGCAAGTCCAGCAATTTCTTGGAATTATCAATTACATCAGAGACTTTATCCCACATGTGGACCACTACACTTGCCACCTCTCAGCTTTGTTGAAGAAAAAGCCTCCTGAGTGGAATGATGACCACACAAATGCTGTCACTACTCTCAAGAAGATTGCGCAAAATCCGCCTCCTTTAAAGTTGATTGCAGATGGATACCGCATACTACAGACAGACGTAAGTGATGAATCATGGGGTGCCATTCTCCTTGAAGAACTCAATGGAAAAGAACACTTTATCGCCTACGCTAGTGGATATTTTTCTGACACATAACAGCACTACCATAGCATGTTCAAAGAAATCTTAGCGGTAAAGCATGGCATCAAAAAGTTCGAGTACCATCTCATTGGCCACCACTTCCTCATCCGAATGGACAGCTCAGCCTTCCCCAATATTCTCAATTTCAAAGGCACAACTGTTCCAGAAAAGATGTTACTCCGATTAAAAGATTGGTTTTCCAAATATGATTTCTCAGTAAAGCATATAAAAGGATCCCAGAACCTTATCCCTGATATGCTATCTAGACTCTCAAAACCAGAGACACCTCCCACTCTGTTTTCCACCACATAACATTTTCCAATTATTGCCATGGCTACATCCTTACCTCCCGAAGCTCTTACCAAAAAACCATTTCCCTTGAATAAAACATTTTCCTCTGTTTTTACCATCCAAGAGTTTGCCAGAAAAGCTGTTTTCCGTTTTTTCATGAAAGCTTACCTTATGGCTGACTCATTTCCATTTTCTACTTTCCATCCTGAAAATCTGTTTCTTACAAGTTTAACCCTTGACCCATCCAGAGAAATCACTGAAGACGAGTTATGGTACCTCTGGTGCCTAACTACTCTCTATGCAACCAAGCTCATCTTACCCATCGCCCCCACTTTGTCTCATCTTCTTAATCCTGACAAAGCTACCTCTCTCCTCTGGACATTACTTGAGTGGTTTTCACCAATTCCATGGTGGAGACAAAAGCTCTAACACTTGTCAGAAATCTACAACCTTGATCGTATGCCATTCTCTGAAGCTCAAATGTGGACATCCGTGTTCATAATTCACAGGCCTTGTTTCCAACACCTAGATACACAATTTTTTTGGACACAGGATCAGGTATACAAATGGTTCACTGCACCACATCCTGCCATCATTGAAAATGAGATCCAGCCTACCTTACATAACTACCTCCACCAGTTAAACCACCAAACTCCGCCCCATAAGGATATCGTTCACACCTCTTTAGGCCCACAACATGACCTCATTATGATCCCTACTCCATCAGCCAGATCCAAGCCACCATCCACATGAATTCTTATCAAAGAAGAAAGGCCAGACTACACTGACTTTCTTTTCCAAGATTCTCAAGACCCTTGGGAAAAATTTCTTCCTCTCAGCCAACACCTTCATCAGTTCCCCCAACCAACAATGGATGAACCTGGACCCTCCGAACCAGGACCATCAACTCGACCTTCCAAAAAATCACCTCGGCCTTCTAAAGTTGACAAAGCCACCCAGACTTCCCCTAAGTATACGTCACAGTGTACTCCACGAGCCTATCATTGCCCTAATCCACCATGCCGTGGTCCCTCCTGCCAACATCCTAAACGTCCAAAGCTTCCAAGCAATTTTTTCCGCAAACCGCACCACTCCAGTGATACAGATCCCGATGCAACGGAAAGTTCCTCCGAAGATGACTAAATGAACCTCCACTCTCCCTAAAAGTTATTTGTCTTGTTGTGATTTGTCTTGTTCTCATTATGTCTTGTTTGTCTTGTTGTAATCATGGTTGCTTTTGCTTTTACTTTTGCTTTTGCTTTAGGCTTTTGTCAAAGTCATGCTTTATTAAAGCATCTTTGTCCCTTTGTAATAATTAAAGGTGTGTAATCATGCAACTTTTACTTTTACTTTAAAGATAGGGGTCCTGTCCTATCTTCCTGAGATTCCTCCTCTATATAAGGAGCTCTCACCTCCTTTGTAAAATATAGAAGTTTGCCAGAAATAAAATCGTGTGTTTTCTCTCACCATGAACTTATAAACTTCTCTCTCTCTCTGCAAATGAAGTCCTAAAGAAAAGAAAAGGAATAAGGATTTTAAATTTGTTCATTTTGAAACTTAAACAAATATGCTCTGCACTTGCCTTTAGCAAGGATTCTGTGCATCAGAAAGCTTTTGATCGTTTTCTTATCTGGTTTGGTACCCTGTTTTGACTAACGAAAGTCTGTTTTGGGTTGTATAACCCGAGAAGAAAATGAAAGCTTTCTTGATTCTCCTATTTTGGTATCAGAGCCAGGTTTCGATCCTGGGACCTGTGGGTTATGGGCCCACCACGCTTCCGCTGCGCTTTTTCAATTATTTCAGCATCATCTTTACCAAAATGTTGATAGATTAACTCTTCCTTCCAGCAATTGTTGTCATCTATAAGCTCCGCCACAGAGGCTTCATTTGGCAAATTTGGGGATGAGATGGGTTTGAAGGTTGTTGGTCTAGGAATCCAGCTGCCATTATGGATATTTATCTGCTGCCCATTACTGACCCTCCACCTGTAGCCATTCTTCAACACTTCTCTTCCCCAAATAATGCTTTTCCAAATGTAAGATGGTTTGGAACCCAAATTTGCTTTTAGGAAAGATGAATGCTTAAAATATCTTGCCTTTAGGAGTCTGGCCACTAGAGAACCTGGATTTTGGATGATCCTTCAGCCTTGTTTGGCCACGAGGGCGTGGTTGAAACAGGAGAGATCTTTGAACCCCAAACCTCCTCTGATTTTAGCTTGGCACATATTCTCCCACCTAAACCAGTGGATGTTTTTTTTCTCCTTCAATGAGCCCCACCAGAACTTGGTATTTCCTTTTCCATATCGTTACACAATCCTTGAGGAAGCTTGAAAACACTCATAGCATAAGTGGGAATCGCTTGCGCCACTGCTTTAATAAGGATCTCTTTACCTCTGCATGAGGAAAAAAATTTTCTGCCAGCCCGAAATCTTATTGAGCACCCTGAGCTTTATCTCGTTGAAGAAACCCTTAGTCCTTTTCCCTATCACTGATGGAAGGCCAAGATATTTTTCGTGCTTATAGACGACATTAAGCTGAAAAATGTATTTTATTGCTGCTACATGTTTCGGCTTTGTGTTGCTACTGAAAAACATGGATGATTTTTCCATGTTAAAAATCTGACCTGAAGCCCTCTCATAGCATTCAAACACCCTCTTTAGATTTCTACATTCGTCAGCCGTTGCTCTAGCAAAAATTAGACTGTCATCAACGAACAGGAGGTGGGAGATAGACAAGTCTTTACCGAAATTTAAACTATGGCTAAGCTTTTGATGCTCGGTCTATCTAATCAGATTGGAAAAAACTTCAGCACACATAATAAACAAGTATAGAGACAGCGGGCAGCCTTGTCTAAGGCTCATTTGCGGATGAAATAATCCTTTTGCCACCCCATTTAAAATAATAGAGAAAGAAACTGTAGAAATGCAATTCATGATCAGATCAACCCATCTCCGTGAAAACCCCATTCTCAGCATAATTTGTTTTAGAAAAGGTCATTCCACCCTATCACAAGCTTGGCTGACATCTAGTTTAAGAGTCACCAGCCCATGTTTTTTCCCCTTACTATGCCTTATCTTATGCAAGCATTCATAGCCTATAATAGTGTTGTCTGAGATTAATCTATTCGGGATGAATGCACTTTGGGTTGGAGCTATGACGTAGTGAAGGATGTATTTGAGTCTGTTTACAATTGTTTTGGCAACTATTCGGTAAATAACATTGCAAAGACTTATGGGTCGGAAATCGGTTACTCTCGAAGGTTTTGACATCTTAGGGATTAATGCAATATGTGTATGATTTAAAGGGGCAATGTCACCTCCATTGTTTAGGATATGAAGACAAGTATTTATAACTTCATACCTGACCAAATGCCAATGCTTCTGATAAAAGGCCGTAGGCAGCCCATCCGGTCCCGGCACCTTTGTAGAACTCATTTAAGATAGGGTTGTGTAAATTTCCTCCGTTGAGACCGGGCTATCCAACTATTGATTCATTTCATCTGTGACTGTTGGGGTTAACTCACCAAGGGCAGCTAAGATGTGGTCTGAATTAGGATTGGATGTGGTGAATAGCTTGGCAAAATAATCACAAAATTGTTTGTCCGCCTCTTCTTCATCTTCCACCTAACTGTTCTGTTTGTTCATAATTCCCCAAATTCTGTTTTTTTCTTCCTTGATGAAGCTTTTGCATGAAAGAATTTAGTGTTTCTATCTCCTTCCTTCAACTATTCAACTCTTGACCTTTGTCTTAAATAAATCTCCTCATCCATTCGCAAATTCTCAGTTCGCTTCTTTAAACTCATTATCTCATTGCTTCTTCATAATGCACTTGATTAACCTTCATCTCCACCAACCTTTTCTTCAGCTGGTCCACTTTTTTCTTTCTATCACCAAAATGTTGCCTATTCCATAAC
This sequence comes from Citrus trifoliata, assembly GCA_018350135.1. Taxonomy (NCBI): domain Eukaryota; kingdom Viridiplantae; phylum Streptophyta; class Magnoliopsida; order Sapindales; family Rutaceae; genus Citrus; species Citrus trifoliata. Next base: position 534,836 of record VKKW01000080.1, read on the forward strand.
AACAGCTGAGCCATTGATTCTTTTGTTGCTTTGTTGAAACATTGAACTTGATCATTTTAATCCCAACAAACCTTCGTTTCCCACTCTTTTTTAACAATACGCTTGCAATCGTCATAGGGGCTCCACATGTACTCATAATGCAATCTACATCTCCTTCTTCGATGAAACTTCACTCCCCTGATTCTGGTTTGCACTTTCAGCATAATTGGGGTGTGGTCCGAGCACCATGTATCTAAATTATAAGCAACTAGTTCAGTCAAACCAGCTTCCCACTCCTTCGACCCAAAAAATCTATCTAATTTTTCTTCAACAAAATGCAGTCCAAATCGTCTATTTGACCACGTAAAAGGGTACCCTCTACACTCAATGTTGACCAACTTGCACTCCCTCACTGCATCTCTAAACTCAGCCACCATACTTAAGTTTTTATCATTCCCACCCATTTTTTCATTGGGGTTTAAGATTTCATTAAAATCTCCAAAACAAATCCACGGGTAAGTGAACAGACCTGCAAGTCTTTTAAAGAGTGTCTGCGTATGTCTGTTTTGCCCGACCTCAAGATGCCCGTAGATACCCGTGCACCTCCATTGCTTTCCATCTACCCCTCTGACAATAGCATCAATGTGATGGCTACAGTAAGAGGCAATCTCCAAGTCCAAATCCTCATTCTAAAGCATTGCCAAACCACCCCCCATGCCACTTCTACTTATAGCAAAACAATTATCTAACCCCAACCTCTTCCCCGTATTCATCATGTGGCCATACTCCAATTTCATTTCACAAAGAAAAAGAATTCGAGGCTGATGTTTTTAGAGAATGTCTTTTAACTCGTGGAATGTTCGGGTATTCCCAAACCTCGAACATTCCAACTTAAGATACTCATTGCTTTCGGCGGGATTGACCACCAGCCTCTGCCGATAATTCCTTCATAACTAGTTTGGGCACCTCCATGATTTCTATAGTTGTTACCTCCCAGCTGAGTTTGAGAGTTTCTGAGAGAGGTTCAGTTGGGCTAGTAACCAAGACTTCTTTCACAGGGCTTGCTGTTTTGGCTTTTTTCTTTTTCGCACTAGCCCACATCACCTCGTTGCATAATCTTTTTTATATCAAAGTCCCATCTTTACTAGGTTTTTTGTTTGTGTCACGGGCTTGACTTTTCCATCTTTTCCATTTGGGCCTCGATTTGTTTTTTCTCCAGCCCATCGTCTACAACTTCTTCCTCTGAGCTCATTTAGGTTGTGTGCGTTTCATTTGCCCTTTTTTCTTCTTTGCCAGCCAAGATTTCTTTCCCCTTTCCATTTCCCTCCAATTTTTCCTTTTCTAGCAAATTTCTCACCTTTATGTCCTACATTCCCGTTACATTTGAAATTTCAGCTGCACCGTGCAGCTTTTTGTCATTGGATTGCATCAGCTTCTTTTTGCTTCCTTTTAAATTGTCAACAGTCACAACACCCTTATCCACATGTCCCACCCTTATTAGCCCTCCTTCCATTTCCGTGCTTTCTTTATTCAATGTGGATTCGAATTTATGACCCACGTTTAAGTTGGGTGAACCCGGGTTTGGGATTTCTGCACTATCCGATTCTGAAACTTCTTCTCTAGATTTCTCGTGCTTCCTACTCTATTTCTCCTTTGCTCTGTTTAGCTTGGTTCTGTCTGCTAATGATACTGCTTTTAACCATGGTCCGAACAACAAGTTTTCTTTCTGTTAGCCTTTATACTCCATACATTCTCTGAACTGGTGTCCAATGCATCCACAACAAAAGCAGAAGTTTGGTAATCGTTCATACACCATAGGCAAAGGGATGTCATCTTCATTTTCTTGTTTTAGGACTATAAGTTTCTTCAAAGGTTTTGTAATATTCACCAAGACTCGGATACGCACAAATTCCCCTAAGCATTCACCCTGTGCATCTATGCCTATATCGTCCACCTTTCCAACCCTTGACCCCAGCTCTCGGATTATACTGGTATCCATGCACATCAATGGCACATTATGGATTTGAATCCAGAAAGAGACATGAGAAAAAGATTGTTTTTTTATACTACCAATACCCTTTGGTTCTTGGAGAACTATCAAGGCTCTATCAAAGTGCCACGGTCCTCCATTTAAGACTCTCTTTTTATCAGCTTCTGAGAGAAACTTAAAAAAACAATATGTTGCTACCTAAGCTTTCTATCTTGAAATCATGAACAGTACGCCATGCTTGGTCCAAAGCTGTTTTGAGTCCTTTACGATTTACCCCTCTCGCTAGAAGAATTTTTCCCACAAGGCAACCAGCGACAGCTTTGGAACCCTTTTCTTTCATCTCTCCTGCAAAAATAAATTTGTCTGCTTCCTCTTCTTCAAGTGTTATGGCTTGACACTTCCGTATTAACTCTTCTGTTTCCATCTCCAAGCCACTAGCCCACGATATTATTGTAGTATTTTGGATTTTTCTTTGAAAACCCTCACCAACCCCTTTTGACCTTCCGAGGAGGATTTTCAAAAAGTAAAAAATCAATTGAAAGCTTCACCCACCCCTTTGAGATAGGACAGAGGAAGAAGAAGACAAAAGAAACACCTAGCACTCCTTATGAGTGATACTCAAGGCCATGAAGGCATGATGTAGCTACCATTCTACCTTTCCCCACTTCAGAGAAAAGAAAGAAGGAGAAAACCTGCTCTCAACCTCTGAATCAATGTTGTTTGCCAGGACAGATGTTGCTTCTTTGTTCTATAATGAGTGGATAATTTGTCATAGATTCAAATTGTCTGCAATGGAAAATAAAATAAAATAAAAGAACAAGTGATAAATTGGTTAACTCAAAGAAACATGAACCTCTATAAATATGTTTTTAGTACTTTGAGAAATCAAATACCTCCCAATACAACTATTCAGTTACCAAATAAAATATTCTAGACTAACAATATTTACAATTATGCTAGTTTAGATACTAGCTTATAGAAGTTGGACCTCTAAAGATTAGGAGCACAATATAACATGTTCATAAGAATTATGTAATCACAACAACTATTTTTACTTAGTCAAAACAAACTATAATAACAATTTCAAAAAGATAAAGATACCTAAGAATAAAATTATATCAAATTTATTTCTTTGAAAGATTGCATCATTCCCTTCCCCTTAGAAAATACCCTTATCTTCAAGGGTAAATTTTATGAAGCAAAAGTCTTCTCGGTTGCCCCTTGATCATTGTGTTTTCCATTATGAACTTTGGATAAAGATCTTCTCCTAATCTTGCTCTAATGAACTTTTATAGATCTTGTGCCACCTGTCTTTAAGTCATAGTGTATGAGTAGAATTTAACTTCTTTACTTTCTTTATTTATTAACTACCAATCAACCATATGTATTTATACTCAGGAAGAGATTAGATCAGGAGAAAATCTTGATCCATGAACTTTAGCTCTCTCCAGCACGGCATGCATTCAGTGAATTCAATTCAAAAATTGAAGAATCTACTTATTTTCTCATTGATTCCCCATCGTGATACCATTACATTTTTTGCTCTCTACCTACTGCCATTAAAGGACTTGGTTTCCAAAGACTTCGTCTTTTATTTATTTTTCTGAAAACCAAAATTCGGGAACAGAGATTTAGGTGTTGTGTTTATCAATATAGTAACCAAGCTTTAATACCAAATGTTACAAATACAAACTATCTACAATGGGAAATCAAACAAAAAAAAAACAAGTGATAAATGGATTAATTTGGAGAAACCTAAACTTTTATAAACATGTTTTTGGTACTTTGAGAGACCAAATACCTCCTAATACAACTATCCAATTGCCAAATAAAATATTCTAGCCTACCACTATTGACATTAATGCTAGTTTAAATACTAGCTTACAGAACTTGGACCTAAATATTATGAGCACAATAGATCTCATGTTCCCTAGATTTACGTAAACACAACAATTACTTTTACTTAGTCAAAATAAACTACGATAACAACTCAAAAGAGATAAAGATAACCTAAGAATAAAATTATATAATTATTTTTTGGAAAACTTCATCATAATTCTTATTTTTTCCCTTCTCACCCTCCTTTTCTAACTATAAAATATTTTCAACCAATTTAGCCAGGTTACTTGCATGCATATTACTACTACAAAAATAACATTTACTGATACTACAATTACTGACATTTGTACTATTTACCTTATTTAACAAATAAGTATCATAAATTAATGATACTAGTGTGTTAGTAAATTGAACATAAGAAATCACTGACACTAAAGTATCATAAATTAAAAAAAATTATTAAAACTTGTAAATCTTCCAACTCGAGCCTATGACTTCTAAAATTGAAAATGCTTAAGTTTGGGTTGAAAGCCAATAAGACACAAATATTATGTTAACAATTAAAAAATAAAAGACATAAATACCATCTCACATCTCTTTCCCTTCATTCAAAATATTGTGAATTAAAACATAGCAAACATAACTTACAAAATCCCTAGATCCACCACACTGCCGACACTCTTAAAACCTCTCCCATCACTATTGTCACCACTTTCAACTAGCCACTGTCATCATCTCCCTTCACCAAGATCTAGACTCTTTTGCTGTCATCTCCACTGTCACCGATAGATTATCTGCTCTTCTTCACGGTAATGGCCCCTCTTGTCCTTTAATTGTCTTCTATAATCTATTTCTTGTGTTGAATTTTTTTATTCTTTCGTTGCAATTTTTATTATTGTTTTTAAATTGTGCTGACCTCACCTAAAACAAAAGCTGGACTATCTTTGGCTTTTTCCATTTTATGTGCTTTGACTATTGGGATTTGTAAATGATGACTATAAAGACTCACATGCAGCAATCACCTAGGGAATTAAAAATTATAGATTTTGATACAAACAATATTTTGCTTGTGATAATGTTAGAGTGTGGGAGAAAAAAAAATAGCCCACATATATATGTATATGTGTGTGTGTGTAAGATTTATTCTTGATTACTCTAATGTAGTGTTAATTAATTAATTAACCAATTATTCTCTTGCATAGGAATATGATATGTACAATTGATTTAGTATTTCCAATTTTTTTATAATTTTTTATTTTTTAAAAACTTAAGAACATTCATACTTATTAGTTTTATGTAGTTGTCCCAAGAATTTGATCATATAATTTTCCTACTAATTAGAAAATAATTTTTTAATTCTTATATAAGATTTTGATTACATGTGTGTTATTACACTTGTTATAGTGTGCAAAAAATGTGTATTAACTTTGCATTGAAAGATTTGTGCTGTGGCCCTACAACCCCATCAATAAAATGATAAAAAACATCTCGTTGTAGATAATATCCAGCCCTCTTGCTATGTAAACTAACAACAACTACAAAATAAAATATAACACATTGATTGTTTTCTTGTAACTTTTATTGTAGGACCTCTTATAATTGACCTCTTATAGTGAACAAACCGATTTTGGTGTGTGAATTCCTGCCCTGTCATTCCATCCTATACATATATATACAAGATTATATTTCGAGTATTCTCCACAAATCAAGCTAGACCTCCTATAATCAATCAACCTTCCTAAACTAATTGATTTACATACCAAGAATGGAAGAGAGAATATCACAAGAATATTATGCAATAAAGTACAAGATTGACTCCAATTACAGCACCCTAACACCCCCCTCAAGTTGGAGCATGCAAGTTTCGTATGCCCAACTTGCGAAGAAATGAATCAAAGTGTCGACCACCCAATGCTTTAGTGAATATGTCGGCCAATTGAGATTGAGTAGGAACATAGGATGGATGAATGGAATCATTTTGAATCTCATCGCGAACAAAATGACAATCAACTTCTATGTGCTTTGTTCGCTCATGGAACACTGGATTGGCAGCAAGATGCAAGGCTGCATGACTATCGCAATAAAGTCTCATTGGAGTGGTATGATGCACACCCAACGACATTAACAATCCTTTCAGCCACTTTAACTCACATGTAGTGGTAGCCATAGAACGATACTCCGCTTCTGCTAATGACCGGGAGACAGTGTGTTGTTTCTTAGTCTTCCAGGAGATAGGAGAATGACCAAGCATAACAAGCCAACCAGTCAAGGACCGACGTGTCAGCGGACAGCTCGCCCAATCTGAGTCACACCAACCATATAAGGTCAAGTCACAATCAGTCCTTAACAGAATTCCTTGCCCAGGATTTCCTTTTAAATACCGTACAACCCGTAATGCGGCATCCCAATGAGCTTCTCGTGGTTGTTGCATGAATTGCGCCAACACATGCACAGCATAGGACAATTCTGGACGAGTTGCTGAAAGATAAATCAACCTACCCACCAAACGCCGGTAGCACTCAGGATCATCAAGAAAAGGTCCATCTGTCAAAGCGAGATTGTGATTTTGCTCTAATGGAAAGGAAACAGGTTTAGCCCCGAGCAAACCAGTTTCAGTAATTATGTCTAAAGCATATTTGCGTTGACAGAGAAAAATCCCATCTGGACCACGAGCCACCTCAATCCTAAGAAAATATTTCAGCACCCCCAAATCCTTCATATAAAAACAATCACTCAAATATGTTTTAAAGTTCTGAATAGCAGCATGATCATTTCCCGTTACAATGATATCATCAACGTAGACAAGAACATGAATCTGTTGCTCATGCTGACGAAGAGTGAAGAGAGAGTAGTCGGAATATGATTGTGAAAAGCCATAATTTTTCAGCGCAGCAGCTAACTTAGCGAACCAACATCGAGGAGCTTGTCTAAGACCATATAATGACCTTCGTAAGTGACACACCATTCCTCGTTGTTGAGAATGAAAGCTAGGAGGCATACGCATGTACACTTCTTCATTCAAATCACCATGTAAGAAAGCATTATGTACATCCATTTGATGAAGTTCCCATTTTCGAGCTGCAGCCACTGCTAGGAAGGTTCGAACAGTCACCATTTTGGCCACGGGTGCAAACGTCTCCTTATAATCAATTCCCTCAACTTGCTTGTTGCCAAGTATCACCAAACGAGCCTTGTAACGTTCAACCGTCCCATCAGCTTGATACTTGATCTTAAACACCCATTTACACCCAATAGCTCGTTTCCCAACTGGCAATGGTTCCACTATCCATGTGCCATTATTTTCTAGTGCATGTATCTCCTGCTGCATTGCTTCCCTCCATTTCTTATCTTTGACTGCCTCAGCAAAGGAGTTGGGTTCAACACCTGCAGTTATGGCTGCCAAGAAAGCACAATGTCGCAAAGAAAATTTATCACAGTTCACATAACGTGCTATGGGATAGAGGCTACCTGAGGATTGCATATGGCCAAGAGAACATGCAAGGGGCCTGACAGAGGGGTGCAACACCTGTGTGGTGTGGATCACATAGTCCTTTAACCTTGTGGACAATTAGCGTTGTCGATGTCCTCGTCCCAATTGTGGTTCTGCACCAGCAACCCCCCTTTCCTCAGGAGCCACACCATCAACAAGCTCCTCCCTTATTTCCTCTAGTTGTCCATTTATGTCATCTTCCTCCCTAACAGGTTGCTCACCTACATATACTCTACATTCTACATCGTCTACAAAAACATCATTAGATCCCGTCATATTCCCTATTTTTTCATCACAAATTACATCCTTCATATAAGGAAACTCATGCTCCACAAATACCACATCCCGAGAGACAAAAAACTCTTTTGTCTCCAAGTCATACATGGTCCACCCTTTTTTCCCAAAAGGATATCCAACAAAGGTACATTTTCGGCTTCGACTATCAAATTTGTCTCCTCTATACCCACGGTTATGTGCGTAAGCCAAACAACCAAACACTCGCAAATTGTCATATGAAGGTGTCTTCCCAAATAAAACTTCATACGGTGTTTTTCCTCCTAAAATAAGAGTTGGAGTTCGATTTATCAAATAACTTGCTGTCAATATACACTCGCCCCAAAACTCAAGTGGCAAGTTTGCTTGGAAATGAAGTGCTCTAGCAATATTAAGAATATGACGATGTTTCCGTTCAACTCTTCCATTTTGTTGGGGTGTTCCGACACATGAGGTTTGATGAATTATCCCATGAGTAGCAAAAAATCCATCTAAGCAAGTAAACTCAGTGCCATTATCACTACGAACTATTTTCACAAAAGCATTAAATTGCCTTTCCACCATAACTAAGAAATTGCGAATGATTCGTCCCACATCTGATTTTTTATTTACCAAATAAACCCACAATCCTCTCGAAAAATCATCCACAATAGTCAAAAAATAATAAGCACCACAAAAAGTTGGCGTCCTATATGGACCCCATAAATCACAGTAAATCATTTCCAGAACAGCAGAAGCTTTATTATTACTAGAAATAAATTCATTACGACATTGTTTTGCACGTAAACAAACATCACAATTCTTGAGATATGCCTTATTTTTCGTAGTATCAACCATTGGCAATAATTTAATAATTTTTTCAGAAGGGTGGCCCAACCTCTGATGCCAAAGATCAACTGTCCCTTTTGCAACAGTTTGCAATGCTCTTGTAGATTCAATTTCTCTGAAGTAGTAGAGCCCCCCGCGTTGTTCACCCGCACCAATCAGCATCCTCGAAGTGCGGTCCTGTATAACATAAAATTTATTAGTGAACTGAATAATACAATTTGATTCTTCGACCAATTGCGACACTGAAATCAGATTACAATTCAAACTAGGCACATATAACACATTGGTTAATTTTAGACGTCCATCAAGGACTATGTTCCCTTTCTTCTCTGCCATTACTTCTTTCCTATCTGGTAGACCAACTGGGCATGCGATTATACTCTTCACGTCACATAGCAATTTGAGGCTCCCTGTCATATGATGAGATGCTCCGGTATCAATTATCCAAGCTCTCATATTATGCTTACCATTTAGTTTTTCTTGATTCTATTCCGTCTGTGAGTTCAAAAGATTAAGAAGCATACTCCATTGCTCGTTACTCAGCCCTTTGACTCCAGTTTTATCTGCATCTGAGACATGGCCTTGTATGCCACTTCCTTGACTTGTCATGTGGGCTGCATTGGCTTTAATCTGACTTCCTCTCTCTTTTCCTCCTTGTGTTATGCCCTGACATTGTCCACCTTGACCACGACCTGCTCCACGGCCACCAGTCCGTGATCGATCCCCCACCATTCTGGATACCCAATCAATTGGAAGCACGAATCCGCATCATGCCCCGTTTTTCTGCAGTGTTTACAGATTACACTAGATTTTTCTCTGATCTCTATTGGCCCTTTCACTCCTCCTTGAACAACAAATGCTACTGGTTCTCCACGTCCTTCCTTTCCCCGAGTTATGGTTTGCACCCTCTCCTCTTGAACAACCAAGGAATATGCTCTGTTTAATGGCGGCAGGGGATCAGTGCTTAAAATATTAGAACGAACGGACCCATATATTGTATCGTCCAGGCCCATTAAAAACTGATGAAGCCTCTCTTCTTCACGTTTCTTGTTAAGCTTGGCTTCCAATTCACATGTACATCCTTCACAGCTGCATATCGGATATTGTTAATAATTTGCTAATTCCTCCCAAATTAGTTTCAGCTTGCCATAATAACTTAAGATGGTCATTCCTTGTTGCTTACATTCAGCCAGTTCAGATTTGAGTTGATGAACACGCGGTCCATTTCCAACCGAGAACCGCTCTTTTATATCATCCCATAACTTCTTCGCCACTTCCATATGGGTTATGGTGGATAGCAAGGTTGGTTCGATTGTGTTCAAGATTCATGACACTATAATGGAATTGATTGTCCACCAATCGTCTAGCTCAGGTTCCTTCGCAGGTTCTTTCATGCGTCCGTCAACAAAGCCGAACTTCTTTTTGGCTCGTAGTGCCGTTCTTATCGCTCGTGCCCATTCATCGTAATTGTCTCCCTTTAGTTGAACTTGTGTGATAATATTCCCAGGATTATCACTTGCCGAGAGGCAATATGGTGAAATTTGATTTTTCACATGTTCATCACTCACCTTTGATGTGTCTGATTTGGTCTCCATGGCAAAGCTCTGATACCATGAACAAACTGATTTTGGTGTGTGAATTCCTGCCCTGTCATTCCATCCTATACATATATATACAAGATTATATTTCGAGTATTCTCCACAAATCAAGCTAGACCTCCTATAATCAATCAACCTTCCTAAACTAATTGATTTACATACCAAGAACGGAAGAGAAAATATCACAAGAATATTATGCAATAAAGTACAAGATTGACTCCAATTACAGCACCCTAACAAGTGGATTAAGCCACAGACTAATGACAATAAACTAGGCAATAATAATGAAAAATTTGCAGCCAATTCTGGATACGTTGTGTGCCCTTTTTCAAGTATTTAGATCTTCACAGTTGGTCTCCATACATGTTGATAATAATTAAATAATTATTTTATATCAAAATGCACTAAAAAACAAAGGGAAATCATTGAAATATTATATAAAAACATAGCGAAAAATGGACCTACATTTTATCCAATTATATGGAGTTTTAGTATTCTATAACTTAGCACGTGACATTGCTTGCAACATTGTCCATTTTTGCTCAGTTGTGCCAGGCTTGTGGTCTTATATATTTGCTTTAATTCATTGTTCTTGGAATTTTAGAATAATTTATTTTTGGCATGGATGGTTGTAGCTTATAAGGCATTGACATTATAATTATCATACCAATTGTGAAATATTAATTATTTATTAGAAGCTATTCCAACTTTAGAAATTGTATCTAATGGGTGTTAATTTGTTGTAGCTTCCAAGATATGTATTCCAATATTATCTTTCTTTAAGAGATGACTAATTCCTAGATGGTAGGTGAGACAAGAATTTTTTTAACTTTTAATAAATTTTAATTAAGTGGATTGGCAGGTATGACCTATTCATAAATGTATATGGAGCATCAGTTTTTTATAAAAGTCTCTCCAATTTATAGGTGGAGCATCAATTGTTGATCAACTAGAGGACATTCCATCGATTTAGGATTTAATCAAGATTACATGTAAGTGAAATGTTTTCAAATTAAAAACATGGGTTATTATTAATTTATAATATGTTGTTATTAGATAAGCATGCCACGAAATTTTTACAAGCAAAAATATGTTGTTATTAATGTTTTCAAATTAATATAAGTGTACAGGAAATATTATTGTACTTTATGGTAATGGATTAATTTATAGGAGTTGTAAGTAATTTTCCCAAATTACGAATTTATTATTAAGCTATAATCATAATAACTTTAAACATTTGAAATTAAACATGCAATTTTATTAAATAAAACTGATATTATATAATATATGAATAAATAAAAATAGTTGAAATGGATAGAACTTGGATAACTTATAATCGATTATCCATAGAGTATCAGACCGGAGTTGCTGATTTCTTAGATTTTGCCATTTTGAATTCTGAAAACCAAATGTCAATTAGATGTCCTTACACCTTTTGTTGTAATATGGAGTTTCACACTTCTCAACAAGTAAAGGATCATTTATTTGAAAAAGGTTTTCTCGCAAAATATAGAGTTTAGACTTGGCATGGTGAAACTAACCCCATTTCTACATCTACAAAGTGTCAAGACCATCCACATAGTTAAAGATTTAGATGTCATGATTACAATGATATAAATGACATGGTCGAAGATACTTACAAGCATTGTGATAAAGACCCTAAACTTTATAATGTGAAAGGAAACTATGAGTGGTCTGATAAAGGGTTTTCTACTTTGTTAGAAGTCCTTACTGATGTTTTATCAAATAATAACAATCTACCTAAGTCAATGTATGAGGCCAAGAAGACAATGAAAGTGCTAGGCTTAGAGTATGAAAAAATACATGCATGTCCTAATGATTGCATTATGTATAGGAATGAATTGGTTGATCTTACTCAATGGCCAAATTGTGGAGCGTCTAGGTGGTAAAGAAAAAAAAGATGGCTCAAAAGAATTTAGGAAAAGGGTTCCAGAGAATGTGTTATAGGAAAAATATAATTGAAATGAAAATATACTATTAATCAAAGGCAACATAACGTCGCTAAATACTGACACTAAATATTTAAAATGATATAAATCACTAACATATAAATAATATTATTAAATACTAACATTATTGTGTCATTATTTTGGTGATACCATAGTGACACAAATTATTAACATAAAAATAGTATCATCAAATACTAACACCATAATATCATTATTTAATTGATACTCTAGTGACACGAATTACTGACACAAAAATAGTGTCATCAAATACTAATACTATATTGTCACTATGTTGGTGATACTATAGTGATAAAAATTACTGACACAAAAATCATTGACATTAAAAATTAGTGTCAGTGTGTTCTGACTTGAGCATTATTGACACAATTAACAAGTGTCAGTAAAAGTAATTACTTACACTAAATTGGTGTCAATAAAACCTATTTTTCTAGTAGTGTAGGCCTTTTGACTCTCAAAAGTCCTACTTGGTAGCCTAGATAAGATCTAGCATAAGGATCTATATGACATACTTGCTGTAATTTTGCATCTGCTTGGATCTCATGTCCATTCATGTCTTGCAGACATTCAGCTCTACCTTGCTTTGTCCATGTTTTTTAAGATATATTGGCTGGGGATTAATTCTTTTAAATTGAAGGAATATCTAAGGACTTTTAAGACATGGCTATATAATATTCCCACCCTTTCAAGCATAATGAATTATTAATCTCCCTCTACAACTGCAAGATAATGAATTATTAATATCCCTTCTCACTTGACGATTTTTTTTTCTGATTGTACTTTTTGACTTTATAAAAAATAATTATTTTATCTATGGCTGAACCATCTACAAATAATTCAACAACATCTTCAAACTGATTTTGAAAATCTTCAAGTATCTTCTTTATGTAAACTTCTTTTGAACGTATATTTTCGTATTAACTAAGTAATAACATGATTTCTATTCTGCTTCTAACTCTTTACATTGCTTGTCTTTTAACACTCTCCCAAAGTGCTTGAAAAATTGTGGCACATTATGGTATAACTTCAAATAATTTTTTAAGCTAGCATTAAAAATTTGGCTAAGTACTTTTCATCCCAATAGACCAAACATGTCTAACATATGCAAAAGCGCATTCACTTTTTTACTTGAATATGTTGCTCCACCAATCATTGTTATGCATATTGTTAAGTATGATTGAATTCAAACACATGTATGTAGAAACGATAGTATTTCATCGAGGCACCAGTCTGTTATGAAGTCACATGTAGAGCTTATGGTTGCTTAAATCTAAAACAACATTCAAGCTTGCATTTTGGTCATAACAGATTCAAGACTCTCTTATGCCTTTACACGTGATAACTCAAGTGTTTTTATTTTCATTATAATGGTTTAGGGCATGTAGTGAAAGACTGCAATCTCAGTTTCAAGGTTATTGTGCTGCTGTTATATAAGCTAGGTTTTCCAGTTTCTTTTGAATGGATTTTTAGAGAGCTTGTAGAGAGAGACTTGAGAGAGAGAAAGCTTGTTCTTGTGTTATGTAATCTCTGCTACACGTTCTTGTAACCTTTTTCTTCAAATTAGTCATTTATAGATGTAGCTCTTTGAACCATATAATATTGTGCGTTACATGTGATTGAGCTTGTGATATATTTTTATTTTATTATCATTTTTTCTCTTAGGTGTTTGTTTTAATTTAGTAAGTCCTTGAATTGATTTGATTCATCCTTGAATTTGTAAGCAACTTATGTTGATCTTGACAAAGATTTTGCATTGATCTTGTTAGTCATCAAGACATATCAATCTCTACCATTGGTATCAAAGAAAGGTTATTGATCAAGATCCAAGTACGACTACATAGAAGGTAGATTCGGAGAAGTTCAATGGGAGAAATAATTTCAACATGTGGAAAGTGAAGATGGAATCTATTCTAATCGCTCCAGCTTTGTGGCATGCACTTGAACCAACAACAAAAAACTGAAGGCAAGGATATTTCTTTATCAAGACTGTAAAACAGATGGATGAAATTGATAAAAAAAGCCAGAAGCACTATAATACTAAGTCTTGCAGATTCTGTGATCAGAGAGGTGGCTAAGGATACATTCTTACTACCTTAGTAGAGAAACTGAAAAACTTATATATGAAGAAATCACTAGAAAATAGTCTTTATATCAAGAAAAAAAAATGTTCACTCTAAAAATGGCTAAAGCCTCATCATTATATAAGCACATTGATGAGTTTAATCAAGTACATAAGACACTTGCTATAGTTAATAAAGCTTTAGATGATGAAGAAAATGATTTATTGCTAATTAGTTCTTTACTTGATTCCTATAAGAATTTTGTTGATCCTCTCATGTATTTGGAGCTAAAAGTTGTCATTAGATGAGGTTAAATCATATTTAAATACAAGAAAGTTGTAAGAAAAACAAGAGAATCTTGATCATAGAGCTGTGAAGGGTCGACTGTCAAAGAGAAATTTGACAAGAAAGATAGAAAGAAAAATAAGCAAAGAAAATTCAAGAGCAAAAACAAGAATCTTAAATGTTTTGAATGCCACAAAAAAAAGACATTTTAATAAGGATTATCCTAAAAGAAAACATAATCAGAGAGATCAAAAAGGTCAAAATGGTGATGCAGCAGCTATTGAAGATGAGGGATATAAATCAACATGAGTATTAATAGCCTCAGAAGTCAATAAAAATTTTAAGGGGTTTTAAATTCTAGTTGTTCATTTCATGTGTGTCCTTTTAAAGATTATTTCATTGTATATAAAAAAAATATGATAGTCATAAAATGATGATGCGAAATAATGCATTGTGTAAAGTCATTGGCATAGGAAATAAGAAACTAAAAATGCATGATGAATTGTTTTTAGAACTAAAGTAAGTAAGACATGTTCTTGATCTAAAAAGGTACCTGATTTCATTTGGACTGATGGACTAGATAAAGTATATTGTTAGGGTTTAAAATAGTGTGTTGAGTATGGTTAAAGGGTCATTAGTTTTGTTAAAGGGAATAAAGAGAAATAGGCTCTATGTCTTGGAGGGTGCTATCATTATGAGACATATCTATGTCATCTAGCTATAGTGTAGATAAAGCTAGGCTATGGCATTTGAGACTCGGTTATATGAGTCTCAAAGGGCTTAAAGAACTTTCTAAACAAGATTGTAAGTGGTGATAGTATTGAAGACTCGGTGTTTTAAAAGGATGGTGTCCTAGGTAAATCCACAAGAACAAGCTTCAACGCATCAATTCATACATCAAAGGGTACTCTAAATTATATACATTATGATTAAAAGAGCCTGCTCATAAGGTATCTCTAACTGAAGCTAGGTATTTTCTATCAATCATTAATGATTTCTCTAGAAAAGTTTGGATATATATGCTTAAACAAAAAGACAAGTGTGTGATAAGTTTAAGGAATGAGACTTTATTAAAGAATTAGAGTAAATAAGGAACTGAAGTTTTATTATCAGGTGTTTGACAACTTCTATGTTGTTGATGGTATAACTAAACATAAGGCTGTGAGGTCAACTCTTCAACAAAATAGTCATGCAATGAGAATGACTAGAACACTCATGGATAAAGTGAGGTGTATGATGATTCAAGGAAAGTTACCAATGAGATTGTGAGCTAAAAATCTTAATACAAATTGTTACTTAGTAAATTTACGTCATTCTTCTGCAATTAGATTTAAAACACCGCAAAAGATGTAAACAGGAAAACCATCAAGTTATGGAAGTCTTTGGGGTGTTTGGTTGTCAAGCCTATGCTTATATAAGTTAAGGGGAGTTAGCTCTAAGAGCTTTAAATGGTTTATTCATTGGCTATCATGGTGGTGTAAAGGGTTACAAACCAGATTTGACTCCACCACCAAGATGCATAGTCAATAAAGATATTGTTTTCAATGAAAAATAAGTGGCTGATAAGTTCTATGAAATCAAAATCAAAAGTAAATTCAAGCACTTGGTGTTTAGTCGAAGGTAGAGTCATCTACTCAGAACAACTTATTTGAAGCATCAGATGAGATTAATAATCATTCTGATAGATGGCAAACATCTCAGATAAAGTTTCAGGTTAATATTTGACTCAAAACTAACAACTTGTCAGAGATAAACAAAAAAGGCAGATCAAGGCACCTAAGAAGTATGAATATGTTGACTTGATTGCATTTGTTTTACATTTTTCATATGAAATTAATGATAAAGTATAAAAAGCTTTAAAAAAGCTATTCAATATTAGTATGGAGAGGAATGGAAGAAAACAATAGATGATGAGATTAAATCACTTCATAAAAACTACACTTGGGAATTGGTTAAGAGGCTAGAGAAAAGGAAAATGGTGAGGTGTAAATGGATAAATAGAGTTAAAGAGGTCTTTACTGTGTTTGAATATAGTCGGTTTAAGGTTAGACTTGTTACCAAGGGACATGCTCTGAAGGAGGGGATTGATTTTAAGGAAATTTTTTCACCAATAGTGAGATATGCATCAATTAGAATTCTATTGGCTTTGACAGTAGTGTATGACTAAGAATTGGAGCAGCTTGATGCCAAGACTATTTTTCTGCATGAACAACCGTAAGAATAGATTTGCATAACTTAACCTAAAGGGTATGAAGTTCTAGGCAAAAGGGATCATGTTTGCTTACTTAAAAAGTTTCTTCATTGTATGACTAAGTTTGATAAATTCATGGCTACACATGAATTTAAAACAGTAGCTATGACTGTTGTGTGTAGTGCAAGCTATTGAACTCAAATATACATATCTACGTACCTTTTTATGTTAATGACATGCTTATTACTTGTAAAAAAAAAGGGTTGAGATAGAAGTTTTAAAGAAACTCCACAATATTGCCTTTAACATGAATAATTTAGGAAATGTAAAGAAAAAATTTGGGGTGGAAATCATCAGAAGTAAGAGTAGGGATCAATTTTGTTATCACAAAAGAAGTACTCGAAAAGGGTTTTAAAAATCTTTGATATACTTGATTGTAAACCTGCACAAGTAATATTACATGCACATTTCAAGCTTTCTAAGCTCTATTGCCTAAGAACGGAAGATGAGAAACTTGAAATGGATTAGGTTCCATATGCAAATGCAGTATGTTGCCTAATGTATGTTATAGTTCTTACAAGGCCTAATATCTCACATTTTGTGAGTGTTGTCAATAGAATCATGGCACCTTTAGGTAGAGAACATTGGAAAGGGGTTAAGTGGATAATAAGATATATTAGAGGCACTCTTAGCTTGGTAATATTGTATAGAAGGTAGAATAGTTATGGCATTTGTTTTTGGGTTTTGTTGGCTCTAATTATGCTAGATATATGGATAGAAAGATGTTATTTATAAGCTACATGTTTTTGCTAAATGGTTGCTTAATTAACTAGAAAGCTAGCCTGTAACATGTTGCTCTCTCAATTATAGAAGATGAATATACAACAGCTATTAAATCAGTTAAAAAAGCCTTATCGCTTAAAGGTTATTAGCTGAACATGGCCTTAAACAAGAGTCTGCTTCAATCTCTTGTGACGGTTCTAGTATATTACATTTGTGCAAAGATCTAGTATATCATCATAACACCAAGCATATTGATATAAAGCTTTACTTTATGATAAATGAGTTTTCTAGGGGAGTCACTAAGATAGTGAAAATCCATACTAAAAATAATTCCTCTGCTATGCTGAATAAGGTGGTTTCAATCGTTAAGTTCAGAGAATACTTGGACTTAGTAGGTATATGCATTCTCTTATTTGCATTGAGTGGTTAAAGAATCAAAGTTAGATGTTTGAATAAAGGTGGCGAAATGTTAAGTATGATTGAATTCAACCACACATATATAAAAACACAACGTTTCATCAAAGCATCAATCTGTTATGAGGTCACATGTAGAGCTCGTGGTTACTTAACACTAAAATAACATCTAAGCTTGTGTCTTTGTTATAACAAATTCAAGACTCATACATCCCTTATAGCTTAAGTGTTTTTAAGTTAACTATAATCATCTAGGACACGTGTCCAAAGACTATGCAATTTGGGTTTTAAGGTTGTTATGCTGCTATGAAATAAGTTGAGTTTTCCAGTTTTTTTCGAGTAGATTCTAGAGAGTTGTTGAGAGAGATTCAAGAAAGAGAAAACTTTTTCTTGTGCTTTATAATATTTACTACACATTCTTGTAATTTCTTCATTGAATCAATCAATAAACTAGTTTTAGTGGTTTCACTCATGGATGTAGGGCTTGCAAAAAAATAAACCATGTAATCTCATTTATTCTCTGTGATTAAGCTTGTTATATGTTTTCATTTTGCTCTTGGTTTAGTTCTTAAGTGTTTTTTTTTGTTTAGTAAGTCCTTGAATTAATTTAATTCATCTTTGAGTTTGTATGCAACTTGTGCTGATCTTGACAAAGATCTTGGACAGAGCATTGATTTGGCTAGTCGTCATGATAGATCAATCTCTACTCATATCATATTCATCAAGCATATTACAATCAATTAAGAATTTATGTTATTCATCAATTCGATCTATAAAATTAAATAAGATACTTTTCACCCACCAGAACCATTAAACATAGACTTTACATGCTTTAATGTATTTTTCATCATATACCATATACAAAGTCTTTAGTATATGTTGGGCATCACTTGTAAAATAGCCATTGCCATTACTGCTTCTTGATAAGTAATAATATTTTTTCAAGCTTTTCTTAACATCGTTTACAAAAAACTTTCAAACCACCATACAAACGAATCTATAGTCTTGTCATACATTAAAGTTTCCCAAAATATAACAGTCTCCCAATAATGATTAAATCTAGAAAACACTGCAAATGCTCTATTTGCATTATTATTTTTATAAGTTGTGTCTTTCTAATTTTATAGAAGGAAAGAATGATAGGTTTTCCAATGTCTGATCATTAAAATATTATGACACAATTCCTACTTCTTCATATGCTAAGCTTTTTTGTCTCTTCGATACTAAATAGTTTATATGATCTAGTTTTATATATCTGAGAGATTCCCTTCCACCCAGTTGCATGCCCATGAACTCAAATGCAAACTTCAATAGAATCCTATATTGTTTTATCAAGTCTGCTTCGACAACCTAAGAAGGTATACTTTTTATGATGAAAAAGTATCATATGTGCACACTCTTCCATTACAAGAAGATAATTGTAACTCTTAACAAACTAATTGACAAAAAAAATTATTTTAATTCTATTTAACTTGATTCCCAATTGAGCATGACAACTAGTTCTTGTTTATACTCTAACATTTATTGTCAAATGATCTTGCTTATCTTTAAAGCAAAAACCTTTTTGATATGTCATTTCACTATAATCTTAACACATGACTGTCATCCAATAGAAAATCCTAATTTTAATAGTGTAATGGTATTATACTATTGAACCATATGATTTAATAATTTTCTTAGATTTTAATAAATTTAAGGATCCTAAACAAATCAGTAATGTGTGTGTATGTTTGTGTGTGTGTAAAATAAATCACAATAATCAACTTTCAATGAGCTTTAGGTAGTAGCAACAATAGAATAAATAATATTAAAAAACTCACTAACCTTGCCCAATTTTTTTTTTCCTTTTCTATGATGTTGAAGTCTTATATGTGGCTACTATAATCTTTTAGAACAGAAGCAAAACAACCACAATATCTAAAGAAAAGAAAAGAAAAAAATTATTAAAAAAATGGAAGAAAGAGTGAATGGCCATATATTTGTTAGTTTTTAGTTAGTCAATTTTTGTGTTTATTAAGGAAAGTTAAGAATAAATTTAATCCTATTCATAGAATTTTTTAATTGCCATGTTTCAAAATCTCCTATAAAGATTAGAAAATATTAGATTAAGAGAGGTATAGATTTAAAAGGAAAGCCAAGATAATGAAACTGAGACACTTCAACTTTTTTTAAATTTCTAAAATCAATTGTAAATAACCTCTTTTTTTCTTTTTGGTTTTGTTTATAAGCAATTGTGTAATAAAAAATGCATAAGGTTCTCTCTATATAAATGAATATTGATAAATAATTTGTAGTGGAAGATTGAAGATTCTATAAATGAGCATTGAATAAATCATGCTGCATTTTAATTGTATTAACTATTTATTATAATATCTTTTTACTTTATGATGGTTGTCTGCAATATATATCTAATTAAATTTATTATCTTTTAGTGTAATTTTTTTGTTTATTTTATTTATTGGATATTTTTTTCTCTTTACCTCAATTGTCAAGCCATTTCTTAACCACGCAAAGGCATTGCCATGATCCATATCCTCCAATTGAATTAGATAGAATTTCAAATTATATATCATAACTAGAATATATCCATTGTGATTCTAAATTAAAATAAATGAAAGTAACTTATCAGAATTTTATGTTGGATCATAAACTTGATTCAAAATGAATAAATTCAAATACATTGAAGCTTCTTGTGGTAGGTGTGGTTGGTGAAGTAGATGAGTGGTAGATTTTAATAAATGGTGAAGATTTGTGTAGTAGTTGAATAAATGAATGGTTGTAATTAGTTTATTTCATGTATAAATACCCCCTCTTCCCTTTGGTTTATGCATCAAGGAAAGTAACAAAATCTCTAAGTTGTAGAGAGTAAAAAATAAGAATTGTAGTTGGTGAGGAGTGTTGTTGAAGAAATAAAATAGTATGTTTTTTTAGTGTTCAATTTGTTAATTCTCCAACATTTTACGCTAGGAAAATATATTATAGAAACAATTACTTATCTACAATTATAAGTCAATATTTCTTAATAAAAAAATTTACCTTCTAACTTGATGGTAAAATTACTTCCTTTTTATTAAAAAAAATAGAAATTAAAAAAAAAGGTTGATGGTAGACACATTCTCAAAGCTTAAGTTGACCTCTCCGAATGCGATATGAGCTTTAACTTCATTTTTTCTTTGAGCAACATATTTTCAAAGTTGACATCAATTATGAGAAACTGAGCTAACTTCATTAGAACTGTAAATTTACTCAAATCACGGACACAAACCAAATTTTATAAATAAATTTGAATTAACAGGCCTTGAAAGATAAAAAACCAATGAGCTTAATACAAAATATCAATTAAAGCTCATGCCTCACTTTGCTTTCTGTACTTGTGTATTACCATGATTTTTGTTTTTAAGAATTATTATCGAGGTTATTTGACTATGCATGCGAATTTTGGAATGTGAGGTTGTTGACATTAAAAATATTAGTTTATCAAATCTCTTACGATTCTATGACTACACAGAAATAGGCATGTTTAAATAATATTTATAACGGAAAAAAAGCCATTCAAGATTTCATAATTGTCTTACAGATCTATTTTTGATGATTATGCCCTTCAATTAAAAGTCTAAAAACTGATTTTAAATACGGTACAAGAAAACTAGCAATAGATAACAAACACTTCATGATAGATTCTAAAGAAAAAAACCTTATATCATGAACACATGACAACTTTGTGATGGATTTCGAATCTATCAATAATTTATGATAAACTCATGACAGATTTTTTTGTCTATCAAGAATTTATGATATATTCGTGATAGATTTTTTCTCCATCAAGAACTTATGATATACTCATGACGGATTTTTTGTCTATCAAGAATGTATGATCGAATTCTAATGTTTGTTTTATTCTAATACATTTGACCAAATTTATTGTATTATTTTTTAAAAAAGAAATATTTTTACTGAGTGAGTGAGGAAGCCACCATTTATTCAAGTTGAAATAGTGTCATTTCACTTATTAATTAAAAAGATTAATTATTTTAATTTTAATTTTTAAGACAAAAATAAAAATTAAATGCACCATTTTTTATACTTATTGTACTTAAGTATTGAAATTTTTAAACATTCGCAACACGTTTAAAAATAAAAAACCCTAAATACTCTATATCTCATTATTCAGTAGTAGAAAATGACTTTTACTAAGGCCACTGACACTATGCTAAAGTGTTAATATTAGATTAAATAAGTAGTTTTTTCTACGTTTATGTTAAAGCATCAGTAATAAGTGATATTATCCTAAAAGTGTTAGTAAACGGCAATAATGTAGTATCATTAACCTTCCAACATCCAAAACGAGTAAAAGATCAGACGTTGTAATAAGATAAAATGTCAAATTTTTAATTTAATTTATATTTTTTTATATCTCTTTTCTCTTTCAACGATGCCATTTACAACACTGCTATCCAGGGGATTTTTATTTATATATGACAAAATCATGCACAGTTTACACAAATATGACAACTTTTATTCACATTAAGTGTGTGTGACATTTTGGTGGTCTTTAGTCTAAATTGCCCTTATCATCTCCAACAAAAGCATGTGCCCAGCACTGTAATGCCCCCAACACTCTTAAGTTGTTATCAAACACTTACTAAAATGATCACTTTCCCTCAACAAACTCAAACAGCTCCAAGAATTTCTTCAACACAATCTTTATACATCAACTTTGCTATTGTAGGAAGCTGCATACTTTTGAAAGAAACTACATTGTCTTCAATATTTATCATAAGAGTTAGTTTTGATGTTTACTTAAAATTAAAAGTATTTGTTGTTGTTGTTTAGCCTTTTTTTGGTAAAATGTGATCGATTATACTTAAATATACATGTTATTTATCATTCTTTCGAAGACATTTGTGGTGTTTGATCTTGAGTTCCTTTGATTCATGGTTATAGATCGTTTTCTTGACTTCTACCTTGTTCACCAACCTCTTTATGCCTATCAGTATTGTAAAACCAACTTATATAATCTTGTTCCTTCTCACCAGGTAGCTAGCATGCAATTCTTCAAATACAGTAACCTATGTAAAAAAAGGATAAAATTAGTATAATAAAATAATTTCAAAACAATGTGTGTGTGTGTGTGTGTGTGTGTGTGTGTGTATTAATATTTCACTCTTACAATACACACGTTTTTATTATTGAAAATGTACTTCAGGAGGTCATCATATTGAACATTGCACCATGCAGTCCAATTAAGAATTCGAGGAATCGTATTCTTATTATGCACCGCAAACTCTCCGAGAAAATCAGGCATTGGCTCGTAAGCACATATCTATATAGTTAATAGAAAAATAAATTATTAGGAAAATAATGATTTGATATTTAATTAAATGATAAAGTTTAAAACCAGTTAATTACCTGAAACACCATTGGAAATCCAGTAAGGGTGTATGCCTCATACTTGTGTTTGGGGTCTTCTGTAATCTTCTTCTTATGTATTCTCACACAATCTACTAAAGCTTTTTTCAAACTTTTTAAATTCTTCATGAAACAAACACGACCCCAAGGATAACTATTAAAGTCCTCAAAATTGTCCATGTGTCACACATGTTCAGCTTGAACCTTGGTTTTTGAATCTTCCCAAGGAAAACAGCCTCTAAAAAGTACAACATAGCAAACTTTACAATTTTTTTATTGTTTGTTGATGTGGAATTCATGAACAATTGCTCTAACTTGGAGGTGGTATATCTTTCAAGACCATCCATTAACTCTTCATATAATCTAGCACAACCATCACCATCCATATTGTCTGTGTTGGGTTTATAGAGAGGTTTACAATTCAAACCAATAACTTGTGCAAACTCCTCTATAAGCAAAAGGCTATTTATAATGGTACCAGAAAATTGTGAATATTGGGTAGTAATAAGATGTCCAAAGTAGGATGCCTTAAACATATCCATCTGATTTTTATTCTTGCTAAAACGCTCTTGGATATTCTTAATTGCTTTTATATTGAGAGAGTGTTGACACTTTGGCCTTGAAATGATCAGCTTCATTTATTTTTGTTTTCAATATAAGTGTCATCCTAAAAAGAAATACACATTTTGTTATCAAAATAACATAGCACTTTATAAAAATTCAATCAATTCTTTAAATTCTCAACTTCTAAACTAAACAAGTCTAGAGGTTGGGCAATCTATTTTTACGTGATTCAAATAATTGTAACGGCAACTAGCAACATAATAGAAGTTATCCAAACAAGACATCATCTTTATCATCCTAAAATAGCATCCTCAATTATGAATTCTAAAAGCTCTACATCTATGGTAAATTCAAAAGTAATAAACCCTAGATTGTCAAAACTAAAAAAATAAATAGTTCTATCGTTAACTAACCTTCAATATTTTGTTGTAATGCATGATTTTGTCTATTCCGATGAGACACATATGAACGACCGATGCAAATAGAGGTTGACAGTGAAAGAACTTGATTCCCCTACTGTCTAACTTCTAAACCTCACGACGTCTTCTTTTTCAACTTCCCGACTCAAGTTTTCTTTTATTTTTTAAGTTAGTTACTGCTAAAGGTATTTGTGTACTTTCACTTATTATTTAGTCATAGTCTTGACATGTAAACAATTGGGTCATAGTCTTGACATTTAGCAAGGAATAAGTCATATCTGCTGCAATTTCCTAGCTATACAGCACTTACAAAAATTTGTAGGTTCCCTCTCTTTCTGCCATCACTAAACACGTTCCCTCTCAAATTCACCAAATCTAAAACCCTAAACCAGTTCCCATTTTCAATCAAAGCAACTTGAAGCCACAAAAATCAATTTCAATAGTTGTAAAACCCTAGCTCACCACACCAATTTGTCTTGCGACGCCAGTCTTTCAACTCCTAGCTCTCTTAACTGTAACTCCTTCAAACCCTAGCTCAAATTTATTAAAAAGCCTATAAATTTTATGATGAAAGGTTAGAGTTTCAAGGTAGCCTTAGATCGATTGATCGATTAGAATGTCAAAAAGTAAGAAAATCATGTTGAAGAGCTCGAACGGAGAAGTATTTGAGGTCGATGAAGTGGTGGCATTGGAATTGCAATGATCAAGCACATGATTGAGGACGATTGCGCCGTTGACAGAATCCATTTGCCCAACGTCACCATTAAGATCTTCTATAAGGCCATCAAGTACTGTAATAAGCATGACGAGGCATCTATGTTCGACGATCTTGCCACTACTAGCATCGATGATGATCTCAAGGCTTGGGATACCGTTGTAGTTGACCTCTTTTTGTTTTCTTAATTATCAGTTGATTCATTTTAAATTGTGTTTAGGTATATTGGTTTTGTATTTATTTCTTGATTAATTTTAGGATTTTTTTTAAATTGGCTGTTGATTAATTGATAAAATCAAATATATGATTTTGTTTAAAGATTGTTAATGGAAAGTCTTTTTCCACTTAGACCAGAAAGTTTGTCTTTGGTTAAATATGGATTGTTAATAAGAATTTTGAGTTCTTTTAATAAAAAATCTAATGAAGGATGGGTTAGGAATGATAAATTTTTTGTAATGATTTTGCACCTTGGTAATTACTTTATTTGAAAGCAACTTCATATGTTAACTATTTTTTTTAATAAATTTGTTCTGTGCGAGTAGTAGCTCCATACCCAAAAAGAATGGCCAAAGTTCATGATTTCAAGAGGTGGCAAAGAATAACAATGGAGATAATTGTTGGCTTGTAATTTATGGGAAGGTTACCTCATCTAACTTAGTAGCTGTTTGATTTACTTGTTATTTTTTCCTTGATCTCATGGATTTGTTCAGTTTGTTTTCGCTTTTCTGCATAGCCTAAAGAAATTCTCTTTTTTTAATCTAATATTTATTAGCTTTATCTAAGAATCATTTTGGTTCAATATAGAGAAGTTTTAGAGATACAGATCTAGATGTAAATTTTTTAAGACCCAATTAAGGTGAGAACAAAAGATAAACACGCTATTGAAAGACTAGAAGTTTATATGATTATTTTAATTCTTTTCTTCCAATCCCGGGGTATTATTAGTAGTAGTTTATTGTAGTATGTGTAGTGTTTGAGAGAATTAGAAAATGGTAACATGCCCTTGAAAGTTTGTACAATTCTTAATATTTGTGAATTTTCATTGCTAAATTAAAACATAGCAAGAATTTTTAGTCTCCAAGTTCGTTTGCTGACCATTTTCTTTATTGCTTTAACTTTTGTTTTAGAAAAGTTGTTTGTTATGAATGACCCTGCTTTAGTTGGCATAAAATAAATAAGTTCCTACAGCTTGTGAATCTTATATCTTTCATGGATTTTTTTTTCAATTTGCTTGAATTGGAAAGAACTAGATTGTTTTGTGTATGTTTGAGTTTTCTTTATGCTAATTTTCCAGTAGACTGCTCGTCATTTTTGAAATGCTGAAGGAGTTAATGGTAAATATTAGCGAGAATTTAGAATCTGGAGTTGTGTAGTTTTTCAAGATGTTTAATCAAAGTGAGGTAAATGCTCTTGCTACACATTTGGTCCACGAATTATGAAGTGCTTCACTTTACCTAAGGTAGTGCAATTAATGATTTTGTTCAACGCGGTCGAGTTTGATTACTTTAGAAATTCATAATTAAGTATTTGCATAACTGTTTAGATGTCTGTCTTTTTCTTAAACTGTATGAATTTTTATTTGATGTTATGTTATATTTTCCTGATGTTTTTATGCATTTCCTTAAGTTATAATGTTTCTAATGCTATATTTTCTTCTATTTTAGAGCTAGTTTTGAGATGGATACCCCTATTGCAACGTAATGCATGATACTCCTATTATCCCAAGTTCTCCCACTGGGAACAATGAGCATATTAAATTTTGTACACAAATCTAAGTAGATAATGCAAAAAAGTTGTTCAAACATCTTAAATGTAATAGGATGGATTATCTGAATTAGGCACATCTATTGTATATTGTCATTTGCAGCTAATAAAACTGTAGATGATTTATGTATATTGTGAAGATGAACAATGGGTAGGATTCAAAGTTTTAGGAGGGAATGAGAAGAATTTTTGAGGTTATCAAGTAGAAGGATTTGGATGATTATTTGAGGTCAAGTGACATCACTTTGAAGTTTTATAAAAGGTTGAATAGCAAAATATGCTCATGCTAATTATTATACCTAAATATTTTGCTTGTTGTAGGCTTTTATTTTATTTTTTAAAAAAAAAAAGAGAAAAGTAGTATAATGCTAACATTGTTCTCCTCGTGGTGCTATAATCGGGGGCTGCCTGTAAGGAATTTGCAGGTACAATTAGACTTCTATATTTCATAGATACAAGTTAGGGGAGACAAGGTAAAGATGTTATGTTATGGGGCTTTGAGTATCCTCTAGCTCTTTTATTTAAAGTGCTTTCCAACTTATAAATCTTTAAATTTAGAATAATTTTAAATGTACAATACCCGCACACACACACAAGGTGTTGAGAAATTATTATGTAGCCAAATAAAAAAATGTATTGATTTGTCTTTTGAGTACATTAACTATTGTAAAAGCTGAAATAATTTAGCTTGAAAAATATCTGCAAGTTCACTTTCCTCATTATAAGTCTGTTTGGATGTGCTTATTTGGTCAAAAAAAATTCTATTACAGTAAGAAATAGTATCATGTTCCATCTAAAAGAATTTGATTGTTCTTATAATACTTCATTTGTGAAAATGGTTTTCTAATTTTTATGTGTTGGCATGCGATAGAATTGCTAGTGTTAAAATATAACGAGGAGAGAGATCTCAACAAAATGTGGATTGTTGATTACATTTATTGGCATTATAGTAATACTAATGAACTTTTTTCTCCTTTTCTCAGATTAGGCAGTCGAATTGTCAATTATATTTTCTTGTAGCTTCTATGTTATCTTCGGAGGTACGATATATGTTTTCATTTGGATAGTTCAGATTATAAAAAATAACTAACTATTAGACAGTAAACCATTATTAAGGTGTGCATGTTTGTTCATAGTTACGCTGGTTATTGTTTTACTTTTCTTGAACGGGAATAGGATGCGGAGTTGGGGGACTAGTATTCCTGAGGCCAACAATTGAGGGCATGTTGAAATAATAGAGAGGCTATTTGGGATATTTTGTGAAATTTGGGATTTTTGTAGTCTGAATAATTCAATGGATATCGGGTTTTTTTTGGATTATTTGTATCATATTTTATATTTATAAATTTATTCTAAAAATATATGTGCAGAATTTGAGAGTTCTATTAATAATAACGACAAATTTAATATTAATTCAATACAAATAATAAAAACAATATAATTCAAAATAATCATGCTTTAAATTAATTTTAATATTGAGATATAATAACAATTTCTTGCCAAAAAAAATTAAAAATGACAAAATTTTAAATAATTTTTATTTTTTACTTAAAGATTGTGTGACATGCACATGACTATTAAAATTTATCATAAATTTATGACAGAAATTTTTTTATAAAAAATGAGTGATAGTAACATAGACGATAGATCGATTGTTCATTATACACTTTTTTTATGACAGTTATTGTCCATCATTTATTATTTATTTTCTCGTAGTGATAATATTCTATAATAAATACAAATATAATATTAAAATAAATTTTAATAGTCATGTGCATGTCACACAATATTTAGTAAAAAATAAAAATTATTTAAATTTTGGCATTTTTAATTTTTTTGGCAGGAAATTGTTATTATTTCTCAATATTAAAATTACTTTAAAGCATTATTATTTTGAATTATATTGTTTTTATTATTTGTATTGAATGAATATTAACGTTGTTGTCGTTATTATTATTAGAACTCTCAAATTCTGCATATATATTTTTAGAATAAATTTATAAATAAAAAATATGATACAAATAAAAAAAAAAACTGATATCCATTGAAGTATTCAGACTACAAAAGTAAAAAATGAGTGACAATTACATAGACGATAGATAAATTGTTTGTTGTACACTTTTTTTTATGACAGTTATTGTCCATCATTTATTAATTATTTTCT
The DNA here is from genome assembly GCA_018350135.1 of Citrus trifoliata. NCBI lineage: Eukaryota > Viridiplantae > Streptophyta > Magnoliopsida > Sapindales > Rutaceae > Citrus > Citrus trifoliata. The sequence continues at coordinate 563,589 of VKKW01000080.1, forward strand.
TGTAGTAATAGTATTCTATAATAAATACAAATATAATATTAAAATAATTGTATTCTGAATGGTTTTAATTTTTAAAAAAATTCAAATTTTTTTATTAAAAAGGGGCCAGTGAGTTGAGCCCATCTTGGATGGCCAAGCTTGGAGTAATCCGGCACATGGGAAGACCAAACATAGGCTCGGTAAAGCTTAGCCCGGCCTATCAATTTGCCATTGGTAATTAATATTGAAGAAATATCTATAACTAATCCAACGAGATTCTTTATTTTAAAATTATTTTAATTGTTTGAGATACTAAAATCAAATACAAGAGGCTAAAAATCAAAAATTGAAAAATGGCATATTGGATAGATTACCCATGTTTACATAATCGAAGAAGAAAGAGTTCATAAGGAGATAAAGCGATGAAAAGGGAGAAAGAGACAATAAATTTTAGAGTTAACATATTAGTTTTATTACTTTAGTTAGCTATCAAAAGGATATATTTTCGTGTTTCTTAACGAAAATTAAAAGTAAATTAAATCTTCAAGGTATGGCTTGTTACTAGGGCAAGCTTTGTGGTGATGGTGGGTAATGAGCACTGTTTAGGGTTGCTAGTCGGTTAAGGTAGGGATTTTGTGGTGATTTCGATCAAGAAGATGATTCCTCTTTGATCAAGGCTGAATAATGGTTACAGATTTGTTGTTTGCGGGTAAATTGCAGAGAACTTGAGAGTTAAGTTGCCAGGGTAAAGGCTAATACCTTAAATTCTTGTTTAAAACAGTAAAAGGGTAAGTTAGCGATCTTTTCCACTTTATTGTAGGCAAGAGATTGTCTTTGCTCTTTGAATGAGATAATAACTTGTTTATTAGATTACCTTGCTTAGCTATCAGGTAACGTGACTTATTGGAGTAGTTTATCTCTAAAACGATGCTATTTTATAGGATCTACGACAAGGTCTCATGGGCTTAGGCCAAGATTTCTGCTGAATTAGCGATCTTGTGCAGATTAAATATGCGCCTATGCATTAATGCACTGTTTGGGCTATCTATGATCCTCATGAGACTATTTGTTCTCCAATAGCCTACTTTAAGGTCAACGTAGATGCTGCCACCAATTCGGAGAAGCAAATTGCTGGTTTAGGAGCTATAATTCGAGATGAAGCTGGGAATGTGATTGCTGCTGCTGTCAAAGTTTCCAAGTTCTATGGTGATGTGTGTATTGCAGAGGCTGAAGCAATTGAATGGGGGCTCCGTCTTGCAGGAAGTGCAGGTACAGAGTCCTTGATTGTGGAATCAGATGCGCAAGAGGTTGTTAAGCTAGTTAACAATAGTCAAGGCTGCAGATCCGAGATCTTCTGGACCATTTCAGAGGTGCAGAGAGTTTTGAAGAGCTTTAGCTCAATTTGTGTCCAATATACTTCTACATCTTGTAATGCAATAGCCCACTCTTTAGCTAAATTAGCTCTAGAGAAACTCGAAACAATTATTTGGTTGGGTTCATACCCTCCAAACTTGTTGTACTTGTTTTCTTCTTTAAGCTGAAATGAAGTTATTTTCAAAAAAAAAAACATAGCATTTTCTATGAATTTAAGATCTCCTAAGTAAGCTTGATCATTGGTTCAATGCAATTGAGCCTTACTAATTGTTTTTAACATTAAAATTAATATCTTTTCTATAAAAAAATTAAATATTAATAAAAATCATCATTTAAATTATTTTATTTTATCTAAAAGTTAGAAAATAATTTTTAAGAGTTCATTCAGAATTTTAACTTAAAAATTAGCTATCAATTTTTTTTTTCAAATTACCTACAATCACAAGAATTAGTGGTAAAATTAAAAATCTGTCATCCCTATCACCCAGAAAACAATGTATTTCGGCATTTAAGAAGGAAAACCAATACTAAATTAAAAGCTTTTGTCTTAAATATGCTTAAAAGTTTGTGTCCCAATTGTATATAAGAAATTAGCTACTTCTAAATTGGATAGAAGAATATAATTAAAAGCACGTGTCTTAATCCCTATCAGCCACTAAACAATCTGATTCGACATTTAAAAAGGAAAATAAATAGTAAATTAAAAATTTTGGCCTTAGATATACTTAAAAGCATGTGTCTTAATCCCTTAAAAATATTAAGAAAATTTAGATAAAGAGATAATCCAAATCATAATTCTAATATAAGAAATTAGTTAATTCTAAATTAGATAGAAGAATAACTTTCATTTAAACTTTAACTAGTAAATCACAGTTCACTTTCATATGTAAGAATTAGTGGTCTAAAATCTAAAATCTAAATATAAATCATGTTGGACCTATTATTTAGGCAAAAATAATCCCCTTAATTTTGGGTGTTTAAATTGCTAAGATTAGCAAATAAATTTGGTTATAAGTACGTGCGTCTTATCCCATCGAAATTGTTCACGTTGTGGAGCAACGGACTTAATCAGAACCCATTGCCAGTAGAACTAAAATATGAAGACGAAAAGAAGTTTGATTCCCTTAGTGGGAATTCTGTTTTGGTGTTGCTGTGGCTTGCTGGTCGATGGGAATGATGGTCCAATGATATACAAAGATCCAAAGCAGCCAGTGGAGGTTAGGGTGAAGGACTTATTGAGCAGAATGACTCTTGCGGAGAAGATTGGGCAGATGACCCAAATTGAAAGGGTTAATGCGACTTTTGATGCGATGAAGAATTACTTCATCGGAAGTGTTTTGAGCGGCGGAGGGAGTGTGCCATCTCCAAATGCAACAGCGCAGCAATGGATTGATATGGTTAATGATATTCAGAGAGGAGCTATGGCAACACGTCTTGGCATCCCAATGATTTATGGAGTTGATGCTGTTCATGGACACAACAACGTGTATAAAGCTACAATTTTCCCACATAATGTCGGCCTTGGAGCCACCAGAGATCCTAATCTTGTTAAGAGAATTGGTGCTGCAACTGCACTTGAAGTTCGAGCAACTGGCATTCCATATGCCTTTGCCCCATGTATCGCGGTTTGCAGAGATCCTAGGTGGGGAAGGTGCTATGAGAGTTACAGTGAGGACGCAAAACTTGTTCAACAGTTTTCTGTTATCATCTCTGGATTACAAGGAGATGCACCAAGCAAGCAAGTCAAGAAAGGTAGACCTTTTGTTGGTGGAAAGGACAAGGTGGCAGCTTGCGCAAAGCACTATGTTGGGGATGGTGGCACGGTTAATGGCATTAATGAAAATAACACCATTGTCACCACAGAACAGCTGTTCGATATTCACATGCCTCCTTACTGGAGTGCGTTGGATCAACGCGTCTCCACTGTTATGATTTCGTATTCCAGTATCAATGGAAAGAAGATGCATGCTAACAAAGAATTGGTTACTGAGTATCTCAAGGAAAAGCTAAAGTTCAAGGTAATTAATTAATTTTCTTGCTTGCATGCATCTATATATTCATCAGTCAATATATAATATATCTATCTATCTATGTATCTGCTTAATTAATTAACTGAAATTAATTATTATACTGTCGGTCGATGCACATTATTCAGGGTTTCACCATCTCAGATTGGGAAGGAATTGACAGGATTACATCTCCACCACATTCCAACTACACTTACTCAGTTCAAGAATCAGTTTTGGCTGGCCTTGACATGGTATGTGCAGTGTGTGTGTCAGCGTATTAATTCTTATACTATTAATTAATTTATTAATTAATCCATCCAATATCCCCATGTACGTACAGATCATGGTTCCTTACCTATACCCCGAGTTCATTAATATCCTCACAGATCTGGTGAATAAGAAAGTGATCCCAATGAGGAGAATTAATGATGCTGTTAAGAGGATTTTGAGGGTCAAGTTTGAAATGGGACTTTTTGAGAACCCGTATGCAGATAACAGTTTTGTTGACAAACTTGGTTGCAAGGAACACAGAGAGTTAGCGAGAGAAGCTGCAAGGAAATCACTTGTGTTACTGAAAAATGGGAAGCAACAATCTCCTCCTGTACTTCCACTTGAAAAGAAATTGCCGAAGATTCTAGTGGCCGGAACACATGCTGACAATTTGGGATATCAATGCGGCGGCTGGACAATTGAGTGGCAAGGAGATAGTGGAAATAACTACACGGAAGGAACTACAATTCTTCGAGCCATTAATGCCACAGTTGACCCAAGCACACAAGTTGTTTTCAGTGAGAGGCCTGACTACAACTTTGTCAAGGACAACAACTTCTCAATTGGCATTGTGGTTGTAGGAGAGGTGCCATATGCTGAAACAAAGGGTGATAACACAAACCTTACACTCCCATGGCCAGCTCCTGATATAATTAACAATGTTTGCAAAGCTACCAAATGCGTGGTTGTGCTTGTATCTGGCCGCCCGCTAGTCATCGAGCCCTATGTTGAGGCCATGGATGCTCTTGTGGCTGCATGGCTTCCTGGAAGTGAAGGACAAGGTGTGGCTGATGCTCTTTTTGGTGATTCTCCTTTCACTGGAAAATTGTCAAGAACTTGGTTCAGAAGAATTGATCAAGTACCCATGAACCTTGGTGACCAAAATTATGATCCACTCTTCCCCTTTGGATTTGGTCTTCAGACCGCACCACTCAATTAAAGTTTATTAATTAATTAAAAATTCATCACCTGTATATACATATAATAGTTATTTGTATTTCTATTTTATTTCTAATTAATTAATGCAATAAACTTCATTGAATTAACACTCGGTTCAATTATCAATATACAAGGATTTTACATTTTATACAATATACGTAAACCTATTCCTTGCATTAGTTATCAAATCAAACACAAACAATTCAACTTATCGTTTAAGTGTGCTTAATTATTATTAACTACATGAAGAGGCACGTCGGCATAGGGAGATGTAAATATCAGAACTCAAATTGCATGTCTGATGTGTATCCAAGTGCATTAAGATGATCAGCCATGGCTTTGTTCATGCCCGGAGGTCCCCATCTCAATATCTGCAGCCAATTCGTAGTCAGTTGTAAATTTAAGGACAGGAATCAAAGATATTGGCTAATCTTGGTAGACTCATAACTTTTAACCAACCAATTCTGCCCCCTTTTTAATTTATTTTCTTAAAAATCAAAAGAAACATTAGTAAACATTAATAAACATTCATTTTTAGCATTTATTACTTGAATTCAAATAAATATCGCAGCGGCACAAAATACATTAATAATGTTGAGAAATGAACCGTAAATATGAAGTTGTGACTACGTGTGATATGTCGGCTATGCAACTTGAAATCAGATGATATGTCGGTTGTCTCGAGTAAGGGAGCTAGATGACAGAGTTGTTATGTCATCAGGAAGAATAAGTTGAGCACGTGATTCAACACGTGCATTACTTATTCAAAACGGCAGATGAAGATAGTGTTTCTCAGGTGATTGCAACACGTGTCCTAGAGCTGGTTAAATAGCTGGTAAAGCTGTTGAAAGGCGCGAGAATTTTTTAGTAATGTTGAGCTGGCTTCTGGTGGTGATTCTAGAAGCTATTTCGTGTTATATATAAAATCTTGAGAGTTGTTATTAGCTTTAATTTGAGAGGGTGACAGTTTCTCAGCATCTTTTGTATTTTGTAAAGGCCAAATTAGTAAAAACTTGCTCTCCTTTTCACAATGGATGTAGGTCACCTAAGTGGCTAAACCACTATAATTCTTTTGTGCCATTTTGTGTGTGTTTTCGATTCTTTGTCTTGATTTGGTTTTGAATTGCTTTAGTGTCTATTTCTTCATCAAGTTTGGGTTGATTATAAACCATTCTTAGGTTACAGAGAATTTGGAGTGGATCTTGGGGAACTAAGATCGGATTCTTTCTGGTTTTGGTCCAATAAATTGGTATCAGAGCCTCCACTACTTTCTTTTAATCTTGGAGATGGGATTAGCTAAGCTTGAGGTGAAGAAGTTTACAGGTGAAAATGACTTTCACCTGTGGAGGCTCAAGATGAGAGCCCTGCTGGTACATCAAGGTCTAGATGAAGCTCTTAGTGAGGAATCATCTTCAAAGAAGCCAAAAAAGGTTTCTGATGAAGATCTACCTGATGTGTTGGGCATAGCCCACAATGCCATAATTTTGAGCCTTGGTGATGAGGTACTCAGAGAAGTTGGTGGTGAGAAAACAACTGCAGGGCTATGGAAGAAGCTTGAAATTTTGTATACCAAGAAATCAATGGCTAAGAGATTAGCCACTAAGAAAAAGCTGTATACTCTGCAGATGGAGGAAGGATCTTAAATCTCAGACCACATTGATGCCTTCAATAAGATCATTCTTGATCTTGAAGACATAAATGTAAAGATTGAGGATGAGGACAAGGTCATGATCTTACTGTGTTCATTACCCAGTTCCTATGAGCATCTAGTTGACACACTCATGTATGAGAGACAGACCTTTACAATGATAGATGTGAAAGAAACACTGAGTTCTAAAGTTGCTACAAAGAAAGAATCAAGAGAGGCTAAAGGATTAATGGCAAGAGGAAGGTCAGAAAAGAAAGAAAGCTACAAAGGAAAACAGAAAAGATCCAAATCCAGGCCAAAGAATAAGAAATGCTTCCACTGCCACAAGGAAGGTCATTTTAATAAGGATTGCCCTGAAAGGAAAATTAAATCCAAAGATGTACAAGAAAAGACTAGGGATGCTGCTGTTGCATCATAAAGTATAGAATCTGATGGCTATGACTCAGCTGGGGTTCTCATTGTGACTAATGACCAAACCAGAGGTAAGTGGGTCCTAGATTCTGGCTGCTCCTTTCATATGTGCCCTAATAAGAATCTATTCATTAACTATAAAGCCTATAATAGGGGGTTAGTAGTAATGGGGAATGATGCAATGTGTAAGGTAGTCGGGAGAGGCATAATAAGACTAAGAATGTTTGATGGCATGACCAGGGAATTGGCATATGTGAGGCATGTACCAGACCTAAAAAGGAACTTAATTTCTCTAGGAATGCTTGATAAAATGGGCTGTCTTGTTAAACTTGAATCTGACACCTTAAAAGTAATGAGAGGGTCCATGGTTTTAATGAAAGGGAATTTAAACAATGTCCTGTATGTGCTTTAAGGCACTGTTGTCACAGGGGATGTTGGGATCTCAAATCAGAATCTAGATAAAACCATGTTATGTCAGATGATGTTAGGTCACATGAGTGAAAAAAGCTTAAGAGAATTATCAGAATAGGGAGTCATAGGTAGTGACAAAATAGACTTTGAGGTTTTGTGAAGAATGTGTCCTAGCCAAGTCTTCAAGAGTGAAATTCAGCACAGCGGCTCAAAGGGAACTCTAGACTACATTCATGCTGATATGTGGAGGCTTGTACAGACAATATCTTTAAGTGGGGCAAGATATTTTTTATCCCTCATTGATGATTTTTTTAGGATGGTTTGGGTTTATGTACTGAAAAGTAAAGAAGATGTACTTGACCAATTCAAGAATTGGAAGACATTGGTTGAAACTTAAACAAGCAGAAAAGTTAGAAGGTTGAGAACTGACAATGGGTTAGAATTTTGCAATAAGAAGTTTGAGGATTTATGTGCTCAGCATGGCATTGTTAGACACAAAACAGTGAGATACACACATCAGCAAAATGGATTGGCTGAGGGAATGAACAGAACTTTGGTTGATAAAGTAAGATGCATGCTCATTCATTCCAAGTTGCTTATGAAATTATGGGCAAAAACACTATCCACAGCCTGCTACATAGTTAACAGGAGTCCATCATCTGGAATCAACTTTAAAAGTCCAATTGAGCTTTGGACTGGCAAACTAGCTGACTACTCAATACATGAGGGTATTTGGATATCCTGCATATGCTCACATAAAGCAAGGGAAGCTGGAACCTAGGGCTCTTCAGGGTGTGTTTTTGGGATATCCAGAAGGGGTGAAGGGATATAAGCTCTGGTGTACTGATTTGAAGCCTCCAAAAGCCATAATCAGTAGAGATGTTGTTTCAATGAGGTTGAAATGCTCAAACCATTAGAGCTAGCAGAGATAAAAAAACAACCACCATGAGAATAAGGATCAGAAGACTTATTTTGAGGTGGAGCCATCAAATTCAATTGCAAAACAGAAAACCACTGTTGAATCAGGATCTGAAGCTGGAAGAAATATTTCAGAATCAGAATGTGAATCTGAAGCAGATCAAGATCAAGGTGTTAAAAGTTACTAACTTGTGAGAGATAGGGAAAAGAGAGTTATAAGGCCACCTAAGAAGTATGCATATGCAGACTTAATTGCATTTGAACTAACAGCAGCACATGAACTAGACTCGGATGAACCAAAAACATATTCAGAGCTGTTAACAGAGATGATTCAGGAAAATGGAAGGCAGCTATGGATGAAGATATGCAATCATTAATAAAAAATCACGCTTGGATTTTGATAAAAATACCACAAAAACAGAAAAGTAGTTGACTGCAAGTGGATTTATAAGATTAAAGAAGGAATCCCAAGTGTTGAGCCACAAAGGTATAAAGCCAGGCTAGTTGCCAAAGGCTTTACACAAAAGGAGACATTGATTTTACTGAGATTTTTTCCCTAGTGGTAAGACACTCTTCTTTAAGAATCTTGTTGGAATTAGTAGCTGTAAATGACATGCATCTCGAGCAGATGGATGTTAAGACTACTTTCCTCCATGGTGAATTGGATGAAATGATTGTAATGAGACAACCGGAGGGGTATTTGAATCCTGAAAAACCTAACTATGTATGCCACCTTAAAAAATACTTATATTGACTTAAACAATCCCCAAGACAATAGTACTTGAGGTTTGATAGGTTCATGATAGAGAACAACTTTCAGAGGTGTCTATTTGATTGTTGTGTATATCATAAAGATGTGAAAGATGGCAGCAAGATCTATTTGTTATTATATGTTGATGACATGCTAATAGCCTGTAAACATATGGATCAAATAGATGCTTTGAAGAAGCAACTGAAGGGTTCATTTGAGATAAAGGATCTTGGAGAAGCAAAGAAGATCCTTGGTGTTGAACTGATAAGAAATAGAAAGAATGGTACTCTGGTATTATCACAGCAGAGATACATCAAGAAAGTACTTGAAAAGTTTGAAATGGGAAGATCAAAGCCAGTTCTAACTCCACTACCAGCTCATTTCAAATTGTCCTCTCAACAGTGTCCTAAAATTGATGCTGAAAGAGTTGAAATGAGCTCAATTCCATATTCAAGTGCAGTAGGGTGTCTGATGTATGCAATGATTCTAACCAGGCTTGTCATGTCCTATGCAGTTAGTATGGTAAACAGGTATACGGTTGATCCAGGAAAAGAACATTGGAAGGCTGTGGTATGGATTCTAAGGTATCTTAATGGGACCATGAACTATGGTTTAGCATACAGAGCTGATAAAGGGAAGGAAGTCAATGTAGAGGGTTTTGTGGATTCTGATTATGCTAGAGACTTGGACAAGAGGAGGTCATTGACTCGGTATCTATTCAAATTGAATGGTTGCACCATAAACTAGAAAGCTTCTTTACAAAGTGTTGTTGCTTTGTCAACAACTGAAGTTAAGTACACTGCAACAGCAGAAGCAATTAAAGAAGCAATATGGCTTAGAGGAATGGTGACTGATTTGGGGTTTGAGTAGAAGCAAGTTACAGTCCATTGTGATAGTCAGAGTGCTATTTGTTTAAGCAGAAATCAGATACATCACGAGAAGACCAAACACATTGACATCAAGTTTCACTTTGTCAGGCTAGAAGTATCAAAAGGAGTGGTTAAATTAGTGAAGATTCACACTGATGATAACTTAGTAGATATGCTAACCAAGTCCTTACCAAGTACTAAGTTTGAGTTCCGTGTGAACTCAACTAGAATCTGCAGATTGAAACTACAGGTGTTGAGTGAGAAGGAAAGATGAGGATTAACTGATTTGGGTTCAAGGTGGAGAATGTTGAGAAATGAACCGCAAATATGAAGTTGTGACTATGTGTGATATGTCGGCTGTGCAACTTGAAATCAGATGATATGTCGGTTATCTCGAGTAAGGGAGCTAGATGACAGAGCTGTTATGTCAGCAGGAAGAATAAGTTGAGCACGTGATTCAACACGTGCATTACTTATTCAAAACGGCAGATGAAGACAGCGTTTCTCAGGTGATTGCAACACGTGTCCCAGAGCTGGTTAAATAGCTGGTAAAGTTGTTGAAAGGCGCGGGAATTTTCTAGGTTTGTTGCTAACAAACCCAGTAATGTTGAGCTGGCTTCTGGTGGTGATTCTAGAAGTTATTTCGCGTTGTATATAAAACCTTGAGAGTTGTTATTAGCTTTAATTCGAGAGGGTGACAGTTTCTCAATATCTTTGGTATTCTGTAAAGGCCAAATTAGTAAAAGTTTGCTCTCCTTTTGACAATGAATGTAGGTCACCTAAGTGGCTGAACCACTATAATTCTTTTGTGCCATTTTGTGTGTTTTCGGTTCTTTATCTTGATTTGGTTTCAAATTGCTTTAGTGTCTATTTCTTCATCAAGTTTGGGTTGATTATAAACCATTCTTAGGCTACAGAGAATTTTGAGTGGATCTTGGGGAACCAAGATCGGATTCTTTCTGGTTTTGGTCCAACAAATAGCCATTATATTATCGGATTCAGTTGTAAATTCAATGACATAAAAAAAATAAAAAGTAAAATGAATGATTGATGCAACGTACCTCATTTTTGTGGACTCAACTTTAACTAATCAATTTGCCCTTTTTTCTTTTTATTTATTTTTTTGAAAATTAAAAGGGATATTAATAATAATTAAATAAACCTGAATATCGGGGGCTGGTGTGGGACAATGCATCTAAATCATTTCCTTGGACACATGACCAATCCCACCATTCCACACTTCAGTGGGCTGAAACAATGTCAGCTCACCGGTGAATTGTAATAAATAATTATGGGATATTATCATTTTTCCATCAAAGGTATTCTGACACATCATGTCAGTACCACGGTTTGGTAAAACTATCAATTTACCACCAAACATTTAAACTGTTAGTATTTTCCCACCATTCCGTTAAAACTCAGTTAATATGCAACAAAAAATTCCTCAAAGGTCAATTTTACCCCTAGAACATAAAAGACCATGTAATTAACCTTTTATGAATTTTATAATTAAATCATCATTTGTTATTCTTCCTTCTTAAAGGACAAAAATTACCCTTTATGAATTTTGTAAAATTGACCGTGTGGTATTAGGTACTTCATAAATTGATTTAATTTATTTAATTTTTAAAGGAAAAATTAATTTATTTAATTTTTTGTGTAAAATTATTATCATCATATTAAATATTAAATTGCTTCTTTTACACATTTTTTTCCTTTCCATAAATTGATTTTTAGTAGTAGAATAAATTGTCTTTACCTCATCAATTTAATAAATAAATTTGCCCTTTAAAAATTAAATAAATTAAATTAATTTATGAAGTACCTAGCATCACACGGTCAATTTTATAAAATTTATAAAGGGTAATTTTTGTCCTTTAAAAAGGAAGAATAACAAATGATGATTTAATTACAAAATTCATAAAAGGTTAATTACATGGTCTTTTACACTCCAGGGATAAAATTGACCTTTTATTAATTTTCTGTTACATATTAACTGAGTTTTAACGGAATTGTGGGAAAATACTCACATCCCTTTTTTTTTTTGAGTAGAAAGACACGATCGCATGGTTAAAAATTGTTGTTGGGTTGTATATGATGATTCCCTATTTCGAACACTAAGAGAGCTTTACAACAAATCAAAAGCAAAATCGCGTGAGCCTATATGGAACTGTGTTACATGAATATAATTCTCGAAAGACAACTTAAAAAAAAGATTATTTCCTATGAAGTAAAATAAAAAACTTGTCAAAGTTTTTTTATAAAATAAAAAATAAAAATTCATCTCAATTTGAATAGACCAAATTTAGTTAAAGTTAAATCTTTTCTAGACTTATAAATTATATCTTTGATGCAGGGTGTTGCGTGTTGGGAGAATGGTAATTTTTGGAGGCCATAACTTAGTCTATAGGTGTCCGTTTTCAACGCATAATATACCGTTTCGAAACTTGTGTGACGAAATGAACAAAACCCTAAGTCATTCTGCTCAATGGTCGAGCCGGAAATTCTGCTTCTTTTCTAGTTGTTTTCTAGTTTCAAGATTTTTCCTATTTTTCTTGATTTTTCTAGAATTTTTATCTTTTTTTTAGAATTTGAATTTGAGTGCCGATTGTTCTTCCTTTTCTTATTTTGATTAGGAGAATTTAATTATCATATTATATTTCGGATTTGTCTATTTTAGTAAGTTTACGATATTTAGACTTATTATAAAATGACTCAAAACTTTAATTTTATTCATTCAAACTCTATTAGTAAATTCTATAACGTTTTCGCTTCGTAATCTTTTGTAAATATTTTTCTTTTCTGAATTTAGTTATGAATTGTTTATTTATATATGTATGTATGTATGTATATAACGGACAAGCTATTAAACCTAATGTCTTTATAGTGAATTGGGGACTGACTGTATTAAATCATATATCTTAATAGTGTGTTCGAATGGTAAAAATAAAAAGGCACCCACACCTTAGAATATTTATAGAGAGAGAGAGAGTATTGATTTGTTCCAAAATTCTAGACTTTAGTAGAGTTTGGAAAAACTATTAAGGCATATGGTTTAATAGTATAATACCATTAAATTATTACACTATAAGAAAACATGCAATAAATGACGGGAAATACCTGTCATAAAAGGTAGTGCATAACAAACAGTTCATCCGTCATCTGTCACTGTCATTAATTTATAACAGAATATTTTCCGTCATGAATTCATGATGACATTTTATAATCATATATATGTCACATAATATTTTAATGTGAAAAAATAATTAATTTAAAATTTAAATTTTTTTTAAATTTTTACCCCATTTTTTTAAATTTTTGGTGGGAAATTAAATTATCATTTATAAATTTATTATTCAATTTTGGCATGACATTTTTTATGACAGACTTTATGATTGGTATTTCCCGTCATAAAGCTATATATATATTTTTTTAAATTATATTATGATTATAATTTATTTATGAATTCTTGTTTACAAATTTAATTAATTAATAAAAATTAATATTAATTAACATCCATTCAATCCAACAAATTAATTTCAAAATAAATACATCTATTATATATCTAATGTCATCACCACCAATACATAATAAAACATCTCAAATTAAAAAGAACTATAAAAAAATATAAAACAATAGTTAAATTCCAATTAAACTCCAAGAAAAGCAATTCAAATTCCAGCCACCAAGCCAAATTACCCAGCAAAACTCCCAAAGATTAATGGAAATACTCCAATAGTAAGACTTCCAGCAGCAATACTACCCTCTTCCAGTGGCAATACTCCAACTACCACTACCCATCAACACTCTAACTCATACCTAGCAACCCACCATCTTCCAACAGCATTGTAATTCCAGCCATATACCCAGTACTGTTTCTATGCTGCAACTGCAGATTATTGCGGGCTGCTTCCCTATAGTTTCCAAAGTAAACATCTTTAGGAAGATAGTCATAGTTCTTCTTAAACATCGAGACATGTGAAAGATGCAACCATCCAAGAGTGTCTAGAAAAGTTCCAGATGATAATCATATTAGAAAAAACTTGTGAAGCCTTTAATAAACAAGCCTACAATGACTGATATTACATTGATTTATCTGTTTACCTAGCCAGAAGCATGGGAAGCAACCAAAAGAGAGATCCTACCTCAATGAAAGGCTCCCTGATATCAACTCACTCAATACTACTCTCCTGAAACAAATTATATTGCATGATTATCGTTCATGTCAGCGTGACAATGCAAAGGGACCATCAAAATAAAGAGTGTGAAATTCTTTTTGCAACAAAATATACTAATGGGATTTTCTTCGTGTAATAAGTACTGATCCACTCACATAATTAAGGAAGACTACCATATCAATATTGCTATGTACATCTTACAACAGCTATCTCAGGTAATAAACAAACAAACTGAATGACCTTGCAACAAAATTTAAACCCCTCACCCCCAACCCAATGTCATAAACTCTTCACATTTACATCACAGTTTTAAAACTTTGTGTATGCACATAAGAAACTCAAAACAAAGTGTGCTGCATCTTAGTTGAAACAATTAGAAATTGGATTAAACTTTGCATAATTAAAAATAAAAATAAATAATCTCTATCAACATTGACCATTTAAATCGAATATCAGTATACACTGACCTTTTGACTTGTTGTTCCTCTAGTTCTCTTGTTCTGTATATAACCTTTACCCCCTGCAAACGTATAAGTTATAGTTCATGGCTATGGATATTTGAAAAACAAAAGTGAAAAGTCCTAATTATTACAAGCAATTGAGGAAGCAGATCTCACCGAAATTGAGTCAAAGACTTTGGATACAGCAGGAGAGGTAGCCTTCCCCTCCACAAAAAGGAAAAAAAATTAGAAATACCAATAACCTTGTGATCCTGCATATGGTCTATTCAAGGCCAGCAAAAGTGCTTGTTGTAATACATATCTAGACAAGGTCAAACCAATAGGAAGAGTACATGAATTGGTGCCAATACCTGAAATTTAGCAAATTTAAAATGATAAAAAAGAAACAGATTCTAAATTTCTCTATTGAGTGGGAAAAAAAACAGAGAAATGTCATTGATCACAGCCTGATTTAAAAACTCCTCAGCCTGCAGTATAATTTCTATTGAATTCCATTACATTAAGGGACATCAATTACTACGTACTCCAGATTTATGAATCATAACTCATTCTACAAGTAAATTTAAGAATTTCCTAAGAAAATTATGTTTCATGTATGAGGTATATCATTAAAATATGTTGTACATCAGCACACTTCCATTCCACATCTGCATTTAGTGCTTACACATCTGCATTTAGTGCTTAAGCACATACCAACGTTTAAAACTCCATAGATGAGAATAATTGACTAAACGTTAAAAAGAGCAAAAATAAAATAAAATAGTGAAAGTAAAATGGAATATTCATTTGCAAATACTTAGTAAAAAAGAAATTATGGAGTAAATAAAGCTAATAGAAGAAACTTTACTTAATCACAGAAGTGAAACATAATCAAATTTCTTCAACCAAAACAAAAAAGCAAGAAAACGCAACTTTGAATATTCAAGAAGCAAGATCCAAAACTGAAACAGACCCACTAATTACAATCGTCCAAAAATTTAGGAAAATAACTTATGCCAGACAAAGAAAAACAAAAAGGAAAAAAAAACAAAAACAAAACAAAATAATGTGTCTACTATATAATAAATATAAAAACAAAAAAGAAACCCATCAAAGATTTAATCTTCAAAAACCCATAAAGGGTATGAATCAAACCAAACGAAAATGACAAGAAAAAGGCTCACCTTGGCTTTTAGATCGGCTCCGTAATTAAACTTCCAGTCTTTGAAATAAGAGAAGGAAGGGGTGTTACTCCGGTCAAGAATATCAGTGCAACCACCGGTGGAGGAGGAGGAACAGACAGTGGTGGTGGCAGGGAGAAGGGAGGAGTCAACGTCCATTCCGATCTAAAAGCCAAGGAGACAGAGTGAAACAAAGTGAAGGAGACAGATGGTATTAGAGGCCAAAGTGAAACTAAGCAAGAAGATATCAAGTATGATGGCAACAGCAGTTGTGAACGGTAGAAGGACGGCAAGAATAAGGGTTTCAGACAGAGGGTTTGTGAATGGCGAGAAGGAGGAAGAGAAGTAGCATTTAGGGATTTTGATTTCTAAGTGCATTATAACGTTTAACACTTCGAAAAAAGAAAGAAAGCTTCAAGTTGCTAAAACAGTAGCGTTTTGGTGGCTTTTTTTTTTTATTATTAAAACACATCTTTTATTTTTTAAATAAAATAATACATTAAATTTAGGTCAAATGTGGTCAAAATTATTTTGTTATCATATTTTTTTTATAGAATAAATTTTTATTACAATTCTATCATAATTTTATGATAAAAAATAATTTTATCATAAAATTATTATAAATTCATGATAGTAAATATTTCTATCAGAAGTCCGTCATAAATCTATGATAGATTAAAAATTCTATTATAAATTTGTCGTAATTTTATAATATACATATAATTTGTCATAAATTATCCGTCATCTATTCCTTATTTTCTTGTAATATTAAACTATATGGCTCATATAGTGTTTTCAGAATTTAACAAATTCAAGATCTTAAAATTAAAAAAAAAATATATATATATATATATATATATGAGAGAGAGAGAGGACGCCTTGGCCTTATAAATTTAAAAAGACAATCAACCATCCACAAACTCAAATTATCTCCACCAACAGATACATAACCTTACACTTTATGTATTGAATATAGAGAAAATTTAGCAAGTAGCAACTTAATAATTACCTTCAGAAGAATGTCTCCAACTGTAACATTAGCATAGATGAGATGAACATTGGTCTTGTCTTTAGGGTTCTCTAAAATGGCTCGCGTGAGCTGCAAACATGATATATATAAGAAAAAATAAATAATAAATATATTGTAGATAAAAATAAAAAATAGTTGCATGCATGAGCAATTCGATATTTACCTGAAACATTGGAGTAATGCCAGTGCCTCCAGCAATCATCCCAAATGCTCGAGCTTGCCCAACTTTATATTTGAGGCGCCCCTTTTGACCATCAATGAATATTATAAAGTTTTGCTTACAAGCTAATATCACCAACAATTAATTATCGACTCTCATGAGCCAAGAATATAATCCTCCATGGTCACTTCATTATAGATGGCTTACCTGCAATTATTTTCTAAAGGAGATAGATTTTAGGTTTTCTCGTATTATTAGGAGAGGAGTTCATATGCTGACATTATGGTAAATTTAGAATTTTTTTTTTTGGTAATTTATTCACTAGATGGGATTGCCCACCTACTCAGAACGACTTTTTGGAGACATTTTGGGATAATTTTGTTTTCCTTATTAATATTACCTTTTTCATTCATTAAATTTTTTTTTTTAAAAAAATTAAGTATTATAGTATTAGAATTAAGGTGATCTTTACTCTCACGTTTTACGTACCTAGTCATAATATATATGAAAAATTAGACTGTCATTATGTGTTACTTAGACACTTAATTCTGAATTTCTAACACATCCAATTCAAATGGCAAAAAGACTTAAAATAGGAATGCTAGCATCTCAAAATTAAATTAAAGGACTTGAAACCTTGGGTCCCTTTACTGGAAGGTATTCTCCTTCATGCATCTCTCTGAAATGGTGAGACATTCTTCCTTTCGGATACATCTGTTCATATGCAGAAAATACTTTATAATTAAATTGATGAAGTATGACTTTTAGAATATCCCCAAAAACAAAAAAAAAAGAAACGTGGCTCTTTTGAGCTTCATTGTAAATAAGATTTACCTTAACAACTAGTTCAAAGTAACCAATATCAGAATCCAAAGTTATTGGAGTGTATGGTCTAACAACTTCATTACCTTCACTGTCTTTCCCCCTGCTCATCAACATATTGAATATATTTTTAAAAATTAATTTTTTAAAAATCCAATAAAATATTGATTATATACAAATCAAAGAATGGGCAGGTTCACGAGACAAATTTTAAATACAATTTTAGACACAAATTTGAAGCTCTAAAACTAAAGAATAATAAAGAGACAAGATTCGATGAAGAAATAAAATTCTCTTCTTCTAATTAATATTTTATGATTTGTTCTCTCTCTCTCCTATATCAAGTGATTGTTCTCTAATTTCTCTTCCTACTGTCGTCTTTCTCATCTTCTGTATCTATCTCCTTGCTATAAAATGCCTTATCATACCAAGATAAGCTATCGCCACCAAAACAAATTTTCAACCATAGTGCCCATACCTGCGTGGCCTGTGAATAGTATTTGATATGGTCATCCAGCATCCTTGAGCCAAAAGAATCAAATTGTTATACAGTAAGAAAGTGAAAATAGGCAAAAGCAAAGTTCTTGCGATGGGAGAATTTAGAACAGTGGCTGATAAAGCCCTATTAAAAAAATAATGGTGTAAAATATCTGGGTTTTTAGTTTTCATTCTTGAAGATAATCGTTGAAAATAAACCTCGATGGGTACTAATAAGATTTTAAAAAATACAAATTACAGGCTTCTCCGTTGTTACAAATAAAAGATCTAGTCTATACTTTATATTTTTACGTAAAATCTAAGAACATATAATACCATTGACACTTATTTAAGTGAAACTATTCTTTTAAATTTATTTCGAAGTAAAATGAAACCACGATTTTATTAGGAAATTGATGGGTGAAACAAATATGCAGCTAAAATAAAATTGGAAGAAAAATAAAGAACAAACATAAAAGAGAAAACAAAAAATTACGTGGTTCGGCTTTTAGCCTACGTTCACGGGCAAAAACAAAAAAAAAATATTTTATTAATGAAAATGAGTTACAAGTATTGTGGTATTTTGTCTCATTACCCAAAACCCCAATACACCCGAAACTCTCAAATCACTAATCACTCAAGAGTTTTTTAAAACTCTTAAAATACTCTCACTTTCTCTCTAAAGAAGAAGAAATAAAAATGAAAAATTTGGATACTCTAAGCCGATGGGGAACTCCCCCTTTTATAGCCAAAAAATGGCTATTAATTTATTATTATTTTTACCACCGTCTTCATTCTTCTATTTTCTTCTTCTTTTTCTTCATTCCAAATTTGCTGCTACCAAATTCTTCTTTTTTTTCTTTGGGCGATACCAAATTCTTCTTCTTTTTCTTTGGGCGGCTGTCAAAGCCAAGTTGAAGTTGGCTTGTTAAGGCCACCGGCTTTGACATTTCTCCCACTTGGAGATTTGATTGAGAATCAATCAATCTCCAAACCATCCTTTTTGCTTCGCCATAATCATGTTGTCTACGTTTCTGCTAGGCCACAAGAGGATCTACTCTAGATAAACTTGTCAGCATTTATCGGCTTGGTCAAAACATCTGATAGGTTCTCATTCGTATGGAATTTCTGTAAATCTACACTTTTGTCTTCCACTACTTCTCGAACGAAGTGATACTGAACTCCTATGTGCTTTGTCTTGGAATGAAAGGCTGGATTTCTTACAATATGCAAGACACTCTGACTGTCACAAAACACAGGAATTTTCTGTTGTTTGTGTCCGAGCTCTTCCAATAATCTTTGTATCCAAATAGCTTCCTTGCAAACTTGTGTAGCTGCCATGTATTCTGCTTCTGTTGTAGATAAAGCCACAACAGTTTGCAGTTTCGAAACTCAGCTTACACCTGCTCCCGTAAGTGGAAACACATAACTAGTATTGGATTTTCTTTTATCAAGATCTCCTGCAAAATCTGAATCCACATAGCCTCTGATAGTAAATTCTGATCCTCCATAACGTAATGCAACATCTGAGGTTCCTTTGATATATCTCACAATCCTCTTTACAGTTATCCAATGCTCTTCACCAGGATTCGCCATGTATCGACTGACTGCTCCCACTGCTTGTACAATGTCCGGTCTAATACATATCATAGCGAATATCAAACTTCCCACTGTTGATGCATACAGTACTCGAGACATCTCCTTCCTCTCCGCTTCATTGCTAGGACACATATTTGAGGATAATTTGAAATTAACAGGAAGTGGGGTAGAAATTGACTTACAATCTTACATGTTGAAGCGCCGCAAGATTTTCTTCTAGTAATTATTCTGTGAAAGCTAAATCTTCATGTTATTTCTGTCTCGGTGAATTTGCATCCCTAGAATTTTATTTGCTGGTCCCAAGTCCTTCATTTCAAACTCCCTAACCAATTGTGCCTTCAATTCTTGGACTCGATCTTTGTTGGGGCCTGCTACTAACATGTTATCCACATACAACAATAAAATAATGAAATCATTATCTTCAAACCTTTTGTAATATGCACAATGGTCTGAACTGAGTCTGTTGTATCCAAGGCTCATGATGAAGGAATCAAATCTCTTATACCAACACATCGGCATCTATTTGAGACTGTATACAAATTTGTTCAACCTGCAAACCAAGTTCTCATTTCTTGTTTCTGCAAAATCTTCTGGTTGGAGCATATATATTTCTTCTTCAAGTTCTCAATGAATAAATGTAGTTTTCACATCTAACTGCTCTAAATGTAGGTCAAAGGTAGCACACATTGGCAAGACTATTTTGACTATTGTGAGTCGAACCACCGGCGAAAATATCTCATTGAAGTCAATACCTTCTTTTTAAGCATATCATTTCACCACCAATCTCGCACGATACCGCTCCACTTAGTCATTGTCATCACGTTTGATCTTGTAGACCCTATTTGTTTTCAATGGCTTTTCTTCCGTGTGGTAATGGTACAAGTTCCCATGTCTTGTTCTTGTGTAGAGCTTCAATTTCTTCCTGCATTGCTGTCATCTACAAAGCAGCATCTGAGCTGTTTAAAGGTTCATGGAAAGTTGAAGGCTCTCCATCCTCTGTTAGAAGACAGTATGCATCATTGATCTTTGTGACATACTCCGAGTGCCATGTTGGCGATCGTCTCTCACGAGTTGATCGATGAGCTTCTGGGGCCTCTAACTCGACTGGTTATTGTTCTTCGTGCTCTGGTGCTGCTTCAGAAAAATCTGAATCTTCTAGGTTATTTTCCACATATACTTGTATAGTCTCTGACTTTTCTTTTACCATGCTATTATCCTCATCTCTCTTTTGCAGTTGATCTTCTATAAAGATAACATCTCTGCTGATGATGATCTTGTGGGCAATGGGGTCTCACAGACGATACCCCTTTACTCCATCAGCATACCCCAAGAAGATACATCTTCTAGATTTTAGATCCAACTTTGTTCTTTCTTGGGCATTGTACATCACATACATAGGACATCCAAATGCATGTAGGTAGGAATAATCAGCTGGCTTTTCAGTCTACATCTCCATCACTGTCTTCAGCCCAATAACTGTAGATGGCGATCGATTTACTATATAACAGGCAGTTTTGACTGCTTCTGCCCAGAATGAATTGGATAGACCAGCAGTCCTCAACATAACTCTTATTCTTTCTGTAAGAGTTCTGTTCATCCGCTCTACCACTCCATTTTGTTGAGGAGTGTATGCCACTGTGAACTGCCTCTGAATACCTTCTTGCTTACAGAAAGTAAGAAACTCGACGTCTATATATTCTCCACCATTATCTGTCCTTAAGCACGTTATCTTTTTACCAGATTCAAGTTCCACCTGCGCTTTGTATTCTTTAAACACTGAAATACATTTGACTTTTTCTTAATTGGATACACCCAACATCTTCTGGAATAATCATCAATGAAAGTCACCATGTACTTTGCACCTCCCATGGATATATTCGGTGATTCCCAAACATCATAATGAATCAAGTCTAGAATGCATTTACTTCTAGCAATAGATCAATTGAATTTTAATCTATGCTGCTTACTTGTAACACAATGCTCGCAAAATGGTAAACTTACCGATTTGAGCCATGTAAGTAATTCTTAGAGAGAATCTTCAAACTTTATTCTGACATATGACCAAGTTTGAGATGCCACATCATCGTTGACTCTTCTCCATTTGATGCGATACATGCATCAGCCTCCTGTAGTGTTTCTCCTTTAAGTATGAATAGATTAACACCGATCTTTTCTGCCTTCATCAATACAAGCGCGCCTTTAACGATCTTCATAATTTCATTATCCACATGAGTTTTGTACCCATGACTATCCATTTGTCCCAAAGACAATAGATTTTGCTTCAGGTCGTTGACATGTCGTACCTCTCTAATTGTGCGAATTGTACCATCAAACATTTTTATTTTGATAGTACAAATACCAGCGATCTCCAAGGCATGATCATTACCATATATACAGATCCTCCTGAGATAGGTTCATATGTGTGGAACCATTCTCTCCTAGTGGTCATGTGCTAGATAGCTCCTAAGTCTATAAGCCAGACATCAGACAGTCATTTTCTACCTTCTGAAATAATTGTTACCTCGCTGTAGAGAATTTCGCCATCATCCGAGGTACTTATTACACACCCGTGAGCATTTGATGACTCAGGTTCTTTACCCTATTTTCTCTTCTGGTTACTCAACACTCTTTTTTGACGTGCCATTTCTTGCCATAGTTGTAACATTTACTATTCTTCTTACTTCTGCATTTTGATCTACCATGATTATGACTCCCACTGGGGCCACGTTCTGTTGATCTCGCTCTCGTCACCGATAGTGCCTCCACTTGCTGCAAACTTGCTTGTCTATTTTTCTTATTTTTCGGCCTACTCCTCCTCATTTAATACGGAGGCTGCAACATCGTCGAAAACTAGACTGTCCGTTAGATTATTGTTCATCAGGTTGATGATGAGTTGATCATACGAATCTGGTAAACTTTGAAGTAGAAGTTCTACACGTTCATTTTCCTCTATATTATGACCCAACGTTGTGAGTTGTGAAAATAGAGTCTTTAATGTGTGGTCGGTCACCATTATAGATTCCGTTATTCGAAGAGTATAGAGTTTCCTCTTTAAGAAGATTTTGTTGTGTAGTGATTTGGTCTTGTACAATTTTGTGAGAGTATCCATATATATTTCCTTCGCTGTATTTTTCTCTGCCACACTGGATAATACTCCGTCTGCAAGTGCCAAATGTAGATTAGAAATGGCGTTGCCATCTATCTCGTTCCACTTGTCATCAGTTATCTCCATGAGTCTTTCTCCAATTGCTGCCAAGCAATTATTTTTTCTCAATACAACTTTCATCTTTATTTTCCACAACGAAAAATTATTTCTATTGAATTTCTCAATCTCATACTTTGCCGCCATTTTGTTGATAAATACTGCACACAAGCTAATGTACCACCTTAAATAGTTGTGAGTATGTGTGAGAATGCACACCAGGAAAGTTTTCAGGAAAGACTGGAGGGGTCACAATGGTCCCACTTAAAACTCAGACTCCTTAAGCTCTTATCGCCTTTGTGACATAACTTTCCTAAACATGTACAAAACAACACAGTTACTTTACTCACACCACTATTCCTTGCTTTGTATGGCAAAAATTCTTAGATCGCTCCCACTGTTTCACGTAAATAGCACCGTATACGTGAACAGTACCATATACATGAATAGTACCGTATACGTGAATAGTACCGTATACGTGAACAGTACCTCCCGACTCTAAAAAATACAACCAATAGCTCTGATATTACTGTTAGAAAATTGGTGGGTGAAGCAGACATACAGCTAAAATAAAATTGGAAAAAAATAAAAAACAAGCACAAAAGAGAACACTAGAAATTACGTGGTTCGGCTTTTAACTTACGTTCACGGGCGAAAACAAAAAGAAATATTTTACTAGTGAAAAAGAGTTATAAGTATTGTGGTATTTTGTCTCACTACCCAAAACCCCAATACACCAAAACTCTCAAATCACTAATCACTCAAGAATTTGTTAAAACTCTTCAAATACTAAAGAAGAAGAAATAAAAATGGAAAATTTGGATACTCTAAGCCGATGGGGAACTCCCCCTTTTATAGCCAAAAAATGGCTATTAATTTATTATTATTTTTACCACCGTCTTCATTCTTTTATTTTCTTCTTCTTCTTTTTCTTTATTCCAAATTTGCTGCTATCAAATTCTTCTTCTTTTTCTTTGGGCGGCTGTCAAAGCCAAGTTGAAGTTGGCTTGTTAAGGCCACCGGCTTTGACAAATTTTGGTGGTTATGTCAAGTTTTTAGTTTGGCTTTTCATGGCCCAAAGGGTGCTTGCACAATAGAAAGAGAAGGATGGAAGAGATGAGAGATAAAACATAAAAACCGAGAAGTGAGGAGAGAGAGGTGAAAAATAAAATATTAAGTTAAAAAATATTAATATTTCATCAAATCTTGGTCTTTATTTATTCTTTAATCCAAGAGCTTAAAATTTGTGTTTAAAAATTGTCTCTTAAACCTGCCCTGTTAAAGAGTTAATAAATTAATTACCTGTAGAGTATATGTTGTCCAACAGGAAGACCCAATATTGAAGTGAATTTTGGAAGTGCAAATCTGAACTTTGCAGTATTATGACTGATTTGTGTTCTTTTAGTAAGTTTGAATTCTTGGAAATTCTCAGGGTCTAAGCAGCCTGAAAAAAATTAAATTCTCTTTCAAAGAACAATTCAATTTTATAATTAAAAGAAAAAAAAGTGATAATATACAAAATTATCTGACCTCTGGAGTTTTTTATAGAACAAAGATAGACAGCAATTGTGATGATCATTGCAGCTACTGCAACAAAAAGTCCAAAAAACGCAGCTTGAGAAACTTGCATTTGCATGAAATCCTTTTTCAACAATTCAAAGTTCAACATTTTTCCAAAGATTAAATAGAAGGAAGGGATATTTCTACATTACAATTGCTAGGTTATATATAATATGATGTCTTTATTTTATGCTTTACTTGTTCCTCTAAACTTTTTATTATTCTCTTTTATGCATTTAAAGCATTCAAATATGAGTAGCTAACAAGGAAGAGATCAAGTAAATATGCATCCATATGGCTTTATTTTTATGGACCACAAATCAAACTAATAAGTGCCTGTTTCATGTGATGGAATTAGGATGGAAGCTTTATGAACCACAATCAAATTTAAGATTTTTGGCTTTACTAATGGATATAAGATGCAATTAAAAAAATAAAAATTTAAAAATTAATGCGACAAATATAATTTAATAGTCATGTCAATTGAGATCTAGATTCGAACAAATAAAGAAATGGAATAGAATGAAATTCAGATGAGCAATATTCTAAAAGAAATTGCGTATTATGTCCCTGTTAAAATACTAAGATTAACAATTGTAAAATTTAGATGTCCGGACTAAAATTTCATTAAACTAAAGAAACTAAAGAAATTTCTTTAAATTTGTATTAAATTTCGTGGATTACATACAATGGCGGAGAAGCTCTGGTCTGGATTTCTATCAATATCTGATGTCCGAACTTGAGCCTCATTCATTATATATTAAAATAATATGTTTTTAATAAAAATATGAATGATTTTTTTTAAAAATAAAAAGTTGTATGGTTCTAATTATGTTAAAAAGCATTTTATGAAAATAAATATTACATGCATTCAAATTCTATGATAAGTCAAAACAAGTACTTTACTTTAATTATTTAGTCGTAATTATTAAGTTTTCATTATGAGATAGTGTGTGTGTGTGAAGACAATTGAATTACGTACTGCTTTCAAAGCAGGAAGTAAAATTGACAATTACACCTTTGAATTAAAAGATGTTCCTATAAACAATCAAATACAAATTTGAATTAAAACATATTCCTATAAATTATTTTATTGTTAAATTTAGAGATGACAAAAAAACTTGGGCCCGCTGGACCCCATGTACAAGGACTCAGGCCTCCGCTTCTAATGTGCACTTGTGCAAACACAAATAGGGTTTGGCCAAGAATAGAGTCTTTCATCAAATTTTTATGCCCCAAACACTTTATTCACCCGAAAAAGTTTCTTTATGCACCTATAACTTGCTTCGACTCAACATATTTCTTTATTGATCCCTACAAATTTTGTACTCATTTTTGTCGACATTTCCATTTTCCCATCTTTCTTTTTAAATAAACGACAGAAGAGGATAACTACATGCTTAAGTTTGGGGAAATATCCAGGCAGATCCTTAAAATTTCAATAAAAAAATAAACTTCTCTTGACCAACATACTCTTTAAATATCGTAGATAAAAATTTGACTTTCAATTTTTTATTAAATACAAATTTAATATAAATAATTTAACCTATCTAGTAGACTGACATTATTAAAATATTTTATATTTAAAATATTTTATTTATTTTAAATAAATCTTGGCTTAAGTAGATTTTACAATTAATAAAATATATCTCAAGTATTAATTTAACATTTTTATATTTAAATTTTAATATTATGTTTCTATTTATTATAAATTTTATTTTTAAATACTAAATGATTTGTAATAGATTGTAAAATATTTTAAAAAATTCAAATATCAAGATTATTTTAAAATGTATATATTATTATATTTATTTTTAATATATTTCTATTTATTATAAAATATTGAAGTTAATTTTTTTGGATAATAGAGCAACATGGTAAAAAATGAATTTTAGTATTATTTATTAAATACATAGCGGCCTATATGACTATTTTCCCAAACCTATCTTTTTTTTTTTCTAAAAAAATAAAGGGTGATGATAGTTCCATCCCACTTTTTATATAATAGACCCCACTTATGTCTTTTTCTTTTTGTTGCATTTACAATTTTATCCTCAAAAATTGCTTCACTCCTTTTAGAATTTCAGCCTACGATAAATTGGCACCCACCAATGGCATTGATCTCTTCCATGAGATAAAATTTCCTCCATTGGGAGAGATAAAATGTCCTCCATTGGAAATGGACGTGAGCTTTCATGGCAAGTGAAAAAATTGTTTCATTTAAAGTTCCATACCAGTTAGAGTGAAAAGGAAGAGCAAAAAATAATTCACTAACAATAAATTACAAATCACTTGCAAACACATTTACATATGCATTTAAAGTAACTGAGGTTGGCAAATTATTCAATTCAAGTTGGATATCCAGTTTAATTAGATTGGATAATATTCATCCAAAAACTTTTTAGATATGAATATCGATATGTTTTAAAATATTCAACTAGATATTAGATGGATATGGATATTAAATGGATATACAATATCCAATTCATTCATCCAATTAGGTTAAAAATATATATTTCATAAAATTAGAATAAAGTGAAAAATTATATTTGGCATAATCCATCAACCTGAATTTCATTTCCCCTTTCATATTTTCAATTTAGAAAACCCTAGTTTTGCTCTCTTTAATTCACAAGCCAAATGCTTGTCACTTGTCAGCCACTAATATCAGTCTGTTTGGTCATCTCTAGTCAGCCATTGATATCACTAGTCCTCGCATGTTCCCGGGCTATTGATATTAGTTTATTCACAACTCTACTCTTTCCTCTTCAGTATTACAACTACTTCTCCTTCTAATTTAAGGTATCTTTCTTCATCTTCCTCAATTGCTTTTATTTGTGAGTGCACAACATGATGAAAATTAGATTTAAAATATTTCATAAACAAGATTTTGGTCAATATTGTGAGTGCATGGTTTGATGTCCCATGCTAAGCCTCTGAAAAAATTCAAAAGTAATAAACTATAGCTATATCGAGAGAAATAAAGAAGGGGGAAGTTAAATTTAGAGTGAGAAAGAAGAAATTGAGATGAAGTTGTTGGATTTTTTTGAAGAAAAAGAAATGCAGAAGATCATTTGTGTCAGTAGGAGAAAACTTTATGTATGTTCAGGTTTATACGCGACTAGATATTGCGTACGATACTGGGATGTTGGTCAGATATCTAAGTAATCAAGGAGTAGACCATTGGAAAATATCCAAACAAGTCTTACAATACTTACAAAGAACAAAAGACAACATGCTCACATATCGGAGGTTAAATCAGCTTCAGATCGTTGGGTGTACTGACCCTGATTTTGCTAGATGCAAAGATAGTATGAAATTTACTTCGAGTTACATCTATCTTCTAGTCGGGGCTGCTGTCTCTTGGAAGAATGCTAAATAGTCTCTTATAACCTCTTTTATTATAACAGCAGAGTTCATAGCATTTTATGAGGCAGTTAATCATGGAATATAGCTACAGAATTTTGTCACGGGGCTGCGTATAGTATATGATGTTGATAAACCACTCAAATTATTTTGTTATAATAAGTCAGCAGTGCTAGTACGACAAAGTAAAAGCATATAGACATCAGGTTCCTAGTTGTTAAAGAAAGAGTTCGGAGTGGATCATTATTTATGGATCACATCGGCGCAAACTACATGATTGCGGATCCGCTTACTAAGGGATTGCCACCCAAGATGTTTCATGAGTACACTGCTCGTGTGGGTGTCATGTCATTAAAAGATATTTAGTTTTAGTAGGAGTTTGTGTCTTTAGATGCTCTTATACTTTAGACTTTTTTCAGTTACTTCAGTTTATAAATATTTCGGGTTATTTTCTATATAAATAAAGTATTGATTTATTCACACTCTAATTTTAATATGGTTTAATCTTATAAGGTTTAAGGTGGACTAGTTGGAAATAGGTATGTTAAGATCACATTTCATGCTATACATCCACATATGATCCATGTCATTTAGTTATATTGGTATAGTGACAATTAATAGGTCGAGTTACGATAGTTGTAACAAAGGCCGCTTTGATTCTATGTTGGTATGATTGATGGACCGAATTGGTTATAGATACATTTTAGTAATGACAGTAAGGTTGAGCTTATACGGTTATTTTTGCAAAGTATAATTATCAAGTTACACATATAGTTCACAAGTGGGAGATTGTTGGATTTTTTAAGTGGTTATACATTTTTTCAACGTTGGACTTATATGTGAATAATTATATGTTGCAAACTATCATATAGGTTTAAGCCCAATTAAAAGTGATCTATTAAGGTTTTCGGTAATATGAACTTTGATGTATTTAATATGGCATGTAAAGACTATAGCTAATTTCTATTTTTATGATGGATTGCAATAGAAATACCTAAATACAATAAGAAAAAGTTAACTACATAAGTGGTTATAATCCCTAGGTCACACAGATCTTTCTATTCTTTCTGACATCTCATCATTAATGAGAGAGTACAAAGAAATTTAAAGGATTCTTTAAGAGACCGTATTGATTTGGAAGGTCAACCACACAACTCTAGAGAGCAATTCAACAGTATGGATTCATGCACGCTTCCTCGTAATTTGTTATTAATTCTTGGTGATACAACATGAATGTCCCTATACTACAATCACCAAATGATTTCTTGTTTTAACAGAAGCAATAGAAATAAAGGCGGAAGGTGGGGAATAAAGAAATGGAAAGAGAAAACAAAGGATAGGGAGGTAAAAATCAGAAAAATATATTGATATTTTTTATTGTTAATTTTATTTATAAACTTTGTGTGTGTGTGTGTGTATTCGTACGTGCTTTTATTTATCAGTTGAATATTGTTGTAACTTATATATATGGGTGTAATTGTAAAGGGATGATTGGGTTTAGGCACTTGATTATTTAAAAAAAAACAACTTATGATGAAAATTAATTCTAATTTAATGATTCTATAACTTTTATATAAATTTTTTTTCCTTTTTAACCCATTGTGTAACACCCCAAAAATTACCCAAGAAAACACAGGGGTAAAAATTGGAATGAAAACCTGACATCTTTTATCCTTCTTAATAAATCTCAAGATAGACAATCATTATTCATACTCCAATTGAATCCTTACATAAAACATCTAAATAAAGTCTCCAAAGGAAAGTCTCTAATCTAAAATAAAAAGTCTAGCCAAATTTAATCTTTAAAGCAACTCCAAAGATCCACTAAGAAAAATTTTTCATATAAGCACCCAAGCCACATTTCTAATCAATCTACAAAATATTAGAGACGAGGGGTGAGCCGTCAACTCGATAAGCAAATCTATGCATAATATTTGAAAACCTTTGTCATGTACCATTAAACATTTTATAACAACATCTTCATTTAGCATAAGGGGTGGATTCATATAAAAACATTAAAGCGTAAACATTGGTAGCTCATGCATCGTAGTTATCATCATTCACCATTCATCATTTAGGGTGTTATACCCCGCATTGTTCCTCATTCAGGGTATTATACCCCACATTGTTCATAACATCCTTGTGCACAAGATCATCATCATACCAGTAAGCTGGCCATAACATTTCATAACATCATATACATTACTACGGAGTATGAGCCAAAATATTTTTGAATCCACCATACATCCTTTCATAAATAGCATTTAAAGTCTTCTAAAATATTTAAGAACCTTTCTTTGATCATTTAAATCTTTTAGAAAATTCTTTAAGAAAACATTTTGTTTAAGAAAACTAATTTCTTAAGAAAAATTTATTTTAAAATAATTTTATATAAATTCATTTAAAAGTGTTTTTATTTAAAAAATTCATTTAAATATTTTAAAAATCAATTTTTTTAAAATTTCCATTTAAACATAATTTTTGTAACGTAAATTTCATTTATTATAAAGTACATCATGCATGAATCTACTTACCTCACTCCGCAGCAATCAACTCAATACCTCAATAACAAACCAACGAACTCACCCACGTCCTATAATCATCATAAAAAAATATCCTTATCAATATCATCTCTAACCTTAAATCAAATCTCAATCATAAACTCTAATGCCCTCAAACATCTCAATTTAAACAACTCCTAAGCTCAACCTCAAATGTCCTCAATAATTGGCCCTCAAAACATAATAGTTCATGTTCTCCAATTTTTAATAAATTATTCCCTTATTAGAAGAATCTCCAATTTTACAGACCATATGCTGACACATTGAAAGTTCATTGATAAAAATTTCATAAATAATTCCTTTAAAAACCATTGAAAATAATTGACGATTCAGACATCATCAATACTGTCAAACAGTTTTCTGTTTTGAACACACTTGCTTTAAAAATACAAAACAATTTATTGCTTTATTATAAAATCATGAACATTTCCAGAATCATACTAGACATATATAAAAATCACTGGTCCAAATTTCATAATTTTTGAAGAACTCTATTTATGGTGAAAATAATTTCACGATTCACGTTATTCACTGAAATCATAAATTTCCAGGTTTTCAGACTTGACTTTGAAAACTCGTAATTAATTAAAATCTTATCCGATTAACTTGAAACAAGTTTCAAAACATTCTAGACGATGTCTAGTTTAACATACCCAAAAATCAAAATCAAAATCAATTTGTACAAAGTACTATGATTTTCGTAATAATTCACTGTCAGCATATTTCTACAAAATCTTAGATTTCTACTTCTATTGCAATCATCCTTCTCCACAACAATTTAATAGAAACCAATCATTAAAACTTACCTCTAAACTTCTCCCAACAATAACAACTTAATCTCATGTGTTGCTTATGGCAAAACTAAGAAGAAGAAGAAGACTTTCTTCTTTTCTTTTTCTTTTCTTTTCTTTTCTCTCTTGTCTCTCCATCTCTCTCTCTCTCTCTCTCTCTCTCTCTTTTCCTCTTTTTTTTCAACCGATCCCTCTTTTCCTCTCTCTCTTATAATGAAAAAGACATCTTGTTCTATTTATACTAGGGTAAAAAGGATCACTAAAAATTAAAAAGACTTAAATACCCTTAGGAGATTTGGGATATTGCACATTGGCTTTTGGATTTCTTTAATGAAAAATAGAAATAAATGTGGCTGACAAGATTACATAGAAACCTTAGGTTATAACTATTATTTGTATAGTTAAATTTAGATGATGATCTTTTGAACCTAAGGCTAGTAGTTCAGTATGTTTAAGCATATACAAATACTATTTAGATGATGTTACTTTTAGTGGACCTTAATTTATTGCAAGATTTAACACATATTTAACATTTTTCAAAGTGCTAGATGCTGCACTAGACAAATGTTTTTACAATGTTTATACTGCATTGAACACAAATTTAACATTCTATAAACTAACGTGCTATTCTATTTTTAGGTTAATTATGTTTGATCTTGATCCTAATCCAATTGTTCAACTAGAACCTCAAACCTCTAGTAATGTTAATATTGAAAATCCACTAACTTATTCAACTAGTAAGGGTAGAAAAAAAATTCAAAAGGACAATCAAAAAGCTCATTGAGACAAATGTCTAGAGCTTAGGGCCATTTCACATGAGGAACAATTAGTGGGGAAATTAGTGTGCAAATCATCATGGCAAAGGTTTAACAAGACAAAGATCGAGTAATACTTCGTATTTGTTAAACGATGAGGGTAGATGTCTCAACGAATACAAGAATTAGCTCTAGCTTCTAGCCCTAGCCAAGCATCTAAGGTCTGCAAGAAAAAAAATGTTGAAACTTCAACAATTTTAGTTATTGATCCTAATGGATTTGATAAAACACTTGCTAGATAGAAATAGCAAGAATGATAATTATGCAAGAGCTTCCTTTAAGGTTTGTTGAGTATGAAGATTTTAGGTATTTGATGAGTTTTGTGCAGCGTTTGCTCGGTAAAATTTGTAAAAACACTACTAAAAAATAATTTTTTAAGCTATTTGATTTTGAAAAGGCCAAGACAATGGCATTCTTGGAGGATATTACTAGTAAAGTTGACATTACCTTGGATATAAGGACATCCATCAATTAATAAAAGGGTATATGGTTGTGATGAAACATTTTATTAACAATAATTGGACTCTAACGAATAGAATCTTAAGGTACCAGTTTAAAAGTTTAATAAATATAAATCATATTTTATCATATTTACTTTATGTATGTTTATTCTTTTTTGAATTGTCTAGATTTATATACATGCCTTCTCCACATACTACTGAAGCACCTTCTAATGAGTAAGCTAAGTGTTTGTTGCACTGAAATGTAGATCGAAAGTAATAAAAAAATCATTGTTGATAATTGTTGCACTAATAATGCTATGATTTCGCTTTTGTTAGCTAAGTTTCCTTGTAATTCATTATTATTAATGGGAAATTTGTTGTACTTGAGATGTTATGCTCACATTTTAAATTTAGTTGTTAATGATGGGTTAGATGCAATAGTTGATGGGATTAAAAAAATAGAAACAATGTCAATTATTGGACAACATCACCTAAAAAGGTGGAGTTGTTTAATGATATAGCTAACCACCAATTGAAGTTGAATTATTCTAAGAGTATAGTCCCTGATTATAGAACTCGATTGAATTTAACATATTTGATTCTTAAAGTTGCTTTGATTTATAAAGATGTTTACTCGTTTGAAGTATTGTGATAGCCAATATAAGCACTTGCCTGCTAAAGTAGAATGGGAGTTAGCACGGGTAGTATGTGGTCGTTTAAGGCCCTTTTATATAATGATAGAAATTATTTTTGGCATTAAATACGCAATAGTTAATTATTTTTTCCAATTATTTTTTAATTAGATTATCAGTGAATGCTTGACTTAATTCTTCATGTGATGTGATAAAAAGTATGTTAGAAGAGTTTAAAACATATTGGGATGAAATTCATGGTGTGATGCGTGTTGTTATTCAATTGGATCTTGGATACATAATGGTTTTAGTGGATTTTTTCTTTCCTCAGATTTATGGTAGCGATTCATCAACTAATATTGATAGAATCCACATATATATATATATATATATATGGATTCTGCCTTCATATTTTCTAAGTTTGATATGAAATCAGGTTTTTGGCAAATCCAAATTCATCCAAAAGACCGTTATAAAACTGCCTTTATTGTTCCTTTTGGACAGTATGAATGGACTGTTATGTCATTCAGATTAAAGAATGCACCCTCAGAATATGCACTAGTCTGGTCTGCACTATCGGATAACAAGTCACGTCTATTTTTTGATTGGTTTGAAATATATGCCTCAGATAACAATATTAATTATCCTTTTAAAGAATCAAATCCCATTACTGTTAGGAAGAAAACCACTGAGTGGATTCTTTCTGGTAGTGGTAGAACCATAGAGTCTGAGCATCCACCCCTTAAGAGTTTAACCATTGACCCTGGTGAACCTCCTGTTGAGATTAAAGCCTCACCTTATAAAATTTATAAAAATCCAGAAATAGATTTAGATAGCATTATTCAACAGAATAATTTCTGCAATGCTAATCTAAATACTATAGGAAAACAATTAACTAGGATAGAAAACCAATTCCAGAAGTCTACCATAGTTGTTTCTCCTACTACATCAAAATCGAATTCTGATAAAAAGATTAAAGAACTAATTTTTAAACCTTTCCAGGTTTCGAACACTAGTCAAAAGCTTGTTCAGGAGTCAAAATCAGATTTTGCTAAAGCCATTAAAGAACAACTAGATAGGATAGAAGCTTCTTCTTCCTCTTCTAGTAAAGTTCAAATAGCTCCTGATAGTGCCCAATCTAGCAAGATTGGTGTACTAGAATAAGACAACATGTCTATAGCCTCTTCTGATATAGAAGCCTTCAGAGAAGAACCTACTCTTAAAGCCAATAAAATATATTGGGAATTAGCCCTACCTACTGTCAAGTCTCCACCTGACTTAGTCATAGACAATAGGCCTAGTGCATTAAACCAATCACGATTTAATGCATCCTCTATTTATGAGTGGAATATTGATGGTATGTCTGAGTACAACATTCTAGGATTGTTGCAACAAATGACCATGGCAGCCAATGCTTATAAAACTCAGTTAGGAACTTCTGACAAAGATATTGCAGAAATTCTCATCGCTGGTTTTACTGGTCAACTTAAAGGTTGGTGAGATCATCTTCTCACCAAACAGCAACAATTAGATATCCTTAATTCTATCCAAACAAATGATATTGGAACCCCCATTCTTGATGAGTTCAATAGCCTATTCAGGATGTTGTTGCCACCCTGATCTTAATCATATCCCTTCATTTCATAGGTGACCCTTCTCACCTTAGAGATAAAAATGCTGAGTTACTATATAATTTGAGATGTAGGAAACTTAGTGAATTCCAAAGATACAAAACCATATTCTTTACCAAACTCTTCCTTAGGGATGATGCAAATCATATAACTTGGAAAGAAAAATTCCTTACAGGTTTACCAACCCTTTTAGGAGAAAATGTTAGAAACTCTATTAAAGCCTTATATGATAACCGTATTCCTTATGACCAACTCACCTATGGTGAATTAGTCAGTTTTGTTAATAAGGAAGGTTTAAAGATTTGTCAGAATTTGAAACTTCAGAAATGTCTAAAATGGGAGCTTAGAAAATCTAAGTAAGAATTAGGTAGTTTCTGCAAGCAATTCAATTATGATCCTTTTAAGACATCCACTTCTAAAGATTGTGATGGTAAGTGTTCTTCAAAACCTTATAAGAAACATCACAAGAAACCCTTTCGTGATTTTAGAGAACTTTCTTATAAGAAACCATCAAGGCCTTATAAGAAGCCCAGCTTCCCTAAAAAGAAAAATTTTAGACCTAAACAAAAAACCCCTTTTAACTACAAAGAAGCCACATGTTACAATGTGGAAAGAAAGGTCATACGGTAAAATTTTGTAGAATGAATAGAAAGCTCCATGAGCTTGGCCTTGACGAAGAGGTACTTTCTAAAGTAGCCTCCTTACTAATAGAGTCCTCTGACTCTGAGTCTTCCATGACGGAAGACATGAGCCCCTACAGATTGATGAGTTAATTGACTCAGAGACATCTGTTTCCAATTACAGTAGTTCCGATTCCGAATCCTATTTAAAGAAGATTAATGTATTGACTAAAGACCAATAAATTTTTCTTGACTTAGTAAAACATATTTCCGATCCAAAAGGTTTCATGAAAAAACAAATGAAAGACTTTCTGCCGCCAACAATTCAAAACTTAAAGTTAAATCCAAAGTTGATGCCTCTGTTCATAACAATGAGTTTGAATTTAGGACTTCTTTCCTTCTTACAAATCACATACACCATGCTGTCATCTTAGGAACCCCCTTTATAAACCTCATTACTCCGTATACTGTCAATTATGATAGTATATTCTTTAAAGTAAAAACCAAAAAACTTGTTTTTTCTTTTATTGAAAAACCTAAAACAAGGAATTTAAATATTGTTAAAGCTTGTTCTGTTTATCAGAATCAAATCAATACTCTTCTCAAATCAAAACAAAATGATCTAGTATTTTTGAAAAAGGATTTGAGCTTACAAAGAATTGAGAACCAATTACAAAATGAGTTTGTAAAAAGAAAAATCTATGATTTAAGACATCTCATTGAAAAAGAAATATGTGCAGATCTACCATCTGCTTTTTGGAACAGAAAACAATATTTGGTTAATTTGCCTTACGAAAACTCTTTTGATGAAAAGCATATACCTACTAAAGCTCGCCCAATCTAAATGAACATAGATTTAGAAAAACATTGCAAAGACGAAATAAAAGATTTAGAATCAAAAGGTCTCATAGTAAAATCTAAGTCTCCATGGTCTTGTGCCGCATTTTATGTCAATAAAAATTCTGAGATAGAAAGAGGAACACCTAGACTCGTAATAAATTACAAACCCCTGAATAAAGCATTAAAATGGATTAGGTATCCAATACCTAATAAAAAAGATTTACTCCAAAAACTGCATTCTGCCTTCATATTTTCTAAGTTTGATATGAAATCAGGTTTTTGGCAAATCCAAATCCATCCAAAAGACCGTTATAAAACTGCCTTTACTGTTCCTTTTGGACAGTATGAATGGACTGTTATGTCATTCGGATTAAAGAATGCACCCTCAGAATTTCAGAGAATCATGAATGATATTTATAATCATTTTTCTGAATTCTGCATTGTTTATATTGATGACGTGTTAATCTTTTCTCAAACAATTGATC